>VXAU01001332.1:27619-67901 GCA_013399695.1 Formicarius rufipectus | reverse complement strand
GGGGGGTGGACTCATGATGGAGAAGTTTGAGGACTGTCTCCCATGGGAGGGACCCCACAGGAGCAGGGGAAAGATTAAGAGCTTCATGGCCCCCCTGCAAACCGTGGTGGAGCACGGTGTCCCAACTGCAGCCCACAGAAACCCCATGGAGTGACCCACAGGACAAGACCAATGCCAGCAGCACGACCACCACCTGTGAAACTCTCATTCCCTGCTCTCTCGAACTGTTGGAGGGAGGGAGGAGTGGGAGAAGTGTTCTTAAGACTGATTTATTTCTTACCTTTTAATTTTAGTTCTTATCTTGTTAGTAATAAATTTAAGTATTTAGCTACTCTGAGTTTGTTTTGCCATTATCTCTCAGCTGGTTTTTTTTCTTTCCTTTTTTCCCCTTTCCCTCATGGAAGGAAGGAAAGGGGGGGGAAGCCTGGAGGTTTTGGGTGGACAGTGGGTGAAACCACGACACAAACTCTGCATGTTAAAGGGATAAAGCTCATAGTTCACCCCCAAAGGTGACAAAGTGACTGGAAAAGAGTGGGTGAGGAGCAGAACCTCGTCTCTCCAATTCCTTACCTGTTAGCTACATACATTGCTTACTATGGTGATGAGATGTATGAATGAATTTCAGGCTGAATGTATTTTTTTTTTGTGGCTAAGTAGACTATAAATGAGATAACTCTCTGTTTAGTTATCATGTCCTATGTAAGGCCATTAATGATATACTGAAAAAAGTAACTGATATAAATATTGCTGTTTTCTAAATCTGTTTTATTTGTGCAAAATTTTATTGATTGTTTAGGAAAACAATATGCAAGTCACTTTAAAGTGTTTTGTAGAGTAATGATGGGGAATTGGTTCAACTCAGTAAAGCTGATGATTGTCAATCATTTATTCAAAACATTTTTAAGAAAACTGTGAGCTTATTTTGCGAAAATGGAATTTCTGAAGCTAGCTAAAACAAAGGACATCTGCATTTCTAATTGGTTACTAAACTGTGTGGACCAGTTCGAGGCATTTCAATGGAAGCTAAATCTATATATGCTCTAGACTGCAAAATATAAATCTGTTTCTTTTTATCTACTGTTAGAATTCATAGAAACATAAAATGTTTAAGGTTGGAAGAGACTTTAAAGATCATCTAAATCCAACACCTTTTACTACACCAGGTTGTTCAGATGTTCATCCAATCCAGTCCTGAACACTTCAAGGGATGGGGCACCAATAACTTCTCTGGACAACCTGTTCCAGTGCTTAGCCACCCTCACAGCAAAGAATTTCTTCCTAATATCATTAAAACCTGCCTTCCTTCAGCTTAAAGTCATCCCCCCTTGTCCTGTCACTACACTTCCTTGTAAATAGGTCATCTTCAGCTTTCCTATAGGCCCCTCTCTAGGTACTGGAAGACTGCAATAATGTCACCCTGGAGCCTTCACTAGTTTTTCAAACAGAACAACCCCAACTCTCTCAACCTGTTTTCACAGGAGAGGTGCTCCAGCCCTCTCTGATTATCTTCATGTCTTCCTCTGGACTGGCTCAAGAAGGTGCAATTTTTATTTGTGCTGGGGGTGCAAGATCTAGATGCAATGTGAGGTGAGGTACCATGAAAACATAATCTGCTGGACATGCTTCTCTTGATGCAGCTCAGGGTGTTATTAGCTTTTTGCGAATTTGTAACCACATTGCTAGCTGATGTTCAGTTTTTCATCCAGGAAGGAATTGAGTTGGACAGAAATAATAAAATGAATACAGACTTATTTATCTGACTGACAGTGACAAGTAGCACTGAACATGTATATATGCTGTGGGTGCCTTCCAAAAAATCACATTTTCAGGACTTATTCACATGAACAGCCTAATTCAGGTATATAAACTTTCATGTAGGTTTTTTTCTCAGTTTGTTGTTTCCTCTCTCTTGTCCTGCTACTCTTCACATATCAAAATCCACACCAAACAACACAATGTGTTATTTTTTGATCTAACTGCAGAAACAGTTTTAGTGAATACTGATGTCTTCATGCAATTCACATAAAAAAGGGAATTTCAAAAGCATTCAGAGAAGTTAAAATGGTACATTTAACTGACTTCATGAAAATTCTAATCCTTAATGTGAGTATTGCACATATTCCCCTAGGAAGTGAACTAAAATGTACTGGCATATGTGTGCCAGTGATTTTCATGTATATAAAGCATTTGCAAATTTTACATTCAACCACTGGTGATGTATACTGTTAACCTGATATGAGTCTGCAGATACATATGTGCTGATTTGTCACATAGCAGATGGCTTTTACCACAGCCTAAATGACATGAAAATGCTACAAATCACATTCATGCTTGAGAACGTGTCTGTGGTATTTACTGTTTAGTTATCATGTCCTAGATAATAATTGACTGAGGTGAGTTAAATTTGTTCAAAATATCCATAATTGTAGGGGTATAAGCAAAAGTACAAGGAACAGGACATTTAAATATCCTTCATCATACTGCATGAAGAACAAAGGCAAATTTATAAAAAAAAAATACCATTTTAAAACTATGCAGTCAGGTTTCTCCAGTGTTTCAGTAAAGCACCCTTCAGTCAATAAACTTGAATGAGGATTTCAGACCATTTTATGTCACCTCTTCCAAAAGTTTGGTATTGCAGTTTACAGTAAGGAATACATAGTTATTTTTGTTGTTGGAGAGGGCGGGGAGGATGTAGGGAGGTTGATTTGGTTTGGGTTTTTACCCTTGGTTGGTTTTTAGGGTTTGGCGGGGTTTTCTGTTGTTGTTTGGTTTAGTTTTTTGAAGGTGTGGGGGGGTTTTATTTGTTTATTTCTTTTTGGTTTGGTTCCATTTTGGTTTTTTGCTTGTTTGTTTTTGCTTTGTTTTTTTGGCCACTCCTGTTCTCATTGACTTTATTTCCTGCTGTGCTCCGGCAGAATCCCAAACATGGGAAAGAATAATAGGATAACAAGAAGGGCTTTTTCAACTAGAGCAATAACAAAAGGAAAACAAAGGCTACTTTGATACTAAATGGAGGCGGGGCCCCTGGTAAGAGAGGATGCAGAGAAGACATAGTTACTGAATGCCTTCATTGCATCAGTCTTCACTGACAATTCCAGTCCTCAGGTGTCTCTGACTTATGAGGCCAGGGTAAAGGAATTCTGGAAGGAAGATTTTCCCTTGGTTGAGGATTGAGTCAGAGAGCAACTTGGCAAATTTGACATCCACAAGTCCACAGGTCCTGAGAGAATGTATCCATAAACGCAGAGAGAGCTGACAGATACCACAGTGAGGCCATTCATCATCACCTTTGAAAGGTCATGATAATCAGGATAAACACCTGGGGTTGAGAAGAAGAAAAACACCACCCCAGTCTTCAAAAAGGGTAAGAAGGGGGTCCAAGAGATCTACCAGCCATTCAGCCTCACCTCAGTCCCTGGAAATGTGGAGCTCCTCATTCTGGAAGCCATCACTATCCGTATGGTTGACAAGAAGGCAATCAGGAGTAGTCAACATGGGTTCACTAAAGATAAGTCATGCTTGTCCAACCTAATTGCCTTCTACAATGGATGAGGACAGAGCAGTGAATATTTTCTAACTCAGCTTCAGCAAGGCTTTCAACACTGTCTCTCACAACATCCTTGTAGACAAACTCAGGATGTATGGACTGGATGAGTATGCAGAACTGCAGGATAAAACTTGCAAGCTCAATCCTTGAGTGACAGGTAGTTTCATTTTTTTTAAAACAAAGCATTTATATTTAATTGTTTGTGTTAAGAGAATTCTGTCAATTGTAAATGAAACACTACTTGGTTCACTGCCATGAACATCTGATTCATAGTGAGAGGAGCCCCTCTTCTGGTCAAAGTACAGAACACCAAGCATGGAAGCAATGTACAGCAAACGATTATCCCAGGCTGGTCTCAGTCATGGGCGAGAGATGGCACTTTTAGGGAGCAATTCAACTTCCTTTTGAAGAAGACATCTCACAGAAGTAAGTTTTCATGTCTGCTTATTCACATTGACTATAGATAAAATAGATATTTACACCCTAGAGTCTAAAGCAAGTATGAAAAGTGCCATCTGAGAGGTCTGTTGTTACGTGAAAAGCTCCCAAGTCAAACCCTTATCTGTCTGTAAAAGGAACATTCAGCAAGCTATAGCATAGTTGACTAATACTGAATTTCATGTATGTCATTGATACTCATTAGCTTCTTTCAACAAAATTTCCAAAATGGATTCGTGTGGATCTATTTTTATCATCAACTTCTACATATTTACAATGAAAAATCTCTGTAAATTTTAAGACCACCATGGTCACTGTTGCTTCTAAGAATTTGAACATATGTGCTGCCTCACTTCTCAATTTGACAGTTTCTTCCATTTTTGCTAAGGTATTTTGTCACACTTTTGTGCCTAAGGTGAATTTTTAAAATAGTAACAAGGAATTTTGCTCTTGCTATTTTAGTCACTTCACCTTACCAAATTCCTTTTCATCTTTCCCTTGTTGTTTTCCCCATATCTTCTGCAGTAATTACGTTCTGTGATTATTCCTTTCCTTGGATAGAGTCTTCCCAAAGACATGTTTTCTAGGGAGCTTAGCAATGTAATATCTCCATCTTAAGTGTGTTTTTTTGGTTTACCATTTGTGTAGTTTAGTAATATCGTGCCTTTCAGTTACCTAGTTTCTTACACATGATCTATTCTTAATGAGATCACTAGCTGAGCCACCTGGAAGATGTGCTGAGGCTCTATCTCTCTGGTGTATTGTTCTGGACATACCATCGCACAAACTCTAAGAACAGCACAACCGGAAGGATTTCTCAGCAGGAAGGATCTGTGCAAGCTAAATTTTGAATATTCCCCAGAAGAAGTAAAAAAGTTTAGAGGCATCTAAAAGGGTTTCAGTTATTCTGTGAAGAGCAGGAAAAGTGTTCTTAACATGGTGTTGTAATACACAGTGTTTTAGTAGGATTTTGTATGTCCCAAGGACATGTGCATGCTTTTGTGCCTATGCCATGAACTTTGTTGTCACAGAAATACAAAACCCAGGCTATAACTAAGAATAGGCAAACTTGTTAATGCAAAATAGTATCTAGCCTCAATCTCCATTCAATAGACAAATTGAATGGTACCCATTTTCATGCTTTATAGTGATTTAATATCTTTTCTGTATCATTAAAGTTTTTCAACCACTTATATCCAATGCACAGAGTTCCCAGCTCATCCATTTAAATGCACAATTTGGGCACAGCAATTCCAGCAGCATCTCTGAGAAATCAGATTAAACTAAATTATATTAAATTATCCTTAGTATTTTTTGCCTTTTCTTGTTTCCTTTGAATTTATTGGCAGAGAAGCATTTCCAAGATTAATTGCAGTCCTTACTGTAAAACCTTCCTTCTAAACATTAAAATTTCGGGTGATTTATGGCTGACATGTAAGTATACTCTGAGGATTAACTGAGTGTAAGCCTTCAGATCAGAGGGAATTTAAAAAGTATAGCTCTTTTTAAATTTTCCAACAGAGACAGCCTTGGGTCCTACTGTCTGAGCAGCTTCTCCTGTGGGAGAAAAAAAGCTGTCCTCAGGCAAGTAGCTGTGGGAGAGCATGTAAAGTAGGCTCACTGTGGGTTTACATACATGCACATTGTCCCTTTTGGATAATGTGTTATAGGCTTTCTAAAGTTAATCCCTTGAATGAATGAAAGAACCCTATTTTCAAGTATCTCTGTCTTCAGTTAAGATAACATGCTTCTCAATTGCCATGCTATGAAACAAATCCCAAAATTAAAAATAGGTGTAACATCAATAACTGAAATGCCTTATGGAGAGCAATTTGAAACCAAAACACAAATTCACCTATTAAAGGAATATATTAACAAAGGATCGTGATTATCATTGATATATATGTATAGATATATATCTTCTTTCTATTTATTTAATTTACGTGAATCTGTATAATTGCACAACATTCTTAAACAAGGCTGAATTTCTGTTTATAGATTTGAAGATTTAACCTTCTGTTTCCTGATTGAGCCCTATACACAAATGCTCATATTGCATGCTGAAATCCTAGGAGAATAAAACTGTAGAGTACTGCCAAGATTGAATCCTTTTGAGGTAAACATGAATATTGTGAGAGATTAGCTGAAAAAAACCCCACCAATTTCAACATATTCCAGAACCTGAAGGCAGAAACTATTGAACATTGCAAACTCACACTTCTCAAATTTTCTGAAGTAACATTTCTTCCTTGACTTACAAATCTATCATACAGTTAAAAAGAAAAAAGGTATTTTGAAAATTATGGAAAATTACATTTCTATTTTTGGTTTAAATTATAATCTGCCTGTTTATTAAGTGTCTGTATGCTTTAATCAAGAGGCAAAGCAATTGTTCTCTCTCTCTGATAGAACACAATAGAGAAAGTAACTACATGGAAAATTGCAGTGTAAGAACATGTGAACTAATATGATGTAAAAACTATGGGGTCAAATACAGTGTATTCCTATAAAGATGTCCAAGACTGAGTTGCCATAAAAATAACCAAAAGTGTTGTAGGGTAACATTTCCCAAGGTATTCGTGTGATTTACAGTGCTAGTCCTGTTTTATTATTTCCTTAGAAATAATACTGTCTTTTAAAAGTAAATTTTTTTCCCTTACTCAGCTACACATGTAAATTCTATAGAAATAGAATTTACCATCCTAAATCAGAAGATCAGTTTTGAAAATTCCTTCTTATTGCCTAATCACTTCTAATGCAAAGACTTTGCCTACATAAGTCCATGTCCCAAAAAGAAAGAAAAATGCACTCCTCATAACAGTTTCTTCTACTGTATGTCTTTGCAAAAAAATTACTAAGAAATGTAATCATGACACAGTCTCACACTGGTATATAAGGAAAAAGAATTGATAAAAAAAATTAATTAAAACAAAGTTAATAAATAGAAACCAAAGGTTAACATGATAGAACATTAAAAGTCATCAATTTGAGTCACAACATGACTCAAAATGTCTTTAATAAAACAGATACAAGGAGAGGAATCAATATAAGATTAGTATTAAAAAATGCAGTTTTCAGTGAGATGTTTTCATAAATAAGTTGTTCTTACCTGTTATAGTCGCTTTGTTAATAGATGGCTGATTGCACATGGGTGATCGTCTGTGGAAAAGAAAAAAAGTCTTAGCCTGATAAACTCACAAATGACTGAATCCTTGAACAGTATAATAGAAAATACATTACCTTGGGAAATTACTTGGGAATGCACTACTCGGGCATTACCAAAGGTCATTTCAGAACAGCCATTTCTTTGTAGTGTAGAAGGGAATTCCTAATTGACCTCTTTGAAACCTCTCTGCAGATTTGGAACTCCAAGACAAGAATATTTTAGGAACTTAGAAGTTGATTAAAAGCCTCCCTAATCATAGCTAGATCTTCTACCTAGTTTGAAGTTTGCTTTATATACATAGTTAGCACTATGCTAAAAAGTTTTGCACTTCCCATGTTCTCTGACTCGAAATATTTTTTTTAATTATTTTTCACTCTATTATTTCTCATGTACATTTCACATATTTTGCATCTACCTTTCAGTGGAGTGTTTTGCCCATTGGAGAAAGCTGGAAGATATCGGACTGACACAGCTGCACAGAGATATGTGCTGTAGATGATTGCAAGCGGAGCACATCTTGGGTCTGAATATTCAAACTAAGAGGCCTGGAAATCTCTTTCAGTGGCATTGCATATGCAGTGGTAGGCAGCTGTCTTTGGAATGCTGATTACTTCTAAGCTCTAGAGATACACATTTTGGGTGAGAGAAATGACTCCTCTAGAAAATTTGCCATTATAGCTAACATTAATGTTGACTGTGACACTGTAACATGATTGGATATCTATAATGCCTCATTTATAATTACAGACTACTCTGCAGAAGTGGGATGTCATTATCTTGGATGAATTAGGCAGAGTTCTAGGTTCAGATCATGCAAGCAGCTCACAGTAAGTGCAGCTGTCTGCTCATTCTGGTTCTTTTGAAGGACTCAGACTGTGCCTGAATGATCATCTTTGAATGACCATTGACATATGACTAATTTATTGAAAGTCATGTAAGCTGCACAAAACTACTCCAAGTTCATGGAAGGACAGCACTGCAGGATCAGTTGCAAGGCAAAGAGGCTGTTGTCTCAGCTACCAAGCAAGGCATCTTCAAGGGATTAATGAACTCATTGCACATGCACATTTTAAGCAGGTTTGGTGGCAAAGGCTGAAATATGTAACATCTAATTGTCATTCTTACTTAACATAAAAAAGTATCACTGCAAAAATTTCATTTGCCAAAAAATGACACTCACTTGCTGGGTGCCCGATCTTGTAAATTGGTTAATGCAGCAAAGTTATTCCGTACAGTACGCAGGCTGGCCAGCACCTGGAACAGACAGAGTGGTCTCAGTATAAATTTCCGCATAAGTGAGATTGATTTATCTCTGCTCCACTGAGCTGAAAGAAAAACAAAAGGGCATTGCAAAACAACTGTAAAAGGATTCCAGGGTTGGTTAGTCTGCAGCCTTTGACCATTATTTAACAAAAACGTGTCTGTAATACAAGCACAGTTTATTTCTTTTTTTCCTGTCATACACAACTCATTATTTGAAGAGATGGTAAATTTTTTACAGAATACTACTTCTTTCTTTAAAATTACCATAACAGCATTTGAGTTTGGAAGATAGTAACCCTTTCCAGCCTAATATTTCATGCATGAGAAATAATTACTGATTCTTTCATTTGCAGTTCAGTCCCCATAAACTCCAAAGGACAAAAGGAGTGAGATTGTCTAGACTACCAGGAAAAATAAATACGTCTTCTTTAAGAGGTACTGTTGGATTGGGGACTATAAGTGGCTTAGCCACTCTCTTCTGAAGGAAGTTAGATAAATGCAACAAATTTTGCACCATGTAAGGATAATAAGATGAACCTCTCTGACGAGGGAGAGCTAGTTCAGTTGATGTAGGAGAGGGACCATGTTTGGAACAAGGCTAGAAATGGGAAGGAGCAGCAGCACTAATCACTAATGTCTGCAAAAGTTACCCAATTTTGTTTCTCAGCACAGACTGGGCTGCTTTCCTGCTGAACCCACCCAAAGGAAAACAAAAGCAGGAATGGGAATTTGGGTTTCAGACATCTGACTTGAGGACAACACAAGACTCTTTTCATAGCACCTTAAATTTATACAGGAGACAGAATGGAACAGGAGGCTGAAGAGGAAAGAATAAATTAATGAAAGTTTATAACAGAAAATATTCAGGAGTTAATAACAACTGGTGGTGTTCAAGCTATTGTAAATAATTAGCAAATGAGTTAAGATACTAAAAATACATTTGTCTAACTAGCTGGTATTAATTTCATTATGTTTTTCTTTCCAAAGATCAGGAGGCACATTTGCATATTCTATATCTGGAAAGGAATAAAAATAATTATATATGCCACCAAATTTGCAAGCCCAGGGTACAGTGACACTCAAAAAAATATTGTGTTTGGTTATTGTGACCCAAGTGTAGAACCTGGCACTTGGCCTTGTTGAACCTCATACCACTGGTGTCAGCCTTTTGATCCAGCCTGTCTAGATCCTTCTGCAGAGCCTTCCTGCCTTCCAACAGATCAACACTCCCACCCAACTTGCTGTCATTTGTGAATTTACTGAGGGTAGACTCAATCCCTTCACCCAAATCATACAGAAAAATATTAACTAGGACTGTGCCCATTATTGGGCTCTGAAGGACAGTACTAGTGACCAGATACCAACTGGATGCAGCACCATTCACCACCCTTCTCTGGGCCTGGCCGTACCTCCTCTGGGATTACAGGGAATCTCTTCTACTCCCTGTCCCTGTCCATCTGCTCACGGGGCCAAGTGCCCTGAGGATCACTTGTCTTACTGTTGAAGAGGCAGCACTAAGAACCTCAGCCTTTTACTTGTCTTTGGTGACTATATTCCTCACCACATCCAATAAAGAAAGGAGTTTTTCTTTGGCCTACCTATTGTTTTTAATGTTTTTATGAAAGCACTTTTTATTATCCTTTGCAGAAGTCGCCAGATGAAATTCTGAGCTTTTGCCTTTCTAATTTTCTTTCTATATGACCTAATGACATCCTTAAGCACTTCCTGAAGTGTCTATCCCTTTTTTCAAAGATTATGCACCCTCTTTTTCTCCCTGCAAAATCTCTCTGCTCAGCCAGGTTGGTCATCTTGCCTGATGGCTTGTCATTCGGGACGTAGGGATAGCCTACTCTTGTGCCTTCAAGAATTCTTTCTAAAAGTATGTCCAGCCTTCCTGGGCCCCTTTGTTTCTAAGGGCTGCTTCCCAAATGACTTTCCAAAGCAGTGTCCAGTGTGGACGTTTTGTTGATGATGCTCCTTAATTCACCAAGGACTGAAAATGTTGTGGTCACTGTACCCAAGATGCACTCTGACCACCACATCTCTCACCATCTCTTCCTTGTAAACATCAGGTCTAGGTCTAGTAGGGCACTACCCCAGTAGGCTCACTTACCAGCTGCACTAGGAAGTTATCTTCCACATATTCCTGGAACCTCCTAGACTGCTCCCTCTCCAGGTGTTGTTTCCTGCAAACATCTGGCAGGTTAAAGTCTGCCATGACTAAGATGAAATGACCTCAAGTTTCACTAGGGGAAATTCAGATTGGATATTAAGAAAAATATTTATTCACTGAAAAGTTGGTCTGCTTTGGGGCAGGCTGTCCAGGGAAGTAGTGGAATCACCATCCTTGGAAGCATTCAAAAAGTATGTACATGTGGTGTTAGGAGACATGGGTTAGTGGTGGACCTTGCAATGTTAGTTAATTGTTGGACTTGATTGTCTTGAACATTCTTTCCTTCCTAAACAACTCTGTGATTCTAAACACATTTATTTTGACAGTTTCTGCAAGTGCAAACCATCTCCACATATCACAATGAATGTAAAAGTGAAAACAAAAAGTTTGATCATTTGCTACAGTGGAGATAAACAACTTGATTCCTTTTATAGAAGTATTAATATTCATAAGTATATTATATTATAAGGACAGAAAAGAATATTTCAATTTTTCACTGTATTTGGCTTCAAATGACAGTTCACTCTGCCAACAGAGGTTCTATTTGTGCTGATTATCTGTAGAGTTGTGGGCATAAAGCAACCTATCACCTGCAAACTGCTTTAGGCTTAATCCCTAAGTAAACACCATTATTTTCAAAGTTAAATTATAGGTAAACAAATGTGGAAACAAATTTTAAATATTGTTTGGGTTTTTTTTTGTAATTAAAAACCTACAGAATTTGTCCTTAAGTTTCAAATCCCTCAAATTATTTTTTAAAGTGAAATTCTATGAATAATTAAATTAGAGCAGTTGCTCTATTTTTCAACTGTATGAAATATAGTGAAATATAGGGAAATGCAACTGATAATATCCATGTGATAGATTTTCTTGTTTTTATCTTAAAAAAATTCCGTTGTTGTAAATATAGTAAATTACTATGTCCTGGGACCAGCTTCCATGTGGGGGACACAGTATGCCACCCTGCCTCCACATAACAAATGCACCTGCACTACTGTGGTGATATTCTGAGTAGAAATTGAAATGGTAAACTGGGATTATTACTACCAGGTTGTTCATGATCAGATGAAACAAGCCTCCTGATCAAGTGAAGAAACTACAGACCGTTTGAAATAACTTAAACATGTGTTTCTTAGCATATTGTGCACTTAATTCATTAAATATTGTTTTAGGAAGACATTAAAATGGTAGTTTGTATAGTGTGGACATTGTATGGCAGATAGCATCCAATTTCTGAAGTCCTGAGTGAGGTCCTAACACTGCTCATGTAACTGAGAGGGATGGACTCGGTGCTTTTCAGTGAACATAGTGTGTGAGCAGACCCCACTGAGAAATGAGATTTTGCATACTCAAATATTTTTAGATAAGGGTTGTTTGTTTGTTTGTTTGTTTGTTTGTTTTTTCCCCTAAAAGTCTAGTCAGATATCCCTTCCTCTCCGTTAGGCACACTCTCTCAGCTGCAACTCAGTTGCTCCTGTCTCAGGGAATGTGACACAATCGTCGACCCTGTAAGTGCTCTTTCTCCCATTCAATGCAAATAAAACCAGGTTGACTTAAACTATGCTAACAGAGTTTTGCACTGAAAACCCAAAGCTCTCAATTAATGAATTACAGCACCTTGGTGCAAGTAGCCATAGCATTCAACTGCTTTTGCTCTAATTGCTGAAGCATATCCATTAATGCCAACAAGAATACAGAACTACTTGTAAAAGAAGGGGTATTTTGTCCCAGTAAAAAGATATCCGTAAATGGGGTGCAGTATTTTCTGTTTTTCTAGGAAATTAGAACCTAGGGAAACTATTTTCTAGGGAAACCATGTGGCACAATTAATTAAAAAAAAATCAGATTACAATGATTTATAGTAAATATTACCGTATTGCTTGAACATCATAAAATTTGTATTTTTTTTTCTGTACTTAAAAATTAAGGCTTCTATTTTCCTGAGGAACTAAAACCAGAAGTGGGTCGACTTTTTTTCCCCTGTAATTTCTTCTTTTCCATTATTGTTGAAGTATATTTAATATTTGAGAAATTTCAGAGTATTTTTATAATAAGCCCTGGCTTAGTTTTTTTCTCTGCTAATAAAAGATGATGGTATTATTCATATTAAGAACTTGATCAGAGTTGTATAAACACTGTATCTGTTTACAATAAGATTAAACATATAATAACATATTAAATAAATCTTCTTTTAACAGCTTATCACTGGACCAGAGCAAATTACATATTGAGATTAAAGTTGCACACTTTATTCTTATTTGAGACTGCTATGTGACTCAACCTTTCTCTTTCCATTCACCTTCAATCATATATGACTTTGTAATTACACTGAATTGACTTTCATTCCTACCTATTCAGCGTAAAACCTATAATCATGAGTTCAAGGTATACCAATATTAAATTTTCATACATGATAAGACAGCTCTATTGTGAAAAACTGTGAAGTCTTGATCTGAGTTATAAAGAATTTTTAACTGATATTTTATAAAACTGAATATGAATAGAAAAATCGAACATGGTTTTGCAAATGAACATAATTATTCTGGGTAAAACTTACCTCATGTCTAAAAATCACATTCTATTTAATGCACAAAATATGTTCAAATGGAGAAATTGTAATTACAAAAAGTAATAGAGTAACAGAAAGCAGAGATTTGTCTTCATCATGACTGCCTGTTACAGTATTAGAAATTATGTCAAAAAGGTTTATTGTGCTGTTGCACTTCAACTTTTCAGATAATCAAAAAGCATTCAGAAAGAGAGGTATAGATAACAGGAGTAGGAGGTTAACGACTTTCTGTTTAGGCATATTTTCTTGTTTCAAGCAAACATATATAACACTAACAACAGAAAAAACCTGGTTTGTCCATTTAGTCTTTAAATTACAAGATCATGGGAGAACATGGCAAAATTGTGCCTACCTGAGCAAACGGTGTCACAATCAAATCATCTCCATGTCTGAAAAAACAAGCAGAGTTTTAAGTTAGGTATTACCAAAAACTTACCTTGCTGCTTCAACACAAAGAAAATCAGCTTTTACAATGCGATGTAGGTAACTCCAGTGTTACTCTTCTGCAATTACTCAGTACTATTGCTTTACACTTTCTAAGAAAAGTAAATATCAACTTGATTATTGCCCAACTGCCTGGCACATCTATGGAAGGGCCGATGGACCAGCCAGCTTCTGTACTACAGATTGGGCAGGGGGCTGACCACCCAGGACTAATCTTCAGAGATTCATCCCAAAGGATGGAGGTTACAGTTCTAGAAATGATTCCACTGAGAGTTTTCCAGAAGGTTTGTGAGCACCAGATGGGTGAGTAGCTCCAGATGGCTGGGCAGCGCGTTGCAGCTGAATAAAAACCTAGTAAAACTTTCAAACTGATTCAGACTTTTGTAGCTATAGGGGGTGTGACCAAGTGTGTGCTGTTGCTGTGGCAACCTCATCTACACCAGGGGTGACGTCTGGGCAAAGTGCCAGGATGACGAACTGTAGATGAAAAGGGAGAAAGAGAAAGCAGGTTCCTTCTCTTCAGCACAGAAACCTGCCACTTGAGATGGTTTCAAGAAGATACAGTCTTCTAAACACAAGTGGACTGAATGGTTTGAGAATAGCATCAGTAGCATTGAGCATATAGAGTCAAGACATGGGGACAAGAAAAGTTTGGAGTTTTCAGTTATCATAGCTGGTGTATGGCAGCAATCAAGGTAAAAATAACTTTTCCAAAGAAAAAAATCCAATATGATTGTGTTTGCAATTTTTCTGTACTTTCCAGTAGTGAATTAATCATGATGAATTACAAGTTGCATCTTCTAGAAGAAACTACCATTGCTCTGGTGCTATCTGAATAATAATCAAGTACAAAATATGGGTATTTAACAGTGGATTTCAAATCCTTGAAAATATAATTAGAAAGAGGATGATAAAAGGAGAAATATGATTTGTGTTTGAGATGCTATGACACTTATAATTTATATACTGTCCACAAGACGCCAATTGTTTGCAAGTGTGGCAAAAACCTAATACAAAAGCAGTATGTACAATCTATACCATTGTACAATCAGTCTATAGGGACAAAACAAAACTTTCTAGTATTAAAAATTATCAAATGGAGCTTTTGTAATAGAGGAATGGATTTTTATAGACCCTGAGGAAGAAGTCTTTGCAGGAGTTGTTAGATTAGGGTGCTGCTTCAGTTGAAACCACAGCCCCAAACTGGCTGGGAAGCATGTAAGCCTAAACTGAAACATGTCACCATGGGAGGAATGTTCATAGGCTTTAATTTCTCAATGAAGCCAAATCCAATTGGGTATTGTAGACAACATGAATCAGCCCAGGACATTAACAAGGCAGTTCATGAGCAGCTGAGTTTATAATCTCTTTATGTTTTCGTTAGGTCATGAAAACATCAGCAAATGCTCTAGACTATCATTTTGGATTAGGATTGCTTAATAAATTACAAAAAGGCTTTAGCAGAAGATAAACCAAATTCTTTTTTTTTTTTTTTCCCCTGTCCTGTTCTCTATTGAAATGGCCACACTGTGACTACACTACCTCACTTTCAGAAAAATTATGCTCTTTGCCTTCAAGTTCTGTGAAATGCCATTATCTGGTGTGTAATAGCTGTATGACCTCTTTCCCAGTAAAGTCCAGTAATTTCTTACCTTTTATAACAAATATTTTTACTGTTTGAATATAGCTACTTGATTGTCACTTCTGTTTTGGCACTTTAAAGAGACACAGCTCAAAACATAAACTCATTTTTTATTGATCCAGACTATTTCCCACAAATGGAAATTATGAAGGGGTAGAATCCTGAAGATGAAAATACAGGTATCAACAGCACTGGACAATGAACAAATATATTAAATGTTTTCTACATGTAAATAAGCCAGATAGTATAGAGACCGTTCTTTCTAGCATCTGTCAATGGTAAACACTCTGAATGCCTAATATATGACACAAATACACAAACTATTAATTGGTACTTTGAAGTCCTAGGCAACTGCTACAACATAGTTATTAACTGTCTAAGTGAAGATTGGCAAAAAAACATGAAAATGAGATTGTTCTCCTTCTCAAAATGTCTTGTGGACTTAATGGAGGTGTCACTTGTTCTTCTTCCCATTCAGTGCTCGTATTTGCCAGCCCTTGAAGTCTGAGGCAATTGTAAAAGGCAACAAGTACTTGTTTCTGGGCTTTCTGCCCTGGAGATTTTTTTTTCTTTCTTTCTTTTATATTAAATAGCATGATCCCACTCCTCTCATTTTCAAACTACATTCTACTTGAGGTCTTTCTGGATTGTATTTCTTTGAAAAACACTGATACTGTACTTTAGCTTCTTATTTTTTCAGAAGAGGCATTATTAAGTAATAATTTAATATACTGAAATCAAGCCAGGATTTAATTTTTACTTTTCAAATGTCCCTTGTGTCAAAAGCAACAATTGCAGAAATTATCACTATTTTAGAGTAAGTATGACACTGAAATTACAGTCATCCACAGTTTTCACTATATAGTTTAGCACACACCAGACCCACTTGAATTGAAAACCAATTGTATGATGTGGTGAGTAATTTTTGATCGATATTGGGGCAGAAAATCTGGACAAAGTAAGTATTCAAAAATGGAGCAGAAATGTCTAAAGAAGCTGTGTTAGTTTTTGTACAAAGGAGCAAAATTATATGATTCAAAATGCCATTGATCTACACTGTACTGCAGTGTAGTAAACATTACCTCTGTCCTCGTACAGATGACATGAAGCTGACTGGTGATTCTTTCTAGATTCTGAACACCGTAGTGCCACACATCTATACACAGAATCAGCAAGAGGGAGTGCAAATCCTACAATATGTCACAAGCTTCTGAATATAGACAGAGATGTTGGCCTTTAAGGTTAGAAGAAATCGTTCACATCAGTGTTAAGCTCTGTTAACTAAAACACCTAGCATACTTGTTCATATCTTCATTTTTCAAAGGAAGGACAGGTTTGAAAGCAAAATACTTTTCGCATAGCTCCAAATGTTAAAATGATCAATTCCCCTCCACCAAAGAACACTGCTAAAGCACACAACAATTCACATGAGATGAATCACTGTTACATAAAATACAGATCAAATTTCCATTAGCAGACCAAAGATTCTATTTCATATTGCAAATTATTTGCCACAGCAAATGAAGCCCAGTCTTTTGCAAATTTTCTGTCTTTTGCTTCATAACATTTCCTATATGGCATACTTGAACTCACCTCATATAACTTATGCTGGTTCCCACCCTGGAGAGGACATGAAAGTGTCCTCTATATAACTGAGTAACTCTAACTAGCCTCTAACTAACTTCTGACTATACTAAGTCAGAAGTTAGTTGAGCATGTTCAGCTGAGTGTTACCAATTGAAATGTACAAAAATTCTGTTTCCTTTCCTCAAGAGTGGCATCAATTTATCTCTTCTATCCCAATTACAGAACTGTAATTAACTTTGCCCTCACTAATAAGAAACTTACAGATGTATGCATGGACAGAGAGAGAAGCAGGCAGGAAGATTAACATAAGCGTAAGCTGGGTGACTGCAAAATATTTATTTCATAATTATGCTGGGATAATTTAATGTGATATCTAATAAGAGGAGTAACTAGGGAGGTATTTTGCAGACCTGTCAGGATACAGTTAAGAAACAAAGGGCATTTTTTTTAGTGTGGTCAGAAAAAACTCATGACATCAATTAAGGGGAATTGAGTCCTAGACTCTAGAGACCACCAGTGTGAGTCTGCACTTGCCAGTGTGAAGCTTCACAGGGAAGGTTCTCAAGGTTTGCCTTTGTAAAGACTGTAGTAAACCCAGGTTAAGATTTTCTGCATGCATATAAATAACATCAACTGAGTGATCTTGAGGACACATACTGAAGCTGGGAGATATAAACATGATAAATAAGAGCTTTGTCTTTTTTAAATAGTTGGGGGGAGAAGATAAAACATGTGTTTACACTAGTTTGACACATAAACTTCTCAATGACAAGATACAGTTACAATAAGATTCCCGGTTAATCTTGATACAATTCTTATAGCACAAATTATAATACTAATAGGAAGAATCCTGATACGTTGTACCAGTTTAAAGTATGATCTCACTAGTGTGCCGCACTCCTCCATTTGAATCAAAAACTCACTTCTGTCCCAAGGATAAATACTGGCTGAGGATGCCAGTCAGGCTTTAATTCCAGTTTTCATACTCTGTGTTGGATTCTCTGGCTACAGACTTGGGACACAGCCTATCTGAGAGAAAAAAACTGCCAATTGAGTTTGAAAAGCCCAAGGGGACTCTTTTTTTTTTTATATATATAAGAATATAGAAAGCATAGAAAACAGAAAAGCATGGAAAATCCATACTGCCTTTATACAATGTACTAATTAACTAAGAACATGAACATGAAAGTAGTATTCTGTTTGAATCAGAAAATATATTGCAGACAGTGTTTTCAGTGCAAACATCTAAATTTGCATTAAATATGACATCTACTCATTCCTGAGCAGACTGATTCAGACCTACTGCCCAACAGCATGCAATAAACACAGCTTATGTGAGACATTTACATTTTGTTTGCATACATGGTGGAACGCAAACATGTCCCTTGAAAAACCACATGGGAAGGACAGAT
Organism: Formicarius rufipectus; assembly: GCA_013399695.1. Taxonomy (NCBI): domain Eukaryota; kingdom Metazoa; phylum Chordata; class Aves; order Passeriformes; family Formicariidae; genus Formicarius; species Formicarius rufipectus. The sequence goes on along the minus strand of VXAU01001332.1, from coordinate 49,657 downwards.
AGTAATGAACTCTAACTGCTAGGTTTTTTGGTTTGGTTTGGTTTGGTTTTGTTTTCCTGCTCCAATAACATTTCATAGGTGAAGCCAAATACACACAAAAAACCCACATGAATTAGGCATGATGAAATACTCACATTGCTTAGAGTCAGATTTTAGCAGCCATGAAAGCTGATTCTAGATTGCACCCTTATAGAGCAATGTAAGCATCATGTAATGAGATTAGTCGTCAGAGGCTGTGGTTTAAGGACAGTGAGCGGGAGGGGTGGCTGGCTGCTCCATGCAGCTTGAACTTTGTCATCATCCTCATTTAAAGAATCCAGATGGGCTGGTTCACAATAGTGATTTTGCAGAATCAGAAATCATAGAGCTTGAATGAAGCTTATTCAGCAGGAATAGGGCATAAGTCATGTAATCTAAATTTTTACAGACTTTAAATACAATTTTATAGCTCTAATATGAGATAACCTAGGCCAGGCTCCAAAAGCAAAGATTGGATGGAGTAAGTGGCAGCTCTCAATGTTGTGCCCACATTATGAGGTGTGACAAAAACTGGGTTACAAGTTTTCCAAGAAAGCTAGTGGGTTGTTAGTGGATTGCATCTCTCTGAAAGGCTAAGCATTATTTGGGGGATAATCAGACATTTAAGATAGGGGCTAGAGACTGCAATACTGTAGAAAGGCTGGGATTTAGGGATGAGAGAGCAAGCAATTAAAATTGTTATTTGAACTATGAGATACAGAGGAGGGGGTTGTTTTTCCCAGACCATTTCTTTATTTCTGGGAACAAGTACCTTAAAAGCTCGTTACAAAGAGCTACTTGAAACCACTTGTTCTCTCAGACAGTATACAGAAATTAGACCCTGAATAAAGCAGACTCTCATCAACTACTGCCTGAGTGTTCTGGAACACCACAATTTTCTATAACCTTGTGCAGTTATGTCCTTCTGACACTTCTTTCTAATTCAACAACACAACTTGCCCTAATTAGTAAAAAGTATTACTCCAATATTAAGTATAGGGAGTTTTACATACTTAATTTAGTTGAGCTTAACCAAGTGGAAGAGGATTGGCACAGAAAAGTCACAATCCCTGAGAGGTCCATTATTCCATCCAAAAAGAAAGACTGGTTATAGTAGTTCTCCTTGTACTGTCTAATTAAGAAAGTTAGATTTTGAAAGACATACCAAAGAGAAAAAAAATTTCTCCTGCATAAATCTCACTAGCAAAAATTTCAGATGTAAGTATTTTCAAAGACCTCAATTAACTTCATGGAGAGCAAAATTCAAGGTACACTACTATGGCATGTTGGTGAAGAAAACAATACTTGGCTGTCTTATTATCAGAGATCCAAAAGACAACTCAAAACAAATGTGGATTATTACATATGCCTAATACAGATCAGGATATGCTATGTGCATATAGCTGCAGCTTTCTAGATACAGTTATATTTTATACAAGAAAGTACTTTAATTTTTCATGTCATCTTTTTAGCATCTCCATTCCTGAAACTACACTTTATTAGGTTTGAAAGAAGCTTTTGCATACTTGGAATCTGCTCCATTGAAGTCATTGGTAAGTTACCCAAACTGCAATATTCAAGTCGAACTGCATTAGCACCCATGGTGAGATCTCTCAAGACTTGGAAAGACAAAATGATCATGTCCATTTCAGACAAAAGAACTGGGAAGGAATACTGTTACCAATTCTAAATCAGTATTTTGAGGTTTAATCTAGGGACTATCAGGAAGTATTATCTGGTTACTTGTGCACCTTTTGTGCATCAACAGCATCCTTTCACACCACTTGTGCTTTTGAGCTGTCTAGAAAAAAGAGATTTTACTGGGTGACAAGGACAACTAACTGAGTCTCTGTGACCCATCAAATTGAGACGTTTCATTCAGGATTGTTGGATGACCTGGAATCACAATTAGATGTCTAACTCATATAATAGGAAATTTATTTTTTTTTCCCCAATCTGTGTAATATGCTGCAGAAACACTGCTAGGCTTCTTCAATTTCCCATGAAAGTCTCCTATTATCTTTGGAAGAGTTTGAGGACCATCAAGACCACTTATGTTAGACCCAGATAATTTGCTCAGGAGCCTTAAATCTTTTCCAAAGATATTGCACTCACACATCTGACTTGTGTAATCTGCCTGAGGAAATCACATTGGTAGTGATACAGTGGGTCATCACGAAAGAGTGCCAACTTGATGTGCAAGATACAGAAACACAGACGGCTGAAGAAATCATCTGGATCTTATTGCCCCAGCCAGCCACCAAACTTCAATGCTTTAATCATACCATATAATAGCAGACCATTTAGATTATAGAAGAATGGTGGACAACTCTGAGCAATCAGCCTCTATTAAGTCTGACAGACTTAGCCCTGAAGAGAAATGGAGCATGGGCTTGCCAGAGTGTTTCACTGGTGTAGGTAGTTTCCCCAGTGAAATCAGAAGGTAATCTGCCTGGGGTCACTGAAGTAATGGCAAGGAAAAAGAAGCAACTGGAATGTGGGACTTTGTTTTTTTGTGTTGATGGAGGGGCTGAATTAAGTCAGAGGTTGTAGGACTTCAGAAAAATGCTGAACTCATTCAGAAGAGTTCATGCAATTCATCAGTGCCATTGTTAGACTGTTCCTACAACCAAAATCATAATTTAATCACAATCAAGACTGAAAAAAACCTAGAGAGTGTTGTGATGTAGCTGAAATACCAGGTAAGAATAGGTTTTGGTACCATTTTTTTAATAGCATGTCACTTTTGATTGAAGAACAGGTATCAGTGACTAAATAGTAGTTTTGTTTTCTGCTCAGGTTAGACAAAATTAGTGAGTGATGTACAGACATGACTGGAAGCAATCAAGTTAGAGACACTTAATGAATTACTATTAATCAGTTTTGATTACATTAACGGACATACACAAACTCTTAGTTTGTTACAAATGAATGTAAAATATGTTACCCTGAACTGCTTTTAAGCACCAGGCATTTGGTTCCTTGCTTGTGTGGCAGGACAATCCTATCATGATATGTGTACTATGCAAGCCGTCATGCAACAATCATGCCAATTCAGCTGCTGGCCAGGATGCTGTCTTGGTGTCAAATTATGCTAAAACCATCCTAGTTCACAAGACTTAGAATACACACTCTGCTTTGAAACAGGATTTGATAGACAAGCTAGTCTTTGGGCTTGTAAATATGTGACTACCAGAGATTCCTCTTCCTGGTTACTCCCCAGGGGTTAAGAAAAAGAGGGAGATCTGCCTGCTGCCTCATATTCTGATTTATATCAATCTCTACTTAATGATTGTTTATTTTACTAGCTTCAATACAATTGCTTTAATATAATTGCTTTGTTACAGTACACTATATTACTTTGTTCTATAATACTCTACTAGTAGATTTTTAGATTTTACACAGTGTAGTAATTAGTCTTAGTTAAGATCTTTTCTCAGTTCAACTGTTTGTTAAATTTCCATAGTAAAAAATTAATTTTCTATAAATATATCTGTTTTGCCAACATTAAAACCTGCAGGACAAAGTGATTTAATCACATCTCTGTTACTCCTTAACTCTAAAACATTGACAGTCTGAGGCTAAGAGTGGATTCAGACCCACCTTCTCTGAGAAGGAGTTTGGAATGCAAGATAGTCCTTTCTGCACTTGGTGACTCAATGGCAGGGCTTCTTTAATAGCTTTGTCTAAGCCTTCCACTCTACTGTGACCCTGCCCTACATGCACAAGCGTTTAAAACTGATATGATTGTGTTACGTCTGACAAATAAGACTATGTGACTTTCCATGTGAGACTCCTACTGATGCAGGCTGAAAGATTTCCTCACTATAAGAAATGAGAGCAAGGTTGCTGAGAACAGCATGCAAGGCAACTTCCCAACCTGAGTCATCTTGCTATCAGCCAGCCACAGATAGTCTTCACTTCAAGGTTTAGGAAAAAATGGTTGCCTAACTAAATTCAAAGGTACCCAAATGGATGTATATAGAAAGAAACAAGAAAATTACAGAAAAACAAGTCAAAACCATCAAAACTTCAGACTGTCCATAATCAGGAGATGAACTCTACAGCTAACACAGCATTAGTGCCATTGAAAGAATACAGAGCACTGTTTGTGCCCTGAGGGGAAAATGATAACTAATATTCTTCTGGGTTGTGAAATAAATTTGACCTGTGCATGTAGGTGCTCACTGAGCTTGAAAAACAGTCTGACAGGGATCCCCAAAAAACATTCAAGTCCCGTTCTCCACACTGTTCCCATCCTTCAGTACTGCAGACACACAAAATGCACACATTTTTCCTCCCCTTCACTGCATATCAGTATTGCAAGCCCAGAGGATAATGGTGTTGTGATGTAGCTGAAATACCAGCTAAGAATTGGTTTTGGTACCATGTTTTTAATAACATGCCACTTTTGACTGAAGAGATTTAAGAATTCAGGCTACTTTGCTTAGCACTAGAGCACTAACTTGTCATTTTCCTTCAAACACTCGTTATTTCCAGAAGAGGGGGGCAAAAAAAAGCCTAACAACTTAAGAGTGTTTAGAGGGGAAGTGTTAAGTTTAACAACTGAGAGTTATGTTTTGAAAATGATAAGGTTTTAGCATTTGGATATAAACCCAATTATTATTTTATATTGTCTGAATGCAAATAAATTAAATTTGCATTTAACCAACAGAAATTCTCTCCTGAATTAAAAAAACAGATGAAAGTAGTCCTCTCAATGCTGAAATGTTTTGCAACTCGATTTCCAAAACAACAAATGAAATTAACACAAATTTGTTATTTAATTTTAAACAATCTGCATTCTAAGTTGAGTTCTTTGGTGGGTATTCCATTTGCAAAGTGTGTCAAACAACTGAAAAGGACACAGTCATATTTTTTTTCCAAATTCTTTTTGTTTAGATCTCAAAAAAAGATTGCAAGTAACTTAAAAATTCTTAGATTAATTTAGACTGCAACATGGACCTTAATTTAAGGATTTTAAGAATAAAGAAGAAAAATCCAATGAAGCAATATATTCACATGTTTTTTCTAAATCCACATAAATAGGTTTCTTTCCATGACAAAATAAATGTCTCGAGCAGTTTAATGTATTTTTTTTCACTAAAAATTGTTTCTAAACTAAACCACACATGAAAAGTGAATTAAGATTTTTTTTTTTCTTTTTTTAAGCTGGCTAGACTTTGAAGTTTAACTAGGGTTTTTGTTTTTGTTTTTGTTTTTGTTTTTTTTTTTGTTTGCTGGTTTGTTTGTTTCAGCCAGTAATATCCATGATATAGTAATATCAGAGTACCTGCATGTCCTCCGTGCTGACCCAGTCATGGCCTTTACCTTTCAGTGTAAAGGTGTTTTTTTCTCCATAACTTGAGATTTATACTCACAACATTTCATTTAAAAAATCAGGCCTTCCTGGCTCAGAGTCAGAATAATAAGCAGCATCACTTGTGCTTTGCCTTCCCGTTCTGGATGAGAAAGTATATCCTCTGTAAATGTAGGTATAGGGAAAAAATCCTGGAGTAAATTGCATCCTCATGATATTTCTTGTGCCACAGACAGCAGCAGAGGGATGCAACTATCGGCAGAAATTACTAGCAGAATAGCAGTAAGTTGTCTGGTTCAGGGAATGGGTGTGCTCCTATAAAATATGGAAGCAAGTTTTAATAAAAATGAGCAAATTATGTATAATACTACTAGTTATAGTAGCTTATAGTGTTAAGCTGATCTAGAAAACAGTGCTGAGCTTCTCTAAAGAAGGCATAAAACTCCACATACCAGGTACTTTTTCACTGAGTGAGTTTCAGTTGTCCAAGTTCTGAGGAAATCAGGATGTTGCCTCTGAGCTACATTCTATAATCTTGTGGAAATGGGAGAATAGACTTAGAGGGGGCAAGCTCAGAAGTTATAGCTCAGGCATTCTTGTCTACCAGGAGTGTTGTGGTGCTCTGGTCTAGTTTGTTACCCTCGGTTCTGTTTTTTCAGGATCACAACGGGATTATACGTGTTTTCTCCCTTTAGGGTGGCAGTAAAACCATGGGATATGATGCAGCCAGTGGGCTGCTTATTCGATTTTTTTTTTTTTTCTAGGAATCCATTTTTAAACTGGCTAGAGACCTGAGTTTTGCCAATGTGGAAATTCTCTACTAATTTGATCTCCTTCTCCATTAACCAGGGCAGTGAACCCTTAGGAGGAAGGGAGTAAAAAGTGTTACCACTCCTGCCTCTGCCTGCATTTGCAAGTTCTGGGAAGCCACAGCAGCTCAAGCAGGTCAGTATTAAGTAATCAGGCCACCTGGGCAAGACATCCACAAAGCTCTCTGCTTCGCTGATGTCTTCAAATATAAACCTGGCAATTCTTCCACTAGAACACTGATGATTTTGCTGGTATTTCAGCTAGGTTCTGTTCCCCTTTCCCTCTATGTTACAACAGTACTATTGGGGAGTTTTTTTGGTTTGTTTTCCATCCTTTATTTCTGCCCCCCATCCTCCCGTCTCCCATCACAGATCCTGTTCTATAATTCTGCATATTGGTTCATTACCCCTCACTGTCTTGCTCAGTTACTTTTTCTCTTGCACATCCTCCTCTCTCTGCTAAAAATCCCATGGCAAGGCTGCTCAACACACCTATGCTCTTCTGCACTGGACCTTGCATCTGCCTGTCTAGACCACCTGCATCTCCATTTCACAGCCTTGAACAGCTTTTTCTAATCTCCTCATATCATCTCCATGTCCTGCTTTTATTCTTCTGAAGGTGCTATTTCTTCCAAGGGATAATTTAAAGACTTGTTGCTGACTCCCACACAATTTCATTTTCTTTCCTTTTTCACATATAGCTACCTTTTCTGCCTCTCAAACTGCACCCACATTTGTCCTACTAACCTCTCATCTGAGCAACCTTGCACTCTTCCTTCCTTTGATCCATTTCCATAGCTAATTCAGATCCTTATTTAAAAATATTCTTTCTTCTTTCTCATTTAAAAACAACAACAAAAAAAAAACCACAAAAAACTTTCCGTTCCTTCTCTGCCCTTGTTTCTGTTCCTTTGCATCTAAACCCCCTGAATGAAACTCCCTTTGTGAGGCTTTCTACTTTGGACATAATGACTTGGGTTGCACTTCTGGGGATAGTATCTGTTTGTATTAGTCATCCTATGGTTTGTCTTTAAGCTGTTTGTAGTAGAGCCCATCTTTTCATTTTACGTTTGCAAACAACTGAGTTCTCATTCTTGGCTGAAGCTGTGCACATAATTAGTAATGGCAGAATGATGAATTCAGCATTTTAACACTGCCATCCACTGTCAGTCTTATCATGATATTCCACACTTGATTAAAATATTAAAGTTTTGTTTAGTTGCTACTGACTGAAATACATTACTGTAAGCACAGTATTTGAGAGTAATAGAAACACCATAATTCTTTATGTTCTATTCCTTTCAAATACAAGATGCATGTTTTTTGCTTTACTTTTTTCTTTCCAAAGTGAAATATTGAGGTTGGTAGCTCAAGTAATGAAGAATTAGGGGATCTAGCTTACATTGTGATTACAATTAATCCACTTATGTTACCTGAGTGATATGTGGTTTTTAATATATTTTGCTCATGCTTAAGAAGCATGCAATACTTAAGCATGTAAGCTGCAAAAGGGAAATTGTTTAATTCAGGAATAATCTAAAATTTGTGTGATACTTCCCCTGACAACCCTTCCATCTTCCACCTTGTTTAGCAACATCCTGAACTGGAGGTATTTCTCAATATTAATAATCTTTAGTGCATTTTCTTTCCATGAGCACATCCAATTTCTTGTTGAATCTGTATATAAAAGCCTTTGAGATTTGTATTTTTTTCCTTCTCTACTTCATCTTTTAAAACTTTCCCCTCTTTTATTGCTTGGTTTTCTTTCACTTCATTTCTCTGATACAACCAAGCTTATTATAATTGCTCTTACTGATATATGGTTAATATTCCATGATTAAAACAATTTGTCTTTTACATTTTGTAATGTGGCCCCATACTAAAGAGTGGCAGGAATATTTACATTCTTTATACAACAGCTCTTCTGTGACAGGAGACTGAAAATCTATCCAGATGTGAGGTCCACTAAATTTTATATGTAAATGTGCTTTAAGAAAGTTTTGAAACAAAGAATAGAGAGGGAAAAAAGAAAAAGATGTGCTTGGTGTTTCAGTAATTCAATTGTTTATCCAATTTACTGCCATGTGCTGAAATATTACCCAAAATTCTAGGAAATGAAGTGGATTATGAGTTCAAGGATGGAACACTAATTGAATTCTTCATTGAAATGACTCATCTAAGCTGCGCAATGACCTGGACTACCCTCCTCAATGTAAAAATCTTTACAAATAATATCCTGACACAAGTGCCATATTAAAAGCTTGACTCTTCTCCACCTAAAAGAAAGGTTATCTGTCAGAGGAGGATTTGCTGGAAGGAGGATATTATTATTTCCAAGAAAAAAGCATTTTACCTTATAACAATGCAAGATGAATTGATCTTGTTCAATTTTGTCTAAATCTCAATTGGCATGCTGGGCACAAAGCCTACTGAGTAAGCTACAGGGCTTAACTGAGACATGTACCTTACATTAACCCTGTGTAAAGACAGGATTTTTTCTTATATCGGGAGTCTTTGGAGAGGAAAATCTACAATTAAATTAACTTGGTCCCTTATTTTATTGATATATATTTGTACCATAACACCTACTTGGCTGTGAAATTTGAACAGTAAAGCAAAGAAACAACTCCGTCCTCAAAAAAAAAAAAAAAAAAAAGTTACTTTCTCCTACTTAGAAGTGACCAGAAGACAGGACATTTAAATGTTTTTAGTGTCCTGCAAATAGAGATTTGCAGCTGACTTCCACTGCACATGTGACTTGAAAACACTTGAAAAATATGACTCACTAGCAGAAAATACATGCATCACTGAAGAAAAGTGAGAGAGGACAGAATATCTTTCCAGAGGTCTTTTGTGAAAATTTTGCCTTTTAGTTGAAAGGGTGCTTGAAATATTTTTCATCTCTCTTGAACTTATTATTTTCTTCCAGCTAGTAAATTGCTGCTGCAAATAAATGCAATCTATTTATTAAGAATATGAAGAAGAAAAAAATTGAATTTAGATTGTTCTTCTTGCAAATATCTTAATGCCTTTAGAAAGCTGCAGAAACAAGTACAATCTTATTAAAGAAATAAGCAAACAATTTTCCATTACTTCAGTAGCATAAGTGATTACTGTATTTGATTTAAAACAAAATTAAAAAATACTTGTGGCTGGAAAAATCTCAAGACAGTGGACAAACTACAGACTAGAAGTATTTCATAATGTACTTACATATCACTGGCAATGGAGGAGTTCCTGGACATGGACTTTGGAGACAAGTCATAGTCACTGTCTGACCGGTATAGGAAAGACTCCCTACGTTGACTGTGGACAAAATTTGCCTGAAGAATTAGGCCTGATCCAGGGCTTGTCATGGGATCCAAGGGACTTCGTCCTGAAGATGTACCATTGTCTACATCGAAACTGCAGAAAGAAGACAAAAATGTTTATACTATTAACAAAAGAACTATGAAATTAATACCCTTCTGACAAAATTTTCATAGCTAATTGCTTCATGTTAGCAATGGGGAAATAAAGACCAGGTCAGGTCCACTGCTGAGCAAAAACACAAAGCACACAAGAGAGATACTTTAAAATTACTGATAAACAAATTGAACAAGTCTGACGGAAAAGTAATTTGGTAGATAAACACCACTTTTCCCCCCACCCCCATGACACACACACACTAGGAATACAGGAAGCTTTATGATCCTCTGCATGTAGAGTATCCATGAGCTCTATACTGGAGAATGAATGAAACATGATGTTTCATTGTTTCTTTCTTCTGGACCTGTCTGTCCTGAGCTGGGCCCTCATTATCCTGTCTCCTATGGTTATGGAAATCGAGGGGTCTTTGGTTATCAAGTACCAAATCCTAATATTTTATTGCTACCAAAATATTTCAAGAACATATTTTCTCTTATCCCAATAAATAAAGTCTTGGGGTAGCATTAAGGCATGTGTGTATGGTTGGCCATTAGAGCCTCTATTTTACAACCAGATTGAACCAATTAGTTCTTTGTTCACTGCCAAGCAGAACAACTCCTGTAGTCATTCGTGTCTTTGCACTACAAAGTTTAGATCTAGAACTTCTGGCTGTTGTATTTGGTATGAAGAGTGGCTCATCATTCCTGGGAAACACTATTTGCATGAGAGGCTGAAGGGTGAGGGGAGAAAAAAGAAAGAGAAGGAAAGATTAAATGCTATTTCACGTAGACTGTGATATTTCCATGAAGGGCTCTCAAAATCAGTGCAAAGACCTTGAACAGGAGTCTGCAGACAATTAGACACTGGCACAGGGTGGGAGGTGTTGAGAGGATGTGTTCATGGCAACCTGTGTTGCTTGGCAGCCTAACAGCTGCATTTGTGACTATATGGAGTCTTTTTGGAGCATGTGGTTCATTTTTAGACTTAATGTGTGTTGTATGTATTCTCAGAGGTCACAAATGTGCGGATTAGCAAGACTAGGCCTCCAGGCTCATTTGCCACACAAAGTTTTCAATTTGAAAACAGTGTCCATTTGAAGAACACACGCTGGTTTCCAGTTATATCTAATGACAGCAGAAGAGAAAAGATGCAGTACAAGTCAGTTGTTGATGAGACTTCAGCATAGCACAGGTGTCAGAGAAGGTATAAGCTACTCTGCACTAACTTGTTTTACTGGTCCTTAACTTGAGGCATCAACTAGGTTGCCACCTCCATGCTTTACTGAAATGACAGCATTTCCACAGCCTTTGTTAAATTAACTAACCAAAGAAACGTACATTGCTGGTACAAAGCTTCACATTGTCTGGCAGAGAAAAGATTCTGATCTATTTTTTTGTATAATTTTTGCTTTGCATGTATTCCCGGAGCTGCAATTTTACTGCCATTTCTTAGAAAGAAATGAAGATAAATGTTTGTCTCACAGAAGGAAAACTTTGAACAAAGAGTGACTACTAATTGATTTCTTTAACAGTGGACTTACATATGCAACTGATACAAAAATGTTTAAATGGTTTAGAGGGATATATAGTTCTCTTTGCAGATTTGTTTTATTTTTTTCACCCATCTTTTGTGGACATGATACAAGTATTATATTACCTGTCTTATTTCTTCCAGAAATTCTTCAGAAACTAAGACAAATTTCTATGAATGATTTCACTGTCAGATTATACAATAGTGAATTTTTTTAAATTTAGAAGACTATTAGCTAGAACTGCAGTTTCACCAGCTCGGAGAGGCCCCTACCAGATAAGCACAAAGACACTGCTGTTATGATGAGAATGTTGTCCTGTTGTACTCCGTGGTGTCCACTAGATGGGTGTCAAAAGCAACGAACAGATCCAAATCAGCTGTATTTGCTTGGCCCTTGTCAAAGAAAATGTCTTTTATGAAAGTATGTATCCAAGAAAAAAGGTTCAGCTCTACAGTCACAGGGGAACGTGAATATAATATTGATTCTTCAGAAATCTGCTTATATTAAAGAGCTTCTAAAATGCTATAGTTTAGTGTCTTGTTTAGGGCTTTCTAAGACAGTTGCCAACACTTTCCTATAAAAAAGCTCATAGAACTCTAAATCAAAACAAGTGTTATTACACTGAAAACCAAAGAAATTGTTTCTTTGCCTGAATCATGTCTTATTTGCAGGAAACTCTGCTGCTGATTACACTGCATCAAAAGAATAGAGAATCACAATGGGTAATTTAAGACTTTCACACCATTTCTTTGCTCTTTCTTGCTGCATACACTGAAAAAATAAAAATTAAAAGTTTATGATCCTAAATACAACAGACTCTTTAATTTTCCTGGGCAGTAATTGCAGAAAGTCAAGTATGGCTGCTTCATATTTATCTTTCAACTCCTGTTAAGTTTCAAGACACAGCAAGAATATGGTGTGGATTAGAAAGCACAGAGAAACAGAACAACATCTTCATTGAACTTGTTAGTAAAGAGCAGATGAACTGTTTTGCTTGTATTTCACAGACACAAAGTTGTCATTTGAAGGCAGTTTTCCACCATTGCTCTGCAGCCAGCTTCCGGCCCCTCGCACAATTTATGGAAACAAGATGACTTCAGTGACAGGAGCATTTGCACAGCACATATCATGGAATTTTATATGTTCAAAGAGCTTTGCTACAACTGTGGAGATACCAATGCTATGAAAAGCCAGTGATAATTCAGCAACTTTTGTATCTGAATTTTGAAAAAATGTTTTAGGGCATTAGTGGATATCTTTACAGCCTTACTTATTCAGCATTCAAGTGATGACAAACATGACATGATCATCATGTTTGTATATCTAGCCTGCTGTCTGTCATCCAGGCTCTGTACTGCCATGGGGACAAAGATGATTAGCTGTTTTGAGCAACTTGCAAATATTCATGGCTGACCTTCCCTGTGCTTCTAATAGGACAAGAAGTAATAACATCTTAAGTAAACTTTAGGAAGATTATTAGCAGTTTGCTTCAGACAATAGTAGGGCCCTGTGGCAAGGACAGGAGATGTTCTGAATCCCAGATCTCAGCAGTACTGCTTCATTGTTAACGACTGCACAGTTTCTTTGCACCATTAAAAGAAACCTTCTGTGGACTTCATTTTGAGTCTTTAAAAAATGCTTTCTGGGAGATTGCATGCATAATGGTGTCATAATGACTATACACAAGAGTTTGCAATTAAGATTAAGCAGAAAATTTTGGTGGTGGTCTTCCTTATTACTGAGACTTTAACAGTAATCCTGAGGCACCTTGTTGTTTGTTTTTTTCTTTTGCTTTGTGTGGGTTTTATTTTTAGATAAGTAAGCAGTAGTAGAAGAGAGAAGGAAATGAAAATCATCCTCAAATGAAGAATTCACTTGACTTTTTAAAAATACAAATGGCACTCCTGGTATTCTCCTCTACATGTCTCCCCACCTTCATCTTATCTTGGAAACTACAGCAAGGGAGAGCAAAACTGATTGATCTTCTGAAGACATTTTATCTTTTAAGAGTATCTTTAAATATTACAGAGGGACAAGCAAGTTCTAGAGGAGGAAATTTTGCTCCACATCAAAGAAGTCCACTGTCCTAGTGTTGCGCAATCTCTTCAGCCATCTGTGCTATGACCTACATGCACATCTCAATGTCCTTACTTCCAAGAAGTCCCATTCTGTTTTTTTCACCAGGTAGCATAATCCCTAAGTCACACCAAATAGGCGCATTCGGCATAGCAGCTGTAATTCACAGAGATTATCACAGACGACCTGCCCTGCAGCTACTGCCTCTGGGCAGTTAGAGTGAAAACAAGGCAATAAAACTATATGGTTCTAAGGAAAAGGGAAGTTATTTACAGTTTATGCCCCAGAACAGGAGCCAGCCCCCAGGGGAGGCAGCATTTAGCAACTCGAGAATGGGGAGAATTGGATATTACCTTTAAAAGTAGAGTCTGAATTTATTACTTGGATTGCTCGGAATTTAAAAAAAGAAGTGGGCCACCTCAGCTGGTGGCATGCACCGTTGAAGTGGAGGATTGTAGAGAAAGGTACAGTGTGCTTGTCTTTAAGATAATTTGGTAGGTCTTTATGACTTTGCTTGAGCTTTTCTATTGTTTATTAATAAAATAAGCAATAAATTGAGCCAACAGCTGACTTGGGTGTCTTTTTTTTTTCTTTTTCTTTTTTTTTTTTTTTTTTTTTTCCCGGTTTTAGTATTCCCCAACCAAAGAAGAAAANTTTTTTTTTTTTTTTTTTGCCAGGCTTAAGTATCCCCAGACGAAAGATGAAACCTTAGAGTATTTTTATAAGAAAACCAAATTGCCACTAATCAGCCTCTGCCATAAATTCCTCATAGGTTATAGATGTTGAATAGATTAACCAGGAAAAAAAAAAAATAAGTAAAATTCAATAAGTGGTTTTATATAATTGATTAGTAGGCGTAAAATTTTTTTTTTTTATATTTCTTGTCTGCTTGGGATCTCACAAAATATTTCCTTTCTGAGAGTGTCTACCCAGTGATACAGAAGACACCACATCTGGTTTTATCGTTCCTGTCTATCTTTTCCCCTGTGACTAGTAAAAACTGAAAATCTCAGTAAAATGCAGAGAAAAAAAGGGAAATATTTACACAGATATTTTAGGCGGAATATAGTATTAATTCTCTATATTTGAAGAAAAAATTGTTTATATGTGAACTGATGTTTGAAGTTTCTTTGTAGCAAAGTTAACAAAAATTTTGCCTTCTATTACTTAAAAATATTTCCAGTCATTTGTAACCAAATGATATTAAAAGAAACATATGATCTAAATCTGAATTTTTGTGTATCATTGTAGAATTCAAGCCAACTATCTGCTTGTGGCTTTGAGTTTCCAGTTAAGCAAGTCAGAAAGCAAGACCTATGATTAGCTCCATATTTAGCAGTGGTATGGATAGATTTTCCACGATCAAAATTCCAAGCAAAAGAATAAAATGTGACATTTCATGTCATTTTTTCTTTTTTAGCAACAGAGCCCAGCTCTTGGCATAACTATTTTTGGAAACATTTGAGAGTAGAAGGCTTAATATTAAGTCTAATATTACAAGGCTTAGTATTAAATGCCTGGATAACAAATGAATAGAAGATGTGTAGGGCAAAAAATACAATGAAGAAAACAGGTTTGTAACAATTTGTCTATACAATCATGTTAACAAAGGAACTTCAGCTATCTGTTTATCTTCTTTCTCATGATTTTCTAGTAAGCATCTCAGGAAATAGAACCAATCTCTCAAAACTAACTGATTCACATTCCGTCATGAAGTTTCCAAGCAAGGAGTCTCCTGTAATGACTATTCCATTTCTTTAGTACTTTTATTTTGATCAGTCTCCTTGTATTCAGATGAATATGTACTTTCCATAATGTCACCTCATTATTCTTCATTGTCAGTAGTCTGGCCATTTGGCATGAAAGCCTTTTTTAACACCTCTGCTAAATCAAATTTGCCTGTTGTGCTCAGCCATACTGGGATTCCCTTTGTGATTCTTTTTATTTTTATCTCTGAGAGAGCATCACCGCTCACCTGGCAATTTTCATTCTCTAAACTTGGCTCTTGCAAGTGAACATCTCCCACCTAATGTGGTGTTCAGATAGAATGCCAGATTCCAGATCCTCTCACATGAATTTGATGTTTTGATGTTGAAGCTGAAATAGTTGTCTTATTGCAGTACAATAAAAATTCAAACAAAACGCCACAAGAGAAATTAAATGCAAAATCATTTCCAAGAAGTGTGGTAATTTGTTCATGTTTTTATTAGATTTAAGTCACTTAGTATGGTTCTTCTGATCTAATAACCCTAATGAGACTGGTTAGGGAAAAAAACAAAACAAAACAAACAAACAAACAAAAAAAAAAAAAAAAACCCCAAAAAAAAAAAAAAAAACCCCAAAAAAAAAAAAAAAAACCCCAAAAAAAAAAAAAAAAACCCCAAAAAAAAAAAAAAAAACCCCAAAAAAAAAAAAAAAAACCCCAAAAAAAAAAAAAACAAAAAACCCAAACCCAAACCCAAAACCAAAACTAACCAAAACAAAACAAAAAAAGCCAGCATGAGGTCTGAATGAGGAAAACTGAAGAAAATATTGAAGAACCAGAACTTTTTTCATTAATCTGATGGACATGAGGAATGTTGGAAAACAGAACGATTTGATCCAGACATAAGAAAGAGTAAGCAGCAAACACAGGGCTGCACAGGAGCAACCCACAATCCCACTGGCCACTGCCCTCTACCATCTACCATTGTTGCAAGCATTTGTTACCTGCATTTCTAGGAGCATAGTCCCAGCCAGACTGATGATTCTCCACTTGACTACTGTAAGTATTTGATTACATTATATCTGTCACCCTTCACTTAAATCATGTTATAATTCTGTGATTATATGACCTCCAGGGATGGGGCATCAACAACTTTTCTGGAGAACTTGTTGCAGTGCCTCACCATTCTCACTGTAGAGAGATATTTTCCTAATAGTTTATCTAAACCTACTCTGTTTTAATCTGGACACATTCCCCAAGGTCACTACATGCCCTTGTAAGTAGTCTTGCCCCATCTTTCCTGTTGGCTTCCTTCAGGTACTGAAGACTGCAATTTGGTGAGACCTGAAGCCTTCTTTTTCCAGGCTGAATATTCCCAATTCTCTGAACCTTTCCTCATAGGAAAGGTGCTTCACCTCTCTATTCATATTGGTAGCCCTCCTTTGGACTCAACTAACTGGTCAATATCCTTCCTGAGGACCCCAGAGCTGGATGCAGCACTCCAGGTGGGGTGTCACCAGAGCAGAGAAGAGGGGTAGAATCACATCCTCAGAGCTGCTGGCCACACTGCTTTTGATGCAGCCCAGGATACAATTGGCTTTCTGGGCTGCAAGTGCACATTGTTGGGTCACGGCCAGCCTCTCATCCACCAAGTACCCTTAAGTCCTTCTCATCAGGGCTGCTCTCCATCTGTTCATCCCTCAGACTGTGTTGACTGCCCCTACCCAGGTGCAGAACCTTGAACTTGGTTTTGTTATACCACAAGATTCCCATGCTCTCACTGTCCAGGTCCCACTGGCATAAATACTGAACCACCTTCAAACTCTTTTTTTAAAAGAATCACTTTACCTACTTTCTTCAAGAAATTTGAGAACAACATTGTTTTTCTCTCCAGGGTGAATTTTGATCCAACTGTCCAACTATACTTACTAAAATTTTCTTCAACACTACTTACTGAGCAGTATTTGAATGCTGGGTTACAAATCCGGTTTGCTCTGAGTGTCATCACATAGCATGAATCTATTGCAATTCACAGTGATATTAGTTGTAAAGGTATTGGTATTGACTCTCAAAGCATAAAAAAATGCTTTTCTACCAACTTATAAAAATATGCAAACCACCCATCAAGCATGTTGACTAATTCTAATTAAAATGCAGCTTTCCTAAGATGTTAGCAGAACACCTTTCCTTCAGGGAAAGCTAACCTATAGAAATTAATGTACTTATATGGTTGAGAAGCAGACTTATGCCAGAAAAGAAAATCCAATGCACTGAAAAACTCAGTCTGCTCTTTCTGTGAATTTAGTCAGATGTCATTATCAAAAGTGATCAAAATGCTTATATAATCTTTATGAATTAGTTGTGTGATACAGCAAACATGTTGGAAAAGTGATAGTTCCTCAGACTTGTAATATTTAAATCAATACTCTCCAGTAGTAATGAAAACACAAAGAATCCAGAAAATAGGTATAACTATTCCCCAGGGATAACACTAATATATATTAGAGAGTTTATTGGCTAACATATCTTTCTGAAGCATCATCATATATATCCCCAATGGTGACAAAAACTTGGCAACGTCACAGAAGATGTGGTTACACTTACACTGTGCTTAGTGGCAAAGATCTTTGGCAAAGAGCACTCAAGACAGTAGGTGGCAAGACTAAGAATTTGTGGTTACTGTGTGTAACCCTCCTGCCCCAGAGAATATAGCACAGAATCATAGAATGGTTTGGGTTGGATGGCACCTCAAAGATCATCTTGTTCCATCCCCCTCCACCAGACCAGGATGCTCAAAGCCTGTTTGTAAACACTTCCAGGGGCAGGACATCCGCCAGCTTCCCTGGGTAAACTGTTCCAGTAGCTCATCATCCTCACAGTAAAGAATGTCTTTATAATATCTAACCTAAATCTACCCTGCTTCACCTTAAAGCCATTACCTCTTGTCCTGTCACTACATGCCCTTATAAAAAGTCTCTCCAACCTTCTCGTAGGCTGCCTTCAGGTACTGCAAGGTTCAATAAGGTGTCCTTTGGACTTTCTCTTTTCCACGCTTAACAAGCCCTGCTCGCTCAACCTGTCCTTATAGTAGAGGTGCTTCATCCCTCTGATCATCTTTGTGACCCTCCTCCATACTTGTTCTAACAGGCCCATGCTCTTAGAAGGAAGTCCAGTGAGCCAGAAGGTGTAATTGTCATGACAGTGGGATCTTGCAATCCTCAATATCACTCAGTTCTTCAATTTTAAATCTTGTGTACAGCTGACCTTAGGCAAACCTTTCTTCAAAAAATGTGTCTTGCAGAAAATGAATCAGGGTTGTGGATAGAAAGCCCAAAATGAAGTTCAAAGCCCAAACTAAAAGAATGCTGCATGCATAAGATTATTTGTTTCACTAGTACAATGTGAACTGATAGACCTCCACAGAAATCAAGGCCAGTTTTAGAGAAAAATGGACAGTAGGCAACTGAATAAAAAATTGCAGTTGTCTCTAGGTATTGTTCTACACTACCATGGACAATGAAAAGTCAATGTAAAAGAAACATAATTACATTTGACAAGAAAAATTTAATTTTCTCACGCTGTTGTGACATTGCTCTAACTGCAATAAGAAATTGCTGGCAATAAATGATACGTGAATTCTACTTCCACAGGAATTTGTATTTGGATATGTTAACAGCAATTATTAGTAAAAACAAGCTATGTATTTTGTAAAGGTGAAAGCTCAAGGTATTAAGACCTCCAGAGTTACACATTTTTTCTACCTTGTTTTTTCAAAATTGTTTCATCCATTCCACTTCAGTTCATTTCGGTTCTTTAAATTCTGTTTGATTTTTTTGTTTGTTTTGGGTGGGTTTTTTTGGTTTTGTTTGTTCTTGTTTGGTTGGTTTGCTTGGTTGGTTTTGTTTCGGTTTTTTGGGGGGTTCTTTGTTTGTTTGTTTGTTTTTAATTTGTACTTTTTATATTGAATTATTTTGTATTTTATATTGTATTTTTTAATTTAGTTTACTAAATGTGTTTAATTTTTTATTGCTTCCACTTCCCTAGACTTCTGCTAAATGTATCAAGGTGCACACAGTGATTTGGGTTCTGGAAGTCCTTTACCAAGCAATAACCTTGAAAGGTAAACAAGGTCAGGAGCTAGCCTTGGAAGAGTGTCAAGAGTGGAATATCTTGAGGGTATGATGCACTCATACACATGTGTTAGATCCTGAGCACATTCACTGATTACCTGGTATGCCAAGAAAGATAATTCAGGTCACTAGTCCAAAGCAAATTATAGCCTACAATAATGAATTATTTAGATCTTAATTTTCCTAATTTTTAGGATATGATTTTAATGCTATATATATTATTACAATGCCTAATAACCTAAAAGGAATGCCTGATGTTCCACATTATAAAACTGTTTTCTTTTTACATTTACTAAATTGTGCCCAGTGGTGCTGCAATTTTATTTCCAAGATTTTTTAGAGGGAAAGTGGGTCAACCCTTGATAGAAAGTGGCAGAGAAAAGAATATTTTTTTTGCATTTAAAACAACATTCTGGAAGCTATTTTGTGAGATATTCTAGTGACTCATTTTGCTGCACAGGGTGGAATTTAGTCAAGTGTCTGCAAAATGCCTTTTTTTTTTTTTTACCCTGATTCTGTGAACATCTTCATAAATTTCAATAAGTTATAAGCCTAGACCAACCTAAAATAAATCACCTCGAGTACCTGCATTATAGAAAAAAATGTGAATTGATACTGTGTTACTTTTTTTATGTATCTCCTGTCTTGCTCAGAGTGTAAGAGGACTCTGAGGAAGAAGCCCCTAATGGTGAGATATTTGCCTCATTCACTGAAGAATGTGCTGAATCAAAGGACTAGAGAGAAGTAAGAGTTCATTTATTATCATAAACTGGAAATAATATATTTCCGATCTGCAGAGCACTTGATAATGAACCAGTTACTTACACCAACTTTATCATATGTCACTAATGAAGTGTTTTTCATACTTGAGGTATCCACTCTGAAAGGCTGTTGCTTAATCATTGTGAGCATCAGTGCTCACAAACACGTTAACTCAGAATGTCTGAGCAGCTATTAGGTGGTTCGAAGGTCCATCAGATACACTATTCTCTCTCTAATAGTGGCCAAAAGTGAATGACAATGGAAAAGGGTAAGAAGAAGCAAGTAGAAGTGCTACATCCCCACTGTATCCCAGGTCCTCATCATTTTTTCATCCTTTTATCAAAGCTATGCTCTGAATACAAGAATCATTTTATGACAAAGAAATAAAAAAGACAAAATCCTAGACATTTAATTTTGAATATTCAAATTAGGGAATAACTTCATCTTAATCTCCATGTTTTAATTCTCTTACATATTAAGGCTGCTATTGCAAGAGTGATATGGAAATTTAATCATCTATGAGAAACATCAAGGTGTCATAGTGATGAGCACCACAGAAAAGCATTATAACTGCTTTTTCAATGGAAGTGACAGCAGGTTATCCATAAACTATGCAACCACATAGTGAGCAGCAAAAATATAATAGAATACCAAATATCTCATGAATTGAGTTGCGTTTGTTTTGTGCACTCAGTGGAGTAAAACCGATATACAACCACATAGGTAAAATACAAAATTATTTATGCACAGGACTATGGATCCTAAGTCAATTGTAATGTTGGGTTATGTTCTTGACTTTTCAATTGTAATAGCATGGATATCAGGTTATTGTGGATACATTTGTGCACATGTTGAAGGTACATCCTAATCTCTGTTAACTCTTGCATTTGTTGTTTGTCTCCAGTTTTCTTTGCCAGCCTACTGTCGCACTACCAGCAGTCATTTATGGTAGACCATTAGAAATCTCAGATTTCAAGTGCAGTGTTAAATATTTGCTTTCTAATAGCATACAGACAAAACAGTGCACATTCCATTTTTGATTATACTGCATCTTTTAATAATATAATTTTCTGCTGACTTCAAGATCACTGGAGCACTTCATGCACAGTCTCATGATGATTAACTCCTATTAATATAAGCATGTTCTTACTACCATCTTTTGTGCTCCTATATTGTCCGTTTCTGCTAGTCACTGTAAGATCCCTATTGCACACATGATGGACTGTAAAAGCAAAAGCAGCAAAGCAAAAGTGACAAAGTGAAACCTAGAAAGCTATAAATTACAGTGCTTTAACTGTTTACAAAATAAATAAGGTATTATCAGGTGTAAACTTACTATACATATTATGTAACTCTCATTTGGTGAAATACCTTAATGAGCAGACTACAAATTCTCAAGGACTATTTACAAATTAACTAGAAACAAGCATAAAGCCCAAACACTAGCTTTTATAGTCTTCAAATGCCACACACAAAGCTAAGCTAAGCATGTCTCAGCAAAGAAATGAGTCTTTCTCTGTAAAGGAATGCAGTAACAGAAATGACAGTTTACACTCTGCTTGTAACAAAGCTTTTTTTTTTTTTTTTTTTCCCAGGTTTAAAAAAACTTGGAAGCAGATTTGATTTAGGGGGTTGAAACAGGGGCTGAAAAAAATGCCTTTTTTTTTCTTTTCTTTTTTTTTTTTTTTTTAAACATGCAAGTGATCTGGCAAGTCAAAGATGTTAAAAATCACTGTGTATTGCAAAACAAAATAAAACATTCTTCTCACAGGGCAAAACCAAAGCAGATATCTATAGATCTATTGAGGTCAGCTCAAACTTTTCTCATCAGTTATAGTTATTTGCAAGCACAAGCCAGTTCCAAGAATGAACTTTGTGCTCCACTTTGCACTGAGAATTTGGGAGTGGAGATGACTGATTGCTTACTGCTGTGCTCATCCATCAACCAGCTTCCCGGCTTTAACCACTCCCCTGCTGTCATTCTCCATCAGGCAAAATGTGCTGCCTTTCTTTATCCTTTCCACAAGCCCGTCTTCCAACACCAAAGTAATATCTCTAAACAAAAATAGAACAAAACAAACAAAAAACCAACTAACGAAACAAAAAGTCTGACCAAATCATATAAACTGAACTACAGAATTTCTTTGGACAAAATTATTGATATGATATCTGTTTACAAATAGGAATAAAAAAATCAAATGTAAAGACGCCTTTTGTATAAAGCAATTCCCATTATCAGAAAGAAAACCTGTATGATTTATTTGACTTTGTGGAAAAAA
>VXAU01001332.1:185-27599 GCA_013399695.1 Formicarius rufipectus | reverse complement strand
AAAAAAAAAAAAAAGTTCTGCAACTTGATTCCAAAAGTCTATTTTCTTGTTCCCGATGTCATTACTAAAACTGGGACAGGACATGCCATAATTGCTGGCGCCAAGGAGGTGATTATATCACTCTGGAAACATTACAAGAGCAAGAAGGAGAAAGCCCAGCATCTCACATAAGTCCCTACAGCTGAAAAAATGTCACTGTAACATTGTTGTTTTTGGAAGAAGCTTTGTCTTCAACTATTTTCCCCTGACATCTTGTTATTTCATCCCGTGAAGTGTTCCCAGGAGAATCAACAATTTTGTCAGATAAAAACTACTTTTCAAGCAGCTCTTTTCAGAAAAACTCAGCCCACATATGCAAGGCACTGCCAAGCTGACCACACACATGGCTGTGTGGGGATGTGCCCTCTCCAGCTGGCACCACTGTAGATGCACCACCCATCACCGTGTCTGACCTATGATTCTGGTGTATATTTCATGGTTAAAGGCTCTTAAGGAGGAACCTTAAGCAGACACAGGGCCCCCTCGGCAGTTGAAGGAGGGACAAACTATCAGGAAACCCTTATTTTCATTCCCTTAGTTTGTGGGAATGAAGTAGGATAAGAGGATACAAAAACCTGTTCTTTCACTGGATGATTCATCCTGAATGAATAATTTTATGCTTTTCTGTGTTTCCATTTCCCTTTTTGTAAAGTGCCAAAATTCTCTGGTCCTTAAACAAAAACTCCAATAACAAAAACTCAACCAACCAATCAACAAAATAAAAACTTTGCATGACCTAGAATTATTACTGGGAGTAATAACAAAAGCAGTAGAAGTAACTGTTTAAAAAAAAATCTCAAATGCAATTTGGCTGACAAAAAAAAATTAGAAAATTCACTCTTCTCATCATAGGAAACATGTAAAGGAATAAGAAGTAAGACCTGGTTGTTTACTAATATTGGTACATGCAGTTTTTAAGATCTTTGTAAAAGCAGAGTGGAAGAAGACATTGGATCAGGTATTTCTGTAACATTTTTAAGCAAAACAAGGGAATAATAGAGAAAACAAAAAATGCAAGGAAAGAAAGATAACAAAACAAACCAACCAGAAAAGAAAAAAGTCGCCAAAAATTCATTATAAGAAATTTTATGACAAAAATAATTTAGAAAATATGAAAGAAATCTTTTTCACTTCAGGTAAGAGGATGATTAGATTTTTTTTTGTTTGTTTGNTTTTTTTTTTTTTTTTTTTTTTTTTTTTTTTGTCTGTTTCAGAATAGCAACAAAAAGGACTAGAGAATTTTAAAAATAAAATGTTTAATGGGCAATTAATACACCAAATGAAATATTATTGATGTGCAAATGAGAAAAAACCTGACAACGGTCAAATACTTGTTTGGCAAACCCTACTATACAGTCCTGCTGGGAGAGCAGGTGGGCAAGCATCTCCTCCTGGAAATCTGGTAGTTTTGCCTAAAGGAAGCCTCAATAGTACATATTTTTAAATACTATTGATTTTAACTCCCTCTAGTCATGGCTCTTTGCCAACAGAGGACAACTTGCCTATCCATGAAAAAGACAGGCTATTAAGAGATAACCAAATAAGCAGGCTTGTGTATTATTTTCTTCTCTGAAATTTTTCTGTGATTGTTAAAAGTTAAGGCTATGAAAACAGAAACTAATTTATATGACTTCTTTAGTGTATGAATAAAGTAGCACTGAGTAGCAAAACTGTACCAATACAGTTTTGCCAATAAACTTAAGTGTCAACATAAAAGTGCAGTTTAGTAAGCATAAGTTTTCAGAATATTCATGGGTTTGTATGATTTCAGAGATTTCTACAAGCATGCTTGAGACATGAAATGTTTGATTAAAACAAAATAAGATCCTCAAGGCATACTTAAAGTAAAGAAGGAAGGCAGAGAATCTCTGCTTATACTTCAAATATTAAAATTTATACAATTGTCTGACACCTGTGAAAGTGAAATAACCAATAATGTGAACATCAGTAACATTTAAATCTTCATGAACTATTATATTATTCAGTAATGTTTGATTGTGTCTATATTCCATCCTTGATCAAAAGCTGGTTGGTTGTTGGATTTTTTTCCGATTGGTTGGGGTTTTTTGTTTGTTTGTTTTTTTTGTTTGAGTTTTGGGGTTTGTTTGTTTGTTGTTTTGTTGTTTG
This sequence comes from Formicarius rufipectus, assembly GCA_013399695.1. Classification (NCBI taxonomy): domain Eukaryota; kingdom Metazoa; phylum Chordata; class Aves; order Passeriformes; family Formicariidae; genus Formicarius; species Formicarius rufipectus. Next base: position 25,433 of record VXAU01001332.1, on the reverse strand, counting down.
TTTGTTTGTTTTTTCCCCAAGAAGCTGCAATAAAGAATATTGCAAAAGAGCTGATTCTGCAAAGCTAAATTTCAGGAAATGGGTCCTTTAGCTGAGGCTAATTTAACATCAAAAGTAGGAGATAACTCTGAAACCAGATACTGGTCCTGAGTCACACAGAGATAGTACAGCAATGTCAAAGGGGTTCTGGCTGCTCTCAAAATTGTTATTCACTGGGATTATTATGATAAAATACTTAGAAAGGAGGAGCAGCAGGCATAGGGGGATTAGACTGCAGAATGTATGGAGAAGGAAGAAGAAACTTATCCTGCAAGCTCCTCTTTTTTAGCAAATACTTATCACCAGCAAACAAAAATATATTTATCAGTTGTTTACTGAAAAGTTTGGAGAAAAGGAATGGAATCATAAGCAAAAGTGCATTCCAAGAGATGATGTGCCTTAGATTTTCTTCTCCAGATAAAACAACTGAACAAGATTCAAATGAATATCAATTTTTTTTAAAAAAATATTTTATTTCTGTAGTATCTTCCGAGGACTTTTCAAAGTAACTGGAAAGCTATTGAGAACTAAATTTTTCTTCATCTTGTAATTCTGGATTTCTAATTGCCAATGCATATCTAAACTAAAATAAAATCTTATTTTGAAACAAAACCCCAAATACTACCATGATCAATATCTCAAATAGAAAAAAAAAAAAATGGAGAAGGCAGAGAGAGCAACTGGGCTCCGAATGTTAAAAGACTTACAATGTTTTGCTTTCAATTACAATGAATCATACAGAACTTCTATTTCTAGTACCAGTAAGTAACCAGTAAGAAAATAACTACTAGTTAGGAAGTCAATAAATTTTAGATGATAAAGCAAAATGTTTTGAAGAACTAATGGAAATTGAAAAGTGTGTTCTTGGCATCCATCTAAAACCATGCAATGATACTAGTGGCATAAATACAAAGCTATATTTTACTGTTGAAGTAAATAATTGTAAGAAAGTTGCAACTGAACCATATCAGTAACAAAATCATACGGTCATCTCACGGACATGGAGGAGTGGGGGTGAAAGACATTTTTGTGGTGGAAAAGCAGTTTGGACAAGATGTAAAGCTGTGATGGATTTACAAAATGTCATTTCCTAGTTATTCATCCCCATCCTTTTTCAAGAATGGATATTCCAAGGAGAAAAATACATTGCTTCACAGCTGTGAACATCTTGGCTGCCAAAAATGCAAATGTAATTACTATATGTGAATCAAAGACAAATTATGGCTCTGCTGATAAATATGGGTAAGGTCCCAACCCTGATACGTTCAACCCTTCCCTGGAAGTCTTCAGGGCTGGATAGAAGATAGATGGTCTTTAAGGTCTCTTCCAACCCAAACTATTCTCAGGGACTATGGCCTTATGAGAATGTAGATCTCTAGGGCTGAAATCTAAATTCATTTGGAAGGGCTACCTGTGCATGTATGTAACATTGGTTTCAAACTGACTGATAACAAGAGGAAGAAAATAGAAGAAAAAGAACCATAGATTAAAAAAAGAAATCCTTTCAATAAATGATTGTGGCATTTGAGTTGTCACAAATGTTAAGTCTTTACAAAATCTCATGCCACCACTAAGGGTTCAAAGAATGACTCCTAACATTTTTCCAGCTCATGTCTCTGACCTTTAGAGCATAAGAAGCATATGTCAGCAATTAAGTCACTAATCATAGTCTTACCAAGTATAAAAACAGTGCCTGTGCCAATATCAACTGAATGACTTTATGTTTTCTAAAATGTCCTGGACCCTCCATGGCATCAAACCTAAACAGTAATTTTGGTCATATTGAAACCTAGTCAAACATAGATCTTTCCTTAATAGCATGGAATTCAGAGCAGATGGCACTCAGGTGACTATAGTGTGTTGACTAATGTCAAGAGGGACATTAAAACAAAGACTAAAACAGAGATTAACCAGTGTTCCCAAGAAGATAAATCAAAAAATAAACTTCTGCAGACTAGGCTGGAAAGGGCACATCTTCAATATCACTGAGCCAGCCAGCATCATTTTCCAGCTCATTAAATGAAGGGCATCTGAACAGTTTGCTTAAGAACTGACACAGAGTACGTTGAATTTTTTTAAGTAATTAATTATGCAATTGTAGTGCCTATCACTGATCACTAGCAAGCTTTGAAGCATGGATCCCATTGGCTTTGATCCATGTGTTCTCTTGTTATGCTTTCCATAAATATTCTAAAATTTAAAAGATCCTTTATGCTGTGTATATTTCACCTTGAATGCTGTAATTCTTTCTCTCTCTGTGTCTGGAGGGGGGGATTGATGCTTTTAATAGAGATTTCCTCTATGTGTGTACAAATGAAAGGTTATTATCACCAGGATTTCCTGTGATAACAGGTAATGGCTATAACAGACTGGTAAATGGCTTTATTGTCCTTGGATTCTAAGTCACAGATTACTTTCTCTTGTGAAGCTCTGAAAAGTACATTTTGCACTGCTACCACCTTGAGGCAGACCAAAGTATCAAAACAGGATTTAAATATCATAGAGAGAGAAAGTACCAATCGAATCACCTCTTTGGACACTGACTCTTCCAGAATTAGTAGAATAGCTGTCAAGTTGGGCACTGAACAATTGGCAGTAATACTGAAAGTTTGGGAATTTTGGCATACTTACAGTGATCATAAACTGCTGAGGAGGGAAACATTACATTTCAAATTTTAAAGGTCTGTTTGCTAAAGAAAAGAATTGAAATTTATGAAAGGCAATATAAAGGTGGATCTACAGTACTGAGTACTTTGTGGATAAAACAGTCAAAATATTCACTATCCAAGAAAGAAAAACCAGAGTGACTTGAACTGAATGTTTTTTTCCCTTGTCACAAAAAAGGCACACATGTACTATGTTGTTATCTTATTCATGCAGAAGCTTATACTGAAGAACAAAGACAGAAAAGAAGTCAGGGAAACATCATTCTTATCAAGCCTGAAGAGAAACCAATCATAATAGTTCCAGATGCACACCAAATTTCTCTTTTCAGCCATGTTCTTGGAAAGAACAAAATCAAGCCTGGTTTGACTTTTTTGGAATCTCTGAAAAATTGAATTGTGATTGAATGGGTATTAAAGACTAAATAAACTTTGAAAAATTTAAAGAAAGGTACAAGAGCCAGAATATGAGGCAGGAATGAAAAGCTATAAGAACTCAGTTGTCTGCAGCTGTAAATAAGCATTTACGTAATATATACTGTAGATCTTTTTTTTTTCCATTTAACTGAACAGAGTAATTGTTCCCAAGTAAACAAGATGCCAGCAAAGGCTTCAACAGAGTCTTCTTGAAACTGCAACCTGTATTGCATGAATTGTTTGGTATCCAGGTGGTTGAATGACTGGCAAGAGATAAAAGGAATAGTACCAAGTCAAATTGTTATAGAGTTATAGGATACTTCCAATTTCAGAATTCAGTACTGTTTTAAGACTAAAGTGATGCAAAATTGAAGGAGAGATGAAGAAAACCTGAAACTCGTTTGGAAACATTAACAGCATCTCCCTAAATGTGCCTTTCAAACTACCTGCCTCTTACAAACTACTTTCAAGCTATGCTTTAGAGAGGCATGTCCTTTGTAATCTTTAATTGCTTTCACTTCCCTGAATATGCTTTGAAGAAAATTTGTGTTCAAAGTGAAAGTGGGTGGAAAAAGGAGCTTCATTCACCAGAATCAGCAAGGGATTCTTTCAGAGCCTTACTTCCATTCCCAGTCTGGAAGAATATATGGAGATTTTTTTTCCCCTTTCCATTGGTGACCTTTTCAGGGTAACTCTGTGTTTTGGTAGCCTAAAAAGTATGCAGGGACAGCAACAAGAGACTAATATGGCCTATACCACTGAAAAACATCTACTGATGAGTATAACCAGAACATCTATCAACAAAGGTATTGGTATGTTAGTGTTGTTCTTTTGTGACCTGACCTTTTCATTTGTCATAAGTGAACATGTTCTGTTTTATTGTTATGGAGTCAGCCAGAGCTGGCTTGAATAGTAGTCTTACACTTCTATTGCAAGTGCACGCCTGCTAACTTTTAAATGTTAGCCTTTGCTTCTTCATATTTTTCTCCACAAAGTGGGGCTATATCTGCCAACAATTTTTTAAATGTAGTTTGAGACTTAACAGAATAAAAGTAATGAAAAAAAGTACACAGGAATTCAATGAACCCTGTCCAGTATCTGGGAAACAGCATTTCATTCTACTGAATGTCCTTCCTCTGTATTTCCTCATTCCTATAAACATTTCAACACCGGTAAATAAAAGCATTATCATACTATCTTTATGCATGCAAAGTAAATATACACATGAATCCTGAATACCACGTAAATACACAAAACACAAATACACGAAAATATACAAAAAGGATGTTGGTGTTTGAGTTTGTTTGGTTTTGTTTTTGTTTTTGTTGTTTTGTTTTTGTTTTGTTTTGTTTTGTTGTTGTGTTTTTATTTTTTTTTAAGTTGCCAGCATCATTTGGCAAAACATGAAAAAACACGTGTTTATAGATCACACAGGGAAGACTAACAGCACAGATTTGTCTGAACTTGGAGACCAGGCTCCTCAGCAGTCCCTGTGGGAAGAGCTGAGAGGAAAGCCAGGAGCACCTGCATGTGTTAGGGTGTCACTCCTGGTATTCAGAACAGCTCTCTAGACCTACACCAATTCCTCTATTGACTATACATGCATGGATAGTGGGATTGTTTTTAAATGGTGATATTTTACAAAGAAGCAATGTATCTCTTAATTTTTGCAATTTACTCTCTTTCCTATAATCACTAAATTGTTAATTTTTAAATGTGAGATCTGAGAATGTCACCTGACTATTAGACTTAGGTTTATATAAAAATCACTCAAGCTATGTGAAGGGGAAAATAATAGAAGCAGATAGAGTTTTATGAATGAAAAATACGTGACTCAAACAAAAGTGAGGATGGGAAAAAGAAGAAAATATTTGTGTATACAGTTTAATTTAGATAGATCTAAGGATGTCATGGAATGATGGCAGCAAGACTATAGACTACTAGGACAAACATGTTCACCTATGGAAATGTGACAATCTGCGTAGGTCATATAGAACATAATTACAGCTTTACCACACTGTGGCTTCTGACACTAAATATGAAGAAATATAACTTGTGAGACCTAAATCACATTTTTAGTACAGTTGAAGAATACGCAGATACAAATGAGGAAACTGCAAGTTATAGTGTGTAATATATCTATTTTAAGTATATAAATATAGTTCCACAGAAGCACTTTTGATCAAGTTTATGGGTACTACACATCTGAACGGTAAATTCACTAAAAGGATTAAGCTCATTAGAACATCTGTATCTGCAGTACTTTTAATATAGCAATAAGGATGTCAAAATATAGGAGGTGTTCTGTAAGGAGGATGAAAGCTACAGCAGCACAGTAGCGCAATAATGCAATCACTCAGTTGCAGGTGTAAAGATATCTATTTTAGCTCTGGAAGATTTGCAAGCAAAAACTGAAATGAATACTTTTTTTGTGAAATAAAGTTAAAATTATGAAAATAATGGTTCTATTGCTGTCTCCCAAAGGTAAACTTTAATGACATTCAAAAGAGGAAGGCTATTTGAAACTCTGTTGGAAAGGAAGATTTAAATACAGAAAAAAATGCTGAAAATGTGCAAATGAGGGGAAGTAAAAGTAAACTAGGTACAGAGCAGAAACTCAATAAGGCAAATGTATAGGGTCAGGAAAAGAGAAAAATAGATGTTGGCTAAGTGACAGAGAGATCACATATCAAACGAGAGCTCTACTCACAACCTGTAAATCACAAAGTATAGAAATGTCTGAGACAATAAAGATGATGATGATTATAAAGTTCCCAGAGTGACGATGTTCTTAAATAATTTATCTCATATAGGGGATGCTTCAGGGCAGCACCAACCAAGGATTGTAGTGACTGGCTATTTATTTCTCAACATGTACCTCTTGGAAAGGATTTCCTAAAAGTGCTTGCTATAATCTGCTCTGATGTGTGTGGGTGGATGCTGGCAGCAGCGATGAGATGTAGTATGACACTACGTGGAATTAGTCACTGGGTTCAAAAAGCAGCCTGTCACTGTGTCAGAGGGTTAACTGCCCTGGATACAGCATCATCCCACCAGCTCCCAGGGCAGTACAGCAAGCATCAACATGCAGGTCTTTACCACGGGTTGTCTTGCACTGTAAGTGTACCGAGTATAGGATCTGTGTCCTTTCTTTGAAATATGTGGTGGGTACATGCTATAGAGATATATTTACATATGGATATAGATATGTAGATAGATATAGAGAGATAAAGAAATAGATATAGATATAGATAGATATATATTTTGGTAGGGTCTTACATAATTAAATATGGGAATTTCTTCAAAATCTAGATAAGTAACCAGACCATTCCTCCAAAATGGAAACTTTTATAAATCGCAAAAGTAAATTGTGATTATTAGAAGAAATTTAATTTTCAAAGTACTGAAATATTTTTTTATAAACACCTTCTTTTCTATTCTGGAATTAATTTTTATTCAAATATTTATTTGAATACTGATTTTAAATTTCTGTATTGAAATATACCACAATGAAACTAGTAAAAGGAATTTTTTAATTGATCTCTGCTGAATTTATTCTGAGATCTCTGACAAAGTTATTAATGTCTCTGAATCAATCTTCTTCCTTTTTTAAAAAATCTGAACATTTTCATAGAAGGAGAAAAATCTGTCTTAAACATCTATAGAGAACTCTATATTTTACTTAGTGCTTGAGGTTTTGAGTGTATTAGTAATTGAGTGTATTTATAAGAGCACAATTATGTGCTGGTATAAAACTAGCAAATGAAATGGAGAAGAAACACATTTAAGTCATGAGTTCCTCTCAGTGCTTCTCAAATCCTCAAAAATGAGGTCAGATGAACAAAAACTGTTTCTGCTCTTTAGTGCCTAAAATTCTACACTCTTTTGTCTTTTAATACCTCATAGGTTTGGAAAGGATTCATAATTTTTGATGAAATACGAAATATTTAAAAGGTCATATAATACTATGCACCTATTTAAGTCATGCATGTACAATTTCCTCACAGTACCTCCAATGTTAACAAATAAAGGAATGAAGAAGTCTACTTCTGAGTTTTGTAATGTTACTTAAGATACAAGCTCTAGTGCATATAAATCTGATTTAAAAACCACTATAGCTGAAATCTGATGGGAATCACAGTAATGAGGTTGAGTCATTTGTAATGCCATTAGAATCATGATGTCACTGCTTAGTGACTTCATGTTTATGAATTGACCACACTTTGAACATAAGGGTCTTTCAGTATTGCATTTAGCTTAACTATTTGGTTCATTCTTACTCCTGTGTTGTAATACTTTTTATTCTGTACTGGGCATCCCTTGTTTTTTATTAATATTTATATTGTAAAATAATGCTAAAACTGCTAAATATAAAAGCATGTATTTAGAATAAGCTATATTAGTTGCATTAGAAAGAATTAGTCTGGCTAAATGTGCAGACTATAGATGACCACATAGAAGTTAGATTTCATTTATATGTATTATTTATATTGAGTGGAGCTTAGGCTGATAAAATCAGTGACATTGAGAGCACATCTTCAGAGTCAGACATCTAAAGTATGCGATACAAGTCATATCCTGAAAGAAGGTATTTCTCTCCCCTAAGAGCATGAGGTTACTAGTTCAGGTACAACAAACATCTGTCTTTAGGTGAGCTGAATCCCATCTGTTATGCCTTACACTGTAATTGTGCTCCTCAGAAGAGAAGGTTGGAAGAAAGGTAATCCTTCATTTCGGTGCAAAATGCAACCGGTTAGTTCAAACGTGGTGTAATAGAAGGCAATAAAAGTCAAAGGACTTCCATGAAGGCATTTCAACACTCATCTAGGTCTGGGTTACCTTCTATCATCAGTGTAACCAGCTGCAAATGGGCTGTGTTCCTTTGGGTTCAGCTGTCAAGTGAACATGAAACTTGCTACCCTCTCACTTATAGTACTCTAGGGACAGACACTGAAGTGCCTCATCTCCACTGGCCTCATAGTTCAGTCACCTTTGAATGGAGCTTTGTCCACAAGTTAATAATCTACAGATTTGCTCAGGGAGAAGGTATGAGAATGGACTCTGCTGCAAAGACAAGATTCTATTTACATGAAAATGGAAAGTGGCTTGTTAGTACACTAAACTGAGTGGCAGAAAACTACACTGTACATCTTGCATGTGGTGGGGTAAGAATATTACATATGTTTATCTGGATGTAACTTGAAAGAGTCACTGATGAAGTTTTTACTCAAGCCTTTCTTGGCTAGAGTAAAACTTTGTCATTTGTTCTCTTTGGCATGATTTGTAATATTTTTGTTTGTTTAAAAAAAAAATTGTTATTTTAAGACAGCAGTTCTTACCACATTAATGTTTAAGAAATTGGATTTTATGTTGGCAAGTCTAATATTTCAGTTAAAAAAACAAACAAACAAACAAACAAACAAAACAAAACAAACAAACAAAAAAAACCAAACCAGAGATGGGAACATGTCAAAGGTTATATTGGCAAGAAAAAAGAGTAAAAATTATTTAAAATCACTGGTTTAACTTGAAATGGCAATTAAAAAGCTAACAACATACTGGGCACCACCAAAGGTGCTGAGGAAAAAAGCAAGGGTAATTTTACCACTGTGTAAGAACTTGGGTGTGTTCGCATCTTGGGTAACGCCTGCCATCTGGTCTCTGTGTTTCAAGGACACAGTCGTGTTTGAGGAAATACAATGAATGGGAACTAAAATGGTCAAGGGATGGGGCAGTAACCTTTTCAGAAAAATACAAGATGACTACAGCTCTTCATTTTTTGCAGGAAAAGACTGAGTAGGTTACGACTGACCTTAAAAAAAGAATCATGGACTTATGTATAAGTGAATGCAAGCTCTTTCACCAATTGCTACAGTGAGAGAATTAATTTTAAAGCACAGTAAATAAAGTGCTTTCTTACATAGACAGAAAGGTTATCAGAAGGGTGTAGGGGAAAATAGTTTACCAGCACATTCAGAAAATATATGAAGCAAACACATGGGCAGGCAGGTACACAGATGATATAAAAAAAGGAGTAGAGCAAACACTATAACATCCCTGATACAGTACTAGTAGATGCTTGGCAATATGATGGGAATGGATTGCAGAAATTGGACAGGCACTCATTTTCCTGTTGCTGCATGCAACAACAGAATACTAGGTTAGGAAGGTTGTTGGTCAGGTCCAGTAGGATGTGTCTTATATTGTTATAAAATAGTCTAGTTGATCACCTCAAACTCCACCCTTAACTCACTGACAAAATAACATTTGTTCCCCTTCGTAAAAATAATAGTTTAACATGTCATACTATGCAGGCCTCCTCATTAGTACTGACTCAATAAATAAAAGCATGTTTGCCCCCTTGAATTTCTATAGTTGTCATGATTTGAGGCTTAAAATGTTTATCAAAGCCTATTTTTCTTAATGAAATCATTTATAAAATCCATTGAAGTCAGACTTCATGCAGGAAAAGTCATCTATAGCTTGCTGATTTTCCTTAACACTAAGAAACCCCACAATTCTGCAATTGGGTTCTTCAATCCCCACCCATGAGTTTGAATGCTGTGTGGCTTGTATTGGACTTTCCCAGTGGACTGTATTCAACACCTTCAACTGCTAAAATTGCAATTAGACATTATATAAGGTATCAAATTTCTGTTGTTTAAGAGTAGTTTCATAAGGTATGGCATCAGGGAACAAGTAATATCAACAACAGTGACAACAGGCTCTTGCCTCACACAAAAAAACATAATACTGGAGAGGAAAAAAAGATTCATCCAGTAAAAGAATAATAATGAAAAAAACACACCATAACTCTTTAATATCCAAGTAATATGAATTGTGCTAATACTGTTCACAGTTATATTTACAAACATTTACTTTCTCTGCCCTGTAGACAAGGACTCCGTCAAGTAATACTCAGGTTTTGCTATTGATCTCCCCAGCATTCAGATTCCCAGTCTGAAAGTCAGCAGTTAACTTTAAATATAGGTCTAATAACAATAACCTAGAGGTATATCCCTCATTCGGTATCATCTATGGTATATGTTGATCATATTTTTACTGGCAATAAGCTTGCTAGGACCAAGGTATTAACCAAGGAGCAGAATGGTTTTGGGATGACCAATCCCTAAGCAAGGTGATGTGGCCACAGCTTCCTACTGTCACACATGAGTACCAAAAGATGGGGTCACACTCATGGCAAAGTTCCATTTTATGGTACCTTTCAGTCAGGAAGCCAGTGTATCTACCTCAGGTCTGCACAGCTGACGATGACTCATTCTTTTGCCCCAGAAGCAACACTATCCACCAATGTCAAGCCAAAATTATTGTATCATCTTCATTTAATAAGACTTTTGTTCAGCATCACTCTTGTGAGCCACATAATAAGGTTATGGTCTAAAAGTTCATAAAATACATCAGTTTCATTCCAATCATCTATAAATATGTTATAGACTGATAAATTCATACTTCATAACATCTTTCAGTAAGCTCCAATATAGCAAACCTCACGATATTGTAGACAACAAATATCACCCACTTATAGAATTAAATATGAACAGATGCATCATTCTACATAAAACCTCAGACTGAATCATTGAAGACTTCTTCTCTCAGGGCATTGGAGAGGCTGGGATGTGCTCTTTGCAAGTCAATCAACCTAAGCGCCAAAAACTAGGAAACTCCTAACTGGCATACGTTACGAAAAATAAATAAAATGCAATAATGTCAACCCGCAAAGTGGACAGGTAACTCTAGACACACAATGCAGAAAGGATTGTGGCAAAAGGCGGACTATTCCTGAAGCTTACAAACTCTTTTGGCTAGTTATATGTATCATGAAAAAAGAAAGAAGTTCTGAAATCTGAATAGCTGCCCTGCTTAAAGCCAATAAGTTGCTGTCCAAAACCCAACAACCCTGTCTGACTGCTTCACTTGCCATCAGCTCCTCATTTAAACGTCTAAAATTTTAATTCAGTTCATCCAGAAGAGAAATTTTTTTTTAAGTTCAAACTTTTCTTTATCAGGATAGAAAAAACACGACAGAAATACGACATTTTCTGTAGAACACTGCTGCTCTACAGTTCAGCAGCAAATTGTCAAGAAAGTGGAGTCATATTCTGATTCAAGTGCACATGCTTATGTCGCAGCCAAAATTTTGCCTGACCTTGAGTTTCCTTACTTTCTTGCTCTTTCTTCTCTGTAATAAAAAGACATACCAATAGTCTTAGTTGAAAAGTCTGCACTATCATTTATCCCTTCTAGACTGTTTTACAGAAATGTTCTGATTTAAAACCACATTTCATAATCACACACTGAAGTGAAGAATGAGTAGGAATGAGTGGCAGAATTGAGCAGCATTAACGCGTAACAGGTAGTAACCTTTAAATAAGTCACTTTCTTGTTTTGCATAAACACAAACCATATGCTTTTACTTCAGTCACTGTAACATGTGTTTTCCACACATTTTTGTGTTTTTCAAGGATCTGTTTTTCAAGGTACATCAGAAGGAGAAGATTTGCCTACAGACCCTACTGTCATGCTAAGCAGCAGCTATCCCTAACCCAGGCTACTGCACATGGTGGCCCATCAGCACAGCCTGAGTTCACCTGTATCTGCTCAAAGCTGTGAGCTGTGTGGGTGCTCATCACAACACATCACCAGTAGAGATACATTTTGGATGCTTTGCAATATTGATACTGAAAAGAATATCATACTTTTACCACATACCCTGATCTTTTGGACAGAGAGTATGATTTCAAGGCATCAAGAGCGGAGATTTGTCTGTCTTGTCTTTGTGTCTTTTCTGTTCTCCCACTGGTCTCTGAATATTGGGAAACTTGTTTCTGGTCTTCATGGAAACTTTGAGAAACTGAAAACTGTAGTGAAAAGAAATCCTGAAATATTTTTTTCTCAAACCCTTGGAAGAGGGACATCCATAATTTAAAACAGTCCTGTCTCTCAAGTCCCTGTGACCTTGAGACCCATAAACCCTTGTTTCCTCTTACATCTTCCCATTTTCTTCTTCTTTCATCCCTGCTCCTCCTCTAATGCACAGCAAGATCACAATGTTAACAAATGCAAAAAGAAGAATTATGTGGTATAGCTCTCCATGTATCCTGGCCTGAACATCCATTTGTGCTTCTGGTTTAATCATGTTACTTGTCCCTAAGCAGTAATACTGTAGTGAGACTATAGCATTGTTATTCTGTCCCAGAGAACTGCAAGAAGTGGTACTAATTCATGATTACAAACCCACAGACTCTGGTTATTAACCACCACATCCAAAGTTGTGCAGCTTATTTGGAAACTGGTTCTGCTGTGGCCCATCTGCAAGATTGCTTGGTTGAGTGGTGTGAATGGGGTGGGCTGGTCTGAACTGCCACCTCCCCAGAGTGGCCAGGAGCTGAGATATGTGAGGGCAGCCAGCATCTCCCTCCCACTCTCTCCTTCCTCTGCACTCCATTTTCCCTCTGGCTGGGGCAGGGCTTGCCTGGCTTTGCTCCACACTGCCAGAGAACAGCATGTACCTTGTCCAGTCAGCCGCCAAGGATCACCCCAAGAGCCACCTCTGAGCTCAGTGTTCCCACACAGTAGAGTAGCAGAGTACTCACAGTTTAAAACTAGCAGAACAGGTATTCTCAGCTGAGATTAGCATTATAACTAAAGGCAACAACTACAAAAGGAGGCAACAGATACCTCAGACACAATACTTGGTGGTCAAATCAGTCTGCAACAGTTACAAGGATTTTTTTTTTTTTTTCCTGCAAGAATTAATGGAAGTAATCAACAACAAAAAAAAAGTCAAAAAAATTTGAAAACAGAAAAATTAATCAAAGGTAGTGATTTATTTGCACAGTTGTACGTAATAGCTAAGGTATGTATGCTTTAACTCACTTCCTTGGAGACACCCTTCAGAGCGTAACACTTTAGCAATACATAGTTCACCAACAGGGTGAATTTTAATACAGAGCCACTACTTACTGCAGTTATTTCAGCAAAAATCCGCCGTAGCATTTTCTGAGAACATTCAAGACTCTTTTTTTTAGCTTGACTAGTGTGCCTATTTACTTATCCCAGAGCAACAGATGTGCCATTTCTTTCTAAACCAAAGTGATGAACTACAGAATTTTATACCAGTTATATATAGCTCTGAACAATTAGTCTATTATGTGTTGATTAAAATGATGGTGGCTTTATTAAAAACACAGAGAGAGGAAAAAAATGTGGGTGACATGAAAAGGGTAAAGGGAATGTATTTTGCATAGTTAATAGAAACCCGTTCTGTCAGTAACTATTAAGCTTTAAAAAGGAAAAAGTCCTCACAACAAAGATAATTATTCACAAGGCAGAGTTTTGCTGATTGCTAACTGACAAAATCTGCAAAGAAATCATAGAGATGGATCACCATTTCAGGCTATTTCTACTCCTCTGAGCCATAGAGAGGAGGGGAAACACATGAAGTATAAATACAGAACAGTCTCACACATGCTGCTCCAAAGCCTGCTTCTTCCCAGGACACATCTCTACCAGTCAGTCTATTTATGCAGCAAAACTACATGTAAGTATCTCAAAATAGCTCACATGAACTGTAGCTTCATTTTACTATCCACCCTGCAGAAATGCAAGCTTTATGTTATAATTTTTCTTCCTAAAGTAAGTGTACTGAAGATTTTTAAAAGGTACTTGTAAGTGCAAGGACTGAACCTGACTACATCGGAAAAAAATAAATGCAGTGTGTTAAACAATTATTACTATGTAATGGGTTCATTTTTAAAGAAGTTCATACACTGTATTTTATAATAAAAAGTTACCTAATTTTATTCCTTACAAATAATTATGAAACTCCGCAGCTGAATATCTTCAATAACCATGCAAAACCAATAAAGTCAAAATTAAAGCTTATGACTTTCTTGGGACATAACTGTGTGTCATAATCAGAAGGAGAGCCTGAAAGAAACAAACCAAACACATTACCACATTGCGTCGGTAGTCCTTAAGGAGCTGGTAGATCGGGATCTTGGCTTCATAACAATGCTCATTTTGAAAAATTCCTTCAGTATTTTTAGTAGTCAAACATCAATTGTCCTTAAAAAGCTCATTCTCAAAGTACTCCATTTCAAAGTATGTTTTAAAATCCACTGCTTTTTAAAGCCCTTCAAATCCGTCTCCTGTAAAAAATCCAGGCTGTGAAGGAAGAATTCTAACACGCTGCAACTCCTTCCTTTTTCGTGCTGAGTTTACTCTAGCACTGTGCTCTTCGGAAATGACAGTGCTTTTCTCTTCTGTCTTGTATTGCCCTGGGAGGAACTAGTCTATTTTGAATCTATTCTCCCTGCAGGTCACATGGGAATGAAGGCAGCTGAAAAGAGTCTCTATCTCTTTCTTGCAGTTTGATAACAACAGGTTTAAAGGTCAATAACATTGAAAAGAAAAACAATACTGATGGATAATAAATGAAAGGAAAAGATGAATGTAAGTTACAGGAACAGTTGTGAGTTTGCAGGGAAATTCCACTTAAAGACATGCTAGATAAATTAGTCTCTGTGGAGTAAACAAAGGACTAGAGATTTTTTTCATTCCAAATTAACTAAAAGCCTTACCCAGAAATGTAATTTACCTCCTAACACATGCCTAGATACTGTGAATAAGTACTACTGTCTAACTTCACAAAACAGAAAGTATTCTGTCTGAAACTCGTTCAGAGGACTGTGGGGAAGTTAAGTAAAAATGAAATCCCTTGTTGACTGTTAAAGTCAAACACATATACAGGCAGTGATTGTTATAAATCACTGAAGGACAAAATACCTTAATTAAAGAACTGTAATATGACATCCTCTCTACTGAAGTGCAGAAAGGGATCTGTTACAATAAATAAGTTAATAGTTTATGCATTACAAAATCCCCTTGCATATATAATCCCTAGACAAAAAAACTTCTCATAAAAATTTTAGGAATCAATTCCTATGTTAGTGTATTTGGCAAGTTCAGCATTAGAAGAGGGAAAAATGCAGAAAATTAGACAGGGAATATGATGTTTAATTTATACATTTTGAATTTGCTCTGAACTATGTTACAATTGGTTTTAAACTGAAAGAGCAAATTTATTACTGAACAAGTGGTTACATGCGTAAAAGCCATTCCTTTGTAAAGTCTCTACAAACGTTGCAGTATATTACTTCTGATGGTAGTGCAGCTAGGTTAATAATGAAAGCAAGCACTAAAAATTGTATGTATAAAATTTAAATAGACTTAGGAAATAGAAGCAAAACATGATAAACAGACAATGCGTCAAAATATCGAAAAAAATCAAATAGCAATGTATATAAAGTGTGTAAGGCTCTCTAAAACCCTTACACATTATTTTTATACCAGTACAATAAAATGCATTACCAACTACACTGTATATCATCAGGAAAGAGCTCAGCTTCAGTGGAGGTTTTTGCCAGTGATTTGCATATAAAGTGCTCCACAACAGCAGAAGGAATGTTAATAAGGTTTCTTGTTAAGCATTCTGTTTTTCTTGTTTTCTGGCACCTATCTTTCAACTATCACCTAGCCATTAGCACAGGGCCTTTTGCAAGAGTTCCATGCAATCAAAAAAGTTAGCTTCAAAGAGTGGAAAAAGCATCTGTGATAAATATAGCTCAAAGGGTCATACAGTCATGGGACCACTAGTAACAGCTGGATCTGTCACTGAGCAGGTCACATATCTATAGAAGTATACTTAAATCAGGCACCATGTCATGAAACTTTTTTATTCCTTTAACAGACAGAATAGCTCATGGAAAAAAAAAAATCAAAAATCAAAAATCCCACCCTAAAATCAGAAAAAAATAGAGGTGCAGGGATATTACAAGATAAGTGGCCACTTTCAAGCTGTTTTTTTACAGTTTGCCTGGTTATTTATTATTTATAAATATGACCATTTTTTCTACATCCATGAAAGAATGCAAAATAAAGCAAAGCAAGACTTTTGACTAAGTGATTTCACAATACCACACTGAAATGGAATACTCAAGAACTATTTATGCTGTACCACATAGTAAATATCTCAGGTTGGTTTGTTCTCAACAGAATAACAGTCAAGATGCTGCCTTTTGCTAGTTACTAGATATAAAAGTAGAAATAAATTGTAGCATATTTAGATGCTAAATATTACCTTACAATATAAATACACTCTAGTTTCAAGTACTTCAATAATTAAGGCAGTGGTTTTAAATGCAGATTCAGAAAAAGGTTCTCATGGACTTGCAGATCTCCCTATTGTTAACTAAATACTAACACCCATTGTAAACATGCTTTCTTTTGTCATCTCCATCCTCAGCTCCTAGGAAATAAACACCTACCCTCCAAGTGCCCATTAACTTCAACTATTTTGAAATATATATTAAGCAGCCATACTCCAAGCAGCCAATGCAGAGCATGTCCTTAGAGCAAACTTAGAAACATAGGCTTCTTATTTAAAAAAAAAGTAAAATCTATTAGTAGGAAGGAGAGGTCACATTCCTACAGGGAGTATTAGTTTTAACTTAAATTCATTAAAAACCACACCAAAAAAACAAAAAAAAAAACAAAAAAAAAACCCAAAAAACAAAAACCCCCAACAAACAAACAAACAAAAAAACCCACACAAAACACCAAAACAAACAAACAAAAACAAACAAAAAACCCCACACAAACCCAGGAAAAAATCAATCAAAAAACTCTTAGTAGTATAAGAAAGGTAAAACTCTGTTTAGGAAGTTTTTAGAGAACCCATTAGACCAACTTTGGCCATTAACAATAACCTCTAATTCATACCTAAATCCACATATGTGACCATTAACATTAATGGTAGTTTTGTATAAATGTTAAATAAAAATAAGTGCATATTAGACCACTGTGCTTATAGAAGATGGTGGAGGATTGATACATGTAATTCTGTAACTTAAACAAAACAAACAAACAAAAAGACAAAAACAAAACCAAAAACAAACCCACAAAAAAACCCCCACATGTTTCTTTTCTCTTTGGAATCCATTTATTTTTTATGGTGGTAGGAATAAGGATTTCAAAGAGAGGTCTTTTTGGGTTGCCTTTACAATTGAGGCAAGTGTTGACTTTATAATGAAAATAAGGAAAAAATATGTTTTAAATTAATGAAAATAATAAAAGATGAAGCCATTCAGCTCTGCTTAATGCACTAATAATAAAGGTAGCAAGAAAAGAAACTATTTTTATCTACATGTATTTTCAATGAACTGAGGTTTTGTCTATATAGTTAAACTGCCTAAGGAAGAAAAGATGCAAAAATAATTATACTACTAATAATAAAATGTGCAGGATTCAGCCCGCTTTAAGAATGCTGGCATCTTAGTTATCTTCAAATTAGTAACTAATTAAATCAAACCAGTGTTACATTGCACAAAATTGAAAATTAAAATTAACTGCAAAAAGCATGGCTTAGGCAATGAGGTACAGGACTGACTGTTGTGTTCCACGGCTGGGGACATCTTTGTCTTGAGGGTATGAAAAATTTCCGTAAACATTCTGAGTTTTGTCTTCCTTGTTTGTAAAACAGGGATGACCCACACCATGGTGCTTGAAAAGCACTTGGACATCAAAGGACTGAAAACATGCAGCACGTGTCAGGTTACTATTGCTGCTGTATGCAAGCTGGAGAAAGGGATTCACAGTCTCAAGCCTTCAGACATAAATCATGAATGCTCGTTTAAGTGTGTTGTTTAGAATATGCATTAGTAAATGAAAGCTATAAAACAATCTGCAGCCTTTTGATATGCAGTCTTAGGTTCATCACAGATTTTTTTTCAGGTAGAATTAAATATTTTTTGAAATTTGGAGCTGGTCTTATTCACTCAGACTGTCTCTGTTATTGCTTAGATACTACTGCATCTGGTCTTGTTCCTAGTCTATATCTTTTTTTCTTCGTATTTACTTTCCAGTTTACACATTCATATGAAATTTAGTTTGCAATATAAAAAGGATGTACTGAGACCTAAACCTAACATTTCTAATCTCTGGGAACCCATATTCCACAGTAGGAAACATTTTCTCACAAACTAAGCACCATACCAGGTAGTTTTGTGAAACTGTGAGTTCCATCGCTCATTCTAGTTCATCCACAATACCTGATTATGTTCTTATGTCCTGTACTGCAGAACAAGCTGAAGGATAGAAAATATTAACAAATGTTCTTATATTACCTGCATGGGTGGGTCTGAGAAGTAGTAATGCAGGTGTCAAAAATAATCATTGAATCAGAAAATTAGAGAAGGACATTTTTGACTCATCTGAAGATATTCCACTGCTTACAATAGCAAATTATTTTTAAAATATCCTTTTGTAGAGTTCCAGTTCCAGGGAATAAAACTCTGCCATTCATTTCTAGGTAACAAGAGGCAAAAGGTCTACATAACTGCATAAATAAAAGAACTGCAAAATGTAATAATAACTACAATGCAGAATCCTTTAGAATGGAAAAAGGCAAACCAAAAGGCACAGAAGAAATGCAAGATACATCATTAGTGTTTCCTTTCTATATCCATTTACATTTAGCTGCCCCAATTGAGCTACCCAACTTGTGAATAAATATGGTTTATTAGCTTAGTGTTTTCACTGTAAATAAAGTTACTATGTGCTCTACAAAGGCTTTACCCAAACTCAAAGGTGCAAAATTCCTCATAAGTAGCATGACAAAAAGGGCCTTCTGGGAGAATACCCTACTCTAACATGATATCTTGTCTGAAAATGTTTGATCTTAGTTCCCTTTGAAGCTGTCAAGTCTTGCTGTCTGAGCTGTACCATGAGCAGACAAGGAGACACATCTTAGAGAGGCCTCATAGTGTCTCTCCCTCACACAGTAAAGTCAAGTTCTTGATATATGCCAGACTGAAAACATGTTTCTGCCTTTATTCCAGCATAATTTTCATTTGATTTAAATACTTATTTGATTATATATTGGCAAACTTGATACTCACTGACCACTGCTCGTCCACAAGGACTCATGCAGAAATATAGTACCTATGAAAAGCTTCACTGCTAGAGATATGAGAGGAAAAAAAATAGAGAGCTACTTTTTAGGAGTAGAATGCTTTTTTTTTTTTTTTTCATTACAAACATTGTACTCTACACAAACAGTGTGAGCTCATGCTACCAGCTAAAGCTGTGGTATATGATTACATCATTAACCCTGGAATAAATAACATTGAATTAACAATGTATAACAGTGAAAAGCCTAAAGTTAAATACTAGCCTGCTGGAAGACTTCAGACTTAAGCTGAGCTAAGGTTGCCCAGTGTGTCAGGCTGTTTTTCTTTCTTTCAAATGAACATAAAAAATTACTCCAGATACTCACACATGGGTGTATCTATCTATCTATATGAACACACAGAGATATAAAAATATGGTTCACATTATAAAAATATAGTCTTTTTGTCAGCTCTAAATGGGTATACTGCAATAATTACAGCACTAATTACAAGGTTAAAAGGAAAATCTGTCAATCTATCCGTCTATCATCAGACCTTCTGTTTTTCAACTATTTGCTCTACATGAACTTGGACTACAATTTCTTAGCTAAATAATTGCTCAAAGAATAAACACTGGTAGTTCAGACTAAACTCAGTAGGGAGTTAAGCAGTAGCTGTGTTTTCCAAGAGTAATATTTCAGTCTTTTAGGATTAAAAAAAAAATGTAAAGCCTACCATTTTTTCTCTTTGGTTAATGAAGCAGTGGCAAATAGGAAAATCAAGACAGAATTGCATTCCTTTTACAAAGATTTCATAATTGCGGCCAGTCCTGGACATAATTGCTGTCAAGTGTCAGGAACATCATTTGATAACAATTATATTCTGTGAGATATACCCTCTTTCATCATCATCTTGTTCAGAAGACTGGAATAGTTCTGCTGACTATCAATCAAACACAAAAGTGGGAGATTAAGATAGAAAGCTGGAACATACTTAGATATATTACCTTTCCAAGATTGTGTAAATGTTTCAAGAACACAAAATAGACCACCATTTCAAGAAGATAAAACTTGTATGTACAATCTGAAAATTTAGACATATGCTTAAATTTTAAGTATGTTAGCTAAACTTTTATACTGAAGTTCCTCTCCTTTTTTCACCAAACTTTTTCTTGTATAGAACAAAAACCTAACATTAACAGCAGATCTGCATTCTCCAGCCACATATATTCTAAAGTGAATGTTTTTGTAACATTTTTTTTCTTTTTGGAAGTAGTGAAGCAATCAAGTTTTACTATCAGAAAGTTTTCCTGAAAGCAAATCTAAGGTGGCATATTTACATTAGTGTAACAGCACAGTTCTCTACAAAACAGAAAAGTGGATTTCTCCATGTCCTTCACTTGAAATTTGGCATCTACAGGTATGAAACCATGGTCTGAATGAGTCAGACATGGATAAGATACTTTTTTGGTAGAATGACATCACCCCGACTTCTAAGTCCTTGAGAAACACATCAGGAACTTAAGTTAAAGCTAAATTATTAATAATGCTATAGAGCCTTTCTTGAAGAGGAACTATACCTCTACAGCACTTACGTTTCTAAAGTTTTTATAAAATGTTCTAGTCTTCTTCCTCTCTGATTTGTTTTTGAGATATGGAAAACTCAAAAGGTTTAATATGGCTGGTACAGAGAGAAGAAAACAAAAAACAAGCATTTTGTAGGAACACTCAGAAGTACAAAATATGTTGGATTTTTAACACAAATATGTCAAATTCAAAATTCTGATTAAAGGAAAAAGCCATGTATTTAAAAAAGTAGGAAGTTACTGGAGAGCATTCTATGAGAACAAATGAAGGTTAAACTTGTCATGAATTATTCACTGAGTGTTAAACAAGGCACAGTAAGAAAGGAATCTTCTCACTAGCCTTGATGTGTCAGAGGTTTGGTTGCTAATTTAAATTAGTCAGCTAGGCTCCTGCTATAGAGGACTCTGCTAGGCACTTGTAGGGTAGTCTGTTTCCATGATTCAGACATCTATTTTAAGACAGGCAGAACTGCTTTTCTCAGCAGTCTCTCTGTCTTCCTGTGAACTATGACTCCCTGCCTATTTTACATTAGAAACCTAGATTTTGGGCAATTCAAGATGTACTTGATAAATGCTGTGGAATCAGCATAAAACCTGTAAATTTATATAACACAGAGTTGGGGTTTTTGTCACTTCACTCTCTTATTTGTGGCAGTCGAACTGCAGGCAAGTAGGTATAAATTTTCCTTCCTTCATAGAATGTAAATATCATGTATTTTCGTATTTGGTCTCACAACTTATCATATTTGGATTCTATGAGAGATGAACAATGCCAAGACATCACTACTACAGCCCACACCTAATGTCAAAATTATAGTGGTTCAAGAAACTACATCTCTGAACTCTCAACCTGTCCTCCCCAAAAGGGGAAAAGCAAGGCAAACAAAAGGAATATGCATATATATAGTATATAATCTATGCCTACTGTTGAAAACCCATGTAAGACCTACTTCTGAATACTCAGACATCTCTAAGGAAACAGTATGTTTTGATATTCATTGATTCTAATTTCTTCCCAGTTTAGGACTAATTTATTAGTTCTTTCTGAAGTCTTTATTTCATATTTATATGTTTGTTTTTTTCTTTATTAAACAAGGTACTAGGCACAAGAAAAACATGTTGCAGTATATATCCAAATAAAACCCACAGTGACACTGACTGTAAATACTGGTAGAGATGACAGTAACCAGAAACTTTGTATTGTTGTGGAGATATAAATTGCATAAATTGGTTGCAAGTATTTCAGTATTTTCAATGCAGTGTTACATTGGATATGGCCAATGTGTATCTTTTCTCTTGGCTTGTCTATGAGTAAAAGAGATACTTTGTGTCACGAAACATGTCACAACATAGCCTATTATACAGAGCTCCATAGAGGCATATTCATATATAGTACAACAATTCTGAAAACAGCAAAGTTCTACTTTATAGTTAGCTAGTGTTTTACTTTCACATACTCCAATGATAGCCTACTAATTTAACAAGAGAATCTATTCTTTTTTTCTTGATGCTCTCCTTCAGTACTTGATTGGCAATGCTACCTCTATTTTTAACATTGAATTGAATCCAGCTAACTTCCTCCTATATGTTTGCTGATGTATTAAATGCAGAAGAGAAAATCTTTAATTAAAATAAGAAGACATCAAGTCTTTCTCTTTCTCGACTTAGGGTGTTCTTTTTTTTGTTTAAAGGGTGTTTCTCAACTTTACAACATATTGCCTTAAAAAAGTAATAATAGAAACATAGAATGACTCAAGTTAGAAGGGTCCTGAAATATCATGTAGTTACAACTTCCTCACCATTGGCAGAGACACTTTCCATTGGCCCAAGCTACTCAGGGTGCATTCAACCTGGCTTTGAACAAAGCCGGGAATGGGGCATCCACAACTTCTCTGGGCACTTTCTTCCAGCACCTTAATACCCTTTGAATAAAGAATGTCTTCATAACATCTAATCTAAATGTTTCCCTTTTTAAGCTTAAAACTACTCCCCCTTGTTCTACCACTATGTGTCTCTGTAAAAAGCTGCTCTGCCAATTTTTCTAATTCCCATTTGGTACTAGAAGACTGAAACGTGGCCTTCTTGGAGTCTTCTCCAGGCTGAACAAACCCACTCTCTCAGCCTCTCTTCAAAGAGGAGATGCTTCCTGGAACATTCTGGTGGCCCTCCTCTAGATTCAGACCAACAGGTCCACACCTTTCCTCTGCTAAGGACCCCAGAGCTGGATGCAGTACTCTGGTTTGGATCTCACAAGAGCAGAGGAAGAGAATCATCTCCCTCAACCTCAGTGTCCTGGCCATACTGCCATTGATGCAGCCCAGGATGTGATGCTGCAAGTGCACATTGTTGGCTCATGTCCAGCTTTTCATCCATGAGGACTCCCAAGTCCTTCTTGGCAGAGCTGCTCTCAATCACTCCTTCTCCCCATCTGTCCACATCTGGGATTGCTCTGACACAGGTGGAGCACCTTGCACTTGGACTTGTTAAACATCCGAGGTTCTCATGGGCTCAGTTCTCAAGCTTGCCCAGGTCACCTTGGATATTATCCCATTGTTCTGTTGTGTCAACTGCACTACTCAGCTTTATGTCATCTGCAAACTTGCTGAGGGTGCACTCAATCCCACTATCTGTGTCAAAGATATTTAGGAACCCCAGATTCAAGGCAGAGTCCTGAAGGACACCATTCATCACCAGCCCCTACCTGGACATGAAGTCATTGACTGCAACTCTTTTCCAGTGAATAGTCCTCCCTAAATGAAAAAAAAAACAACCAACCAACCAACCAAAAAACCCCAAACCAAACCAAACCAAATCAAAAAACCAAACCAAAACAAACAAAAACCCAAAACAAACAAACAAACAAAAACAAAAAAAAAAGGAAACAAAACAAACAAACAAAACCAAAACACCCCAAACAAACAAACCAACCAAAAATAAACAAACAAAACCAAAACCAACATTTCTCCAATTTAGAGTTAATTATGCCTCATGGAACTGTGTCAAAAGTCTTACAGAAGTCCAGGTAGATCATATTGGTGGTCTTCCCTTGCTGAGCATTGCAGTTCACCACAGAGGGGCCCTGAGATTGGTCAGGCCCAATTGGCCTTTAGTGGGGTCATGGTGTCTTTCTCACATCATGTCCTTGTCTTGTATGTATCTTAACATTGCTTCCATGAGGATCTGTTCCATGATCTTCCAAGGCACAGAATTGTGGCTCACTGGTTTGTATGGCCCTGGGTCTGTACAACTGCAATGGCAAGTCCTCTCTGTTCATTTGCCTTTTGTGAATTATATGTCTGCAAGTCCATTACTGATGTACTACTTCAGATAATTTTCATATACAACAAAGAGCAAAACAAAATGACTAAAAGGCCTGGTTTTAACTCACTCTTTTTCTTAAGAAAGAGCACCTACCAAAAATAAACAGATACCTCTCAACTTGATGTCTTTTTCAAAGTTTTACTTACTTACTCAAATACAATGAAACGTAAATATGAAATTGTTATGTCCTTGAAGAAGTAAGAAACTTTTCTCTCCACTCTTTTATAAATCAAACGACTAATTGAAAGCAACTTTTTCTCTAATAACTCTTCCTTTAGAGGAACATACTTTTTAAAATAATATAGCCTTTGTCTATGGTACCTTTTTTAACAAGTTAGATTTATGCATTTTTCATGAGAACATCCCCATGGTCATGACTGTTGCCTCCTATAAATTACATTATATTTCAATTGTAAAGAACAAAAGTTAAAAGATATTACATCACTTATGAGGTTTGTCCTCTAAATAGCTATAGTTAGATATAGTTAGATAGGTCTAAAGATCACAGATTAATTTGCTCTTATTACATTTGCTCATATACATTTACATATTGCATTTACAGTAATAATTTGCTCATATATCACTCAGTGCTTCAAATGCCCTCCTGGACAAACCTGACCTGTATTCTCCTTGAGCTCTGACATATTTTGAAGCCAGAACCTACTCCCTGACTCTAAAAATTCTTTCACACTCAGCATCCTCTCTTCTCATATTTCAACTCTGGTGCTCAATTGAAATCCTATTTTCTTCTTGAAGTTTTACTCTAGACCTTTTACAAAGCTAATTCTGTAGCCCTCTATTTTTGGCATCTTATTTCTTATGCACTATCCTAAATGCATTCTTAAGGAGTTTTAAGCACCATTTATGTTGAAGAGCCATTATGTAGCTTTTTCTGTTAAAATCTTACCTCATTTTACCTAGCCACGCTTCTCATAGAATTATCATTAGAATTATTAGAATGATGCTCTGTTATAAGCAAAATGTTAGAACTCAGCTTTAAAGTACAATTATCTCATTGGTTTTTCTGTCACAACAAGAGCACTATCACTTATTCATGCTATCCTAATATATTTTCAGCCTTGAGATTCCATGTTGGCCAAGACAGCCTTACTATATCTGAATATCATTGCTTTCACTTGGATAATACTTGTCACTGGACTTGGCTGGTATCATCACTTCTTATGTAGAAAGATGGACACATCTTTCTGAATCACTACTTCAACTACTATATATATATATGATATATATATTA
>VXAU01001331.1:272225-329695 GCA_013399695.1 Formicarius rufipectus | reverse complement strand
CGCATTGGCCTTATCAGCCATGAACGCGCCTGCAGCAAGTGTGGGTAGAACCCTCCCAAATCTTCGTTCGCAAAGTCTAGCCATGACTGGAGTACAATAATTGTTGCTATTTATTATTATACCAAAAGGATAGTTACTGATTACTGTGGTTGTCAGAGAAAGCAATAGCATCATTCCCAGAATGCTGAAAGGTGCAAGGTCTAACAGTAAAGTATTTTTACAAGCAATTTAAGTAATGCCAACAGCCAATATTCCCTTTTATATTTCTCAGTTAAGAATTGTCACAGGGGAGAATTACATCACCTGTGACCAAAACTGGTAACGTGCTCAGTGAGCATTTTCATATTCCCTGGCATCTCTACTGCACAACTCTAAATACGCTCCTATTTGTTTAAGATGTGTGTGAAACTACAATGAGGAGATAATCATGCTTAAATTTTTCTTTTTAAGCAAGGTTCTTTAGGATTGGGTAGAAGAATGTGAAAGTATAAACTTGTGGGTGTTAAACAAAAATAATTTGCAGTCTCTTTGCAGTGGCATAGAAATAACTATTTCTGCAATACCAAGTCATGTCAAATAATCTATCATCCATAAAAAACACAACACTAAATGAAAACTAATGAGAAGGGCTGAATATGGGAACAATTAAACCTGTCAACTAAACCCTGTGCTGCAGACATGAAATGTACAATACACTCAAAACCAGAGCAAGTTCTCTGTGGCTTTTAAAGCACTACCTCCGGATGGATTTGGTCAGTCAAACAGAAGAAATGGTCAAAGCATTTCATGAAATTCATTGGTTCCTAGACTGCAGCCTTGCCAGTGAAAAGTCCAAATGCTCATTGTTTGCTGCTTCTTCTTCAGGAAAATCAAACTCTGTAAGAGTCCTTGTCAATAAAACATGCTTAAAGCTGGCAGAAGTTGCTGGGGATGGGAAATTAAAGTGAAGGAAAAGCCATTTATGGGTGACCATTTCTAAAAGCCATGCCTCAGGATATGGAGAGGATGACCAGCAAAAGGATGGGAAAGGTTCACAAGGATTTAACAAGCCTTGATTAAAACCTTGTGTCTTGTGTACAGTCCTAATGAATTTCCAATGGATGTGAATAATTACACAGTAAAAAATCAGTTCATTGTGAAGATGTTATTTACACTATGTTACCAGGCTAAATAGACTACTTTCAGTTTTAATCCATTTCTATGGCAAGAGATATATTTATAAAGTTGCAAAGCACAAACAAAGTTTCTATTGTAAAGAATTCTTCTGAAATGGTGTGCCTGTAGGTTATGAAAATAATATCATTACCTGCTAGTTTATATTTTCAAGAATTTAGCAGTGACAACCCAGAGAAAATCCCAAGCCTAATGTCTGATTTTGTGTTTTGTCTGACCCTACATAATGTTTCCCACAGAAACAAAAGTGATTTATAAACACAGAACCTGGTTGAGAGCTAGCAAAGACGTTATTCTCTCTTGCTTTGCCTCTTTACAGGAAGTCATTCCTAAAGTAGAATTATATGAATTATATGGGGGAATATCAAATCAAGTCATGCATTTTCAGAGTAAGACATAGCATAGTTTAAAATTAAATGTATAAAGTGCAAAAACACAGGCAACCTAACCTACCTTGGGGCTGTTTCCTTCTTTAAAAAATCTTACATGCATGAAAATGGGAGTTTTTTGGAAAACTGACAACTGCTTCTCCTTTGCCTTGGCAAGAATAATGAAAAGATGAATAATCAAAGCCTGTCCTTGTCTAATCCTGTGAGTGTCATTGTGAATGGGTACAACTTGAGCCTTTCT
Source organism: Formicarius rufipectus (assembly GCA_013399695.1). Classification (NCBI taxonomy): domain Eukaryota; kingdom Metazoa; phylum Chordata; class Aves; order Passeriformes; family Formicariidae; genus Formicarius; species Formicarius rufipectus. The sequence goes on along the minus strand of VXAU01001331.1, from coordinate 327,892 downwards.
AACTACATTAGGCAGAAGAGCAACCTGAGGCAAGCAGATCTGGCTCTTTCAGCTTGTGCTGAGGGGAAGCTGTGACACTGCAGAAGCCAGATATACCAGCAGAAAGATGTGACCTTATTGGAATGGAGTTTAGTTGATTGTCTCTCTTAGGCCTGTTCAAAGCCTTTTCCAATTACAGTGTTTTAATCACTTTAAGTAATGAAGGACATAACAAACATTTCTACCTAGTCCCTGTATTGAATCAAGCCATTCTTCTGTGAGTCATGCAGATCTACAGAACTTCATCTCATATGCAATAATGTTACTGAAATTGCTTTCACATAGCCTTTTCAACTCTGGGAGTGGAGAATAGGATGGAAAAGCATTATGAAAAAAGCTATGTGTAAGGTCTCTCTTTTTGATCTCACCAGAGGGAGGATGCACTCAAAACCAGGGACAACCAGATCTCTGTTGTACTTTCCTAGTTTTGTGTATTACCATTGATCTCAAATCGTCATGTCCTGTGATGCAAAAAATCCAGAATTCAATTAAATAAGCATGAAGGGGATTAGCTAGTTTGAATCTTGCATACGTACACTGTGATGATTTCTGCCTACTGAGCTCCCAAGTTGAGGAACAATCAGCTGTCTGAAGCCCTCAGGCAGGTTTGGCAATCATGGATCATGCATTAGGTTATGTAGATGAGAGTGGCAGAAATGCCTGTGTGCTTAGCTGCTACCCAGACTAGCCTGAAATACCATAATACAAATGAAATCATTAAACCTTTAGAGTTCCTTATGGGCATGACCTGTAAAAAACTTATTTATTGTTTATAATTTTAAGTGAACTTAAACCAATTAATTTTCTTCCATTGACAGCTTTGATATTTGCAGTTTCACACCATTCTGTTATGAAGCTGGATAGTACTTGACTGAAGTGATCTTCAAAATTTTCTTTCCATTTAAATAAGAGCACCGAAGGTATGTGGATGGAGAATATTAATAGCAGGAAATAGTAATATAAAGCCTTGGAAGGAAAAACTGCTGGCTGTCTCCCAGCTCAACACCTTAATCAGCCTGAAATGATGCTTTGAAGTTAACACATCAGTCATATTAAGATTTAGTCAGATTTATGAAATCCAAGGTTCCCGTATTCCACAAGAATAAATTCCTTTTTTTTTTCCAATATTTTATATGCAGAATTATTTTTCAAGCTCTAAAACTTCGTTTCTGTCTAGGATAGAGATGACAGCATTAAATATGGCATGTAAACATCGTTTATGGTAGACTAGATAGTACTAGATTACAGATGTGTTAGTGACAATGAAACAACAAAATAGAGCCTGGAAAAATGAAGACAATCATAACACACATCTCCCACAACAGCTTCCAGGTAGCAGAAAAAGTAAATCTATTTCAGAGGCCTTATTTAAGAGTTATAATAAATAGATAAATAAAATATGAAAGAGTAATTTTTTTTTTTCTGGTGATCATCTCTCCATGTATTAAAAGGGAACACTGCATTGGATGCTACAGTAAATAAAGAGAAATACAGCAGGTGAAGAAACAAGCTCTAGGAATCTCATGTTATTAACATTTATGGTTAGAACGAAATTTTCTAAAAGTCAGCTTTACTTACCCAGGTACCTATGTATCTTTTCATGCTGCACATAACATTTCCATCAGAAAGAAGTATCAGTACAAGTCAGGAAAACATCCTGAGAGTTCTTACAGCTAATATTTTGTGACCAGTTTTAATCTTTTTATTTCCAAGCAAAATAAGTTTTTAGCCTGCTTAGGATGACTGAAAACATTACACTGGGTACAAAAGGAAGAGGCAATATACAAGGAACCTGTTTCAATTAAATCACAATTACTACAGCAGAAGTAGTATCAGGAATAATTTTTTTCTTTAAACTATTCTTTTATTTATATCTATCCGATGAAGTACCCTCTGTTGATATTGTCCTAACACTTTCCATTTCATGCATTTACTTTATTCAGAGTATCCATGACTACCATGTAAAAAGGAGTATCATGCAAAGTGATCTCGTTGCTGCTGGGTGATTAATTTTATTATTTCTATTGCTCAAAAAAACTTCTCTATGTGTTCAGTTTCAACTGAGACCTAAGTCAAGGCTGTGCTCATGTTCAACAGTTCCCTCTGTAGTTGCTGGGTTTTAGTCAAAATTTGCCTTTTACTAGCCATTTTTAATCCATAAGTACATATTTCAATTTCTAAGTGTAACAGAAGATAAAAGCATGGGAGAACCTGACCTGGGAAGAAAGACTGAAAAGATTAGGTCTTTTCTAACAGAAAAGAAGGCTTGGGGGGAACCTCATCGCAGTTTTGCAGGACAGGTAGAAAGAAGACTGTCTCTCTTTTCACAAGACCCACATGGAGAAGCCAAAAGGTGATGAGCACAAGTTGTACCTGGAGAGTTCTCACCTCGAAGTAAGAAAGACAGTTTTTACAGAACTTTGGGAGTTATTCTTTTTGGGACAGAATATAAGAAGTTCCTTGGAATATTAACATTGAAATTGCGAGGTTCATTCAACAATATGGAGGCTATTAAACAATCTCTTGAAAGCTCGTTTTTTTTCACTGGAAGCTACATGAAAATCCACAAAGTAAGCCTGGCAAAGGACAAGAAGAGGATACAATTTGAGTGGATATATCTCAGAAAAATGAAAGTAATCAGCATGAGTTAGGTGACTGTTAATACTTAATATTAAAGTCACCTCGACTTTCAAAAGGAACATGACATAAGCAATTTTGGGATAGATTGTAATACAATGTGTCTGTCTTGTTTATAGCCTTGTCTTTCTAAACCTTCTATAATATTACATACTTTATCAAGAGAGAAAACACAACCAAAATATAAGTCCATCTGATTTTAGGAAGAGACTAGACTGTGTGTATGTGATTTGTATTAAATAGTATCCCACTGAATCAGGAAAATGTCTCAGGAGGTCTAATTTAGATGACAACTTTTTCACATTAACAAACAAGATACCAAGTAATTACAAAAAGTCAGCTCTACTGCTAACATAATTGATATGTGAAATTTCTAAGAGTAGAATAATGAACATTGTTAATATTGTATAAACAAGACACATTGAAATATCATCATCATTTTTTTCATTATTCTAAGCAGTAGCAACAGTCTCAGACAGTGTGTTCTGAACTCAGAAAATATTACTAATTTCAAAAGTTAGCCAGAAAGAAGTAAAGATAAAAAGAGGAAAGAAATCTGATACACACCAAATTTTAGACTGTAAATAGTAGTGAATGCGGTTCTCTTTATTCTTTCCTCATCAGATGTACTACCAGAACAGACTGCATAATTGTGTATAAATTATAAGAGTTAGGCTAGGAGTTAGCTTCAAATGAGGTAGCTTTTGCAAAAATGGGACAATATTATATCATTATTATATCATATTCAGTAACACCTGTGAAGCAAGAAAGCACTGCAAAAAAAGTATTTCTGTAAGAATTGGGTTCCATGGACTTGTACATGTCCAGTTTCTTGAAATATTCCACAGATTGAACCTTCCTCTACCATAGATAAGGCATTCTTTCTTCAGGCCTTCCATCTAGTCTCACGAGCCTGTGTTTCCTGGAAACAAATCATTCTAGTAATAGCAGAAGAAAGCACTGAGTTGCTCAACCTTTTCCATATCCTCTCTCACCCAATCATAGCAGCACTGTGCTCTAATTTCCCGTAGACTTCATTTTCTTCTTATACATCTGGTGAACCCCTTCTTATTTCTCTTCATGTCTCTCAGCACATTCAACTGTAGATGAGTTTTGGCTTTCTTAACTTCATCTCTTTTCACCTGCACAGTTTCTCTATATACCTGAGTTACCTGGCCCTACTTCCACTTCTTGAATTCTGCTACCTGATAGTAAGAAATGTCAAGAACAAAGTTAGGTCTGGGATTTCTAACTCTAAGGCAAAGAATAAAATATTTCCTCTAGTAAGGAGTCGCAGTTGTGAGACAGGAATCAAACAGGGTGGTTATTCCATGAAATAAAATATGGTATAAAGGCCCTTGAGCTAGTTCAAGTTATGCTGGCATGAATTTATGGTGGAGTGTAATGCCACACAGAAAAAAAAGCTTGAGTCCCAAGAGTTCCATAAAGAATCAAAGCAGCAGACAAAGAAAGTTTGAAAACTCTGCATCTAGATATGGTTAGGTAGCTCAGGTGCCACCTTGCCTTCCTATGGATACATGTATCAACTTCAGGAGCTAACTGTATTGGCACCTGAGCCTTGCACATACACTATATTTTTGTATAAATATTTGGCAATTACTTTTATTTTTTTTTTTCCTTAAACAAAACAAGAACAGAAGATGAACTTTCATACATACATGACCATTTACCTAATGCATGGAGAAGTCATGGGTAAAATTCAAACTCAAAATTTGTAACTTAAGATTTGGAATTAGAATTTGACCCCATATCATTTTAACAAGACCTAAATGTTAGGTTAAAATAGACAACAGGGCTGATTTTTTCCTTAAGTTTTTCAGGTCAGAAGAAAAAGAAGCAGCTCAAATCTGATTTTGATGTTCTTCTACAGTACATCAGATCACTTTGATCAGTTTGAGATCTAGCTATTGAAAGAGTGGTCCCATTCTAAAAATACACAAAAGATTATCTTTCCTGAGGTGTCTATTCTCCCAGTACTTGTTGTTACAACACTTTGTCTGACAAAGGTAAAAATAGATTATTGTTTTTAGGGACAGCCAGTTCATTCATTAAACTCAATGTCTAGGTATAATCACTTTATTATGGCCTAAATCTTTCCTTCTGACAAGTAAAGACATACTCACAACAGTCTAATGCAGCTGCTGCAAATAAGACAAGAAGGAACTAACCAATGTTGTCTAGGTGAGAAGTACTGGTTGATTGAACCTCTCCCAAAGAGACACTACACTGTGGATGTTTCTTTATCTTCCATGGAATATTCAAACTTTCAACTGATTATCAGGAGTATCCAGAAAGAGGATTACAGACTAGAATGTAACATGCCTCACAGTGATTGGAAAAAGCCCCACGGTTTTACACATGGGAAGGGAATGGGAACTGATGGAAATCAACATGGATAGCTGCTCCCTAACCCACAGGAAGTTAGATTTACATAGAAAACTCACAAGCCTAAATATTTCTTATTGTGTCTAAGACTGATATTCAAGACCTTGGCAAAATATCCTTTGCATATAATGACTTGATGGTTGTCTGCATTCTTCTGTTTACTCTATGTTATTTCTGCTGATATCCATTCACCTATTTACCATTTACCAGCTAGATATCTAGCTTATCTGAAATGTCTATCCATGGACTTAGATTTTTTAATGTCTTCCTCTTTTAAGTCTGTAGTACCTGATCTCGTAACTCCACAAAATGTGCTATGGGGTGAGGGAAACTCATTTGTATACAAAGTGAACACTATTAAGGGATTCAGCTGAAAGACTTCCCACCTGCTCCAACAGACATTTAATATTCATAGGTGATACAGAACTGCAACAGACAAGTTCTATATCAATATGTTTCCTGTACACAATACTCACTATTTAGTTGGAAAATCTGAGTCTAAACCATTGCTAAAATTAAAACAAAGCAGGGAATTGCTTTGAGTCTTCTATATTTCGTAATGTATGAATTACAAAGAAGGAATGTTCTTCAAATATGTGCAGCTGCTGGCACTGGGTGTGAAAGATAAAACACAGATTTTAAAAATAGTTTTTGTAAGGACTTCTAATGGAAACAACTCTCAATGTTTTTACAACTTTACTCTCTTTGAACATTTGCTGGAGCACACATTTATCTCCCTAAATAATTGAATTAAAAATGGTGGTGAAGAACATCTCCAGCAAAGCAAATTACCAGCTTGCATATGGAAGAATCACTCTGCTGTTTCATTTCTCAGCTGTCTTCCACTTCTACTTTTTCAGACATCAGTATTCTCTCTCTTCTAGTAAAAAAATATTATAGACGGTATACCATAGTGCAAGAGAACTGAGTAGAATTGCTGGAGAGCAGAACTTACCACCAGTCATTTACTTGTCTGCTTTGAAGTCTGCTAATCTTTTTATGTAATGTGAAAAAATGCTAGCAAAGGACTGCTAGTGTATACATACAATTTCCTTCTCTTTCTCAATCAGTCAAATACACATGTGAATGCACATACATATACACAGAGTATTTCCTTCTTTGTTCAGCTTTGATTAGACGCTTATCAGGAAAATTCTCTGCAGGGTTGTTTTTGTTTGTTTTTTTTTTCCTGGTTAAAAGCTCTTCGGGAGGAATTTCATTTGTGCAGTCTGAAAACTGGCAGGAACCTTTGTCAGTTGACAACCACAGAATTTCCTGATCTTACATTATTCATTTTTAAACCATTATTCTGAAACCAGTTAGAGGACTTTAAAATGGAAAACCCAAAACTTTACAGTTCTTCGCTGCTTTTTATCTAGTCATTGCTCTCATCAGCATTTTCTACTTAGAAATAAGTGCTTTCATTAAGAAGAAATAGATTTTTTTAGCTGACTAGAATCTTTCAGACAGTAATTTTAATGTACACCTTTATTCTAAGAAGTGAGTTTCTTAAATAACATCTATTTGCTCTCTGAAAGCATGCTAGCAGTTTTATACAATACACTTCATTAGTGTGGAAATGGATTTTTTGTGTGTAATTTACTCTTCTGCTGCCATATTACATTATAGCTGCAGTTACCAACAAGACACTGGAAAATTCTTGTTGTACTTTGAAATGTGTAAGATTCCAGCTGTTTTGTTTTGTTTTCTTTTTTTTTTTTAATTATACTTCTAATGGGTTTACTGACTAACAATATATTTTGTCATAAGGGTATATCAATACAAAAATGTATTTAAGTTTTTCCATTTTAGAAACATTTTAAGAAATAAACGGTCAAAATGTTGCAAGAACCAAATCTTAGATTCATTAATATAACACGTAAACATTAAGAAGAAATATTCCAGGAATGATGACAGAATCAAAAAAGAGTAGGTAGGAATGAAAATATTTCTGTCTTCACCTGGAGCTATTTATTGCTAACGTGAGTTCTTAAAAACATATATCATGGGAAACAGTTGGCAGCAAGTATACAGCTACGTGACCAAAGGAGGATATTTTTTCAGTGAGATTGTTGAAAATAATTCTTAATGCAAAGTTGACTTCATATTACACAATACTTGGTTCTAACATTAGCTCAGAATCACACTAAATTTAAAAAAAGTGTGAATGTATTGAGAAAAAAATGTGCTGAGCAACTGGGCTTTTCTAGCACTAATCTTTGATATTAAGATAAAATCCTGAATGCTGAAGTTGAATCAGAGGCAGTTTTGGTCACTTTAGGATTTTCAGTATACAGTAGTATGCCAACTCAATCCTTTTGTGTCTGTTTGTCTGTCACAGTCATCATGATAACACAGACAAGTCTGTCATGGTTTGATGACAGCAAAGGAATTTCTACGTGCCAATTTATTCCTGCAAGCAGCCCCTTTACAGTTGATGCACTGAGTCTTTTTTTGAATACAACCTTACAGGTTAACTATTAGTGCCTTAGGATGTCTGTGGTGATCAACACATTTTTGCTATTTCACTGTAGGGCATTGTAGTACTTTGCAAATTCTAATACAGCTTCAAAGATGTTTTAGCCATGTACTCCACCAACCCTGAGTCCTGTGATATACCTGACAAAAGCACAAGCTCTTACCAGGCACTTTATGCCCAGTCTGGGGTTATATTTGTGACACTTTCATGTCCAGGGACTGAGGAGCCAGCCAGTGCTGGCAGCAGCCCTCTGACAGTGGTGGAAATTGTCCACAGAAAGCAATGGAGTAAATCTTCAGCCTGGAAGTCAGTAGCCATAGCAGTGCTGTGGTGGTGACAGTCAGAGAGGGTGGAGAAGCCCATGCTTTGGAAGTGTTACCACAGATAGACAAAGAGATAAAACCAAATTTTAAACATAAGAACTTTATAAACAGATGAAGACAATATCAACAGAAAGAGTTCATTTGTGAGATGCTTGAGGGTCAAGTTGTTAAAATCAGGATGTCTCCATAGATTTCAGTGAAACTACCTTGATTTGTTTGTTGTTGGCTGGACTTCACGAACGAAGATCTTGGGATAAGCCTGCGCAATGGATTTTTTAAGTGAGGTACAGGGTGCGCAGAACTGGTCCCACTCCCTTTACTCCTGAGGCTCATCTTGCCACGGCCGAGCACGCTCGGACGGCGACAGCGAGTTCCTCAGGATTCGAACCGGCGTCCTCAGAGGAGGAGCCGGCTCCACAGGCGGGGGCCTACGCCACTCGGCCAACACCCGCCGCCTCTCAAGTGTAACATGCAAACAGAAAAGCAATAATGTCAGGCTGTTGAGAAATCCTGGGAGCCCACATGAGTCAGAGCACCAGGGGAAGACCTCGCCTTGTCCTCTCTGCCACCGAATTACACAAACATGCCAATGCAGCCACGCCTGTAACACGAGCTGGGCAAGGCCCCAAAAGGTGGCATAACCTTGATTTACCTCTATTGGGTACCTCATTATTTCTACAGTAGTAGAAAGGCTTAATAAATATTATGGATTGTATTCTCACCCTATATAAATTGTTAAAATTCCCTTCATATCAGTGGAACTACACTGGATTACAACAAAGGTCAGGCTCAACTATGCTAAAGAACATTCTCTGAGTGCTTACTGAGCTTTTGTGTCTTGGCTTCCCTACACAGGCCCTCTCACTCTGTAAAGCACTTTCAGGAGCTAAGCTCCCTATGTGGAAATGGCCCAAAAGGCATTTTAGGACTTTGATGGGCATTTGGTGCAGAATAGATGTTATTTACTCATGCAAATGTATATAAATATTTTCTGTCTAGAATACTCTGATGATTGAAGAATCTATTATTTGCATCTAGTTCATTGTGCCTTATGTAGAATTAAAGAAAATAAAAACAATAAAAGCCAGTATGTCAAAGTGAAATTTGGTTACCACTGTCAAAGTCTGTGAGCCACATCAGCTGCTCAGTTTGAAAAAGCACCAAAAGGCTATTTGTAGAGGTACCTGAGCTGAATTATTAGTGCCTTGTGACCTTATGTGAGCCTGAACTGTATTAATTTCTCCATATAACATCATAGAGTTAGGATCATTTCTGTAAACTTAGGAAAACTGAGTGTTCTGACTTGAGATAGTACTTGAGGAAATCACTCATATATTGATTCCTGATATTGCTGGTTTAGCAAGATAAGACTTCTATTCCATCTGCTGAATGTTACTCTGCCAAAGATTAAACAGCTGTCATGCCCGCTCCCTCAAATTAAAAGAGAGAAAAAGAAAAAAGATCTGTGTGCTGATGGATTAAAAAAGGTCTGTTTTCAGATATAAGCAAAAGACAACATGATGTGCTATTTTCTATGTCAGCACCAACTTTTGAAGCTTTAAAGACCATTTTATCAACAAGAACAGAATGGCAAAAATAAACCCAAGGGTGTGACATCACTACCTATAGAAACAGAAAAATAGAGCTCAAAGCCAAGGAGGGACGTCAGGCACCCTACTTAGAGGTGCAGACTGTTAACCTTCCTATGCTTATCATCCTCCTCTGTTCTGAAAACAAGAATGTGTATTTGGTTTTCTTGATAAGGTTTTGGTAGCAGGGGACTTACAGAGGTAGCATCTGCAAGAAGCTACTAGAAGCATCCCCTGTGTCTGATGTTGCCAATGCCAGCTAGCTCCAAGACAGACACCCCTGACCAATGCCAAGTCCATGGGTAGTTGTAGTGCTTCTAGGATAAAAGGTTTCAGAAGGAGAAAAAAGTTCTGGCCAACAGCATCTGAAGAGAAGGGTGTGACTGTGTGAGAGGATCAACCCTGCAGACACCAGGGTGAGTGAAGGAAGAGAGGTGGAAGGTGCTTCAGGTGCTAGAGCAGGGATTCTCCTGCAGTCCGTGATGCAGCCCATGGTGAGGCAGCTGTGCCCCTGCAGCCCACAGAGGAAAACAGAGGAGCAGAGATCCACCTGCAGCTCCTGGAGGACCCCATACTGGAGCAGGAGGATGCTCACAGGAGGCTGTGATCCCGTGAGAGGCCCATGCTGGCACAGACTCTTGGCAGAACTTGTAGCCCTCTGGAGGGAAGACCTCATGCTGGAACAGGTTTTTTTGCAGAACTTGTGGGGAACCCACACTAGAGTAGTCTGTTCCTGAAGGACTAACCTCATGGAAGGGACCTGTGCTGGATGAGGGGAAGAGTATGAAGAGTCCTCCCCTTGAGGAGGAAGGAGTGATGGAAACAGCATGAGAGTAATTGACTGCATCGCCCATTCCCTGTGTTCCTGAACTGCTAAGGTGAAGGAGGGAGAAAACTAAGAGTGCAGTCTGAAATATAACATATGAAATATAAATGTGTTTATTATAGCTATGCACTCTTTCAAAGATATATGTGCTGCTTTCTACAAGTTCTTCTGCATCTGAGAGAAATAATAGTTAAAGGGATATGTAAGCACAGGTAACTACATGATCAGGTTACACTTTAGAAAAACTGTTGTTGTGATAGTTTGTCTGTAGGCCCTCCTTAGAAATTCGGGGCAAAACTCAGGAAGTATTCCATATCATTCCTTTATGTAATTAGGTGTATAAAACAATAGGGAGGTTCCTCTTGCGCTTTTTCCTCTTCCCTCCCTTGTCGGGTCAGCACAGAGCCGACAGCTTTCAGTGTTTAGGCTTCGGCTGAGAGCTGTTGTCTGTGTCGGCAGAGGAGGGAAAGGCACTCGCTTCTCCTAAGGGAAGCTGGTGAGATCTTACTGTGTTAATCTACTGAATTAATTCCTAGGATTTCATTGTATGGGATTGTGGGGTTTTTACCCTTTTCAGTTCTCTTCTTATTCCCCTTTTCCCTTTTTGGGAGGTGTTTGGGATTGTTTGGAATCCTTATATTATATGTACATAGTATTTAGCTTTATATACATGAAATATCCAGAAATATATATATATATATATATCTATCTTTACTACAATTTTCTTTTTTGCTAGTTTTTTTCCTTTGTCAGGAGGAGGGTGGAAGAGTTGATCGACTCACAGCTATGTTGGGTGGGGAGCCAAGCAAACCCGACACAGTTCTCATAGTATTAATAACATCACTTAACCTGAACATGTTTCATTCTCTTCATTTAACCTTTAGATGGATTGATTTAATATATCCAACTTTTTCAACTAACCCTAAGGTTCTACAATAAGATTCTTGTGGACACTGGGGAAACTGTTTGACCTCTTTAAGTCATATGGTAATTTTCTTCACACCAGATTATGTTGAACATATTATTCTCTGTTTTAACATGAATAACTTTAATAATTTCAGTGGAACTGCACTAAAACTAGCGTTTAGCTTTTATATTTTGGACTACAATTATCATTTATGTAATATGAGATAAAAATCCAAGGAAAGGTGAAATCGTTACGTCTTCTGATTTTTGTTTTTTACCCCTGTTGTTTCAAGCCTGGAGGAACACTTCGGATTGCAATTATTTTGCAGGGCACTTGAACATTTCTATTGCTTGAAGAGATAGCAATTCATCTTTCCTAATTATAGGAAGCAATGCTGTAGTTTGCATTAAAGTCTACTGTAGTTATGCATTTTATAATTAGTTTTATTGTGGTTTACAGAGGTTAAATTTTTGGGTTTTGTTCTTCCTCCAAATATAAAAAGCTCCAAAATAACAAAATACTTTAGTGAAACTTCTTTAGATACTAACATCTGCATGTTAGAGTTCACAAACATGAATTCTCCTTCAGGAGAAAATCTGGCCTTTGCCACGTTCATATTCAAAGCAGGCATGAAATGTAGAAACAGCAGACAATAAATCATCTGGAGCAGTCAAGAGTTATCCACGAGAGACTTGTGAACATCCCATTTCATACTATTGCAGGGGAAACAAAGTTCGGTCATGAATTCTAGGATGAGAGAGAGAGACCAGTTGGAAGGCACAAGAACCTGTGGATGTGTCACAGGCAAAACTTGGGACAGCCTGAAGGCATCAGTGAATCCTGTTCTTTCTGATCTTATTTTTTTTGTGTGTTCTTATTTTCTTCTCTGGCTCCACATCGAAGATTTTTCAACTCAGCATATGAGCAGCAATAAGTATGTCCCTCAAGGTCATTAAAGTTACAGAAGTTAATGCCATCAAAATTTGTCTTTAGGGATGTTTATTTCATAGGCTTTAGGATTATCCCTGAGACAATCTTCCCAATGTTTCAGCTGCCCAGCTCTGCATCTTCGTCTTTCTATTAAAAATAATGGGATGCTCCTCTCAGGCACATGAACTATATGACTTTGCTGTCTAATCTGAGATATGATGATCACAATGTCAATGTCAAAGCTTTTACAGCTTCAGTACTATTTATTTTACCACTTGACACTAGGTATTTGCTGAAAACAGCATAGGTGAAAATGGATGAGGCACTTACATAGCAGCCCATCCAAATCTTAAAGCAACAACACTATGCCAACAGCAGCATAATATTCCCATTCAAAAACTAATTTTTAATTCAGTTAGTGGCTGGCACCAAAGTACTGCTAACCAAGCTGATATACTTTGTGATATCATCAGCAATCACCATATTTCATTACCAGCACAACAAAACTTGTTGACAGCCTTAGTCACAAATTGTCAGTAGACACTATGGGAGACTTTCACATAGCTGTGCATCTTGTGGGATGCACTAATTTGGCCTTGGGCTTTTTTGATAGACTGTGCTTTGTAGCAAAGCAATTAGTGGTCAATAAGATATCTGCAGGATATGAGCCATTTTTTGCCTTTATAGGTTTCAAGGAGATGAAGTAACACATGCTGATAACTGACCTTAAATTATTCCATCAACATGCATCACACACAGTGCTAGGGGCATTATGAAGTTAATTTAACCTATTTGAAAAAAACCACAAAATATTACAGAAAACATCTCTGCCTATAAGACAAAACCTTCTTTCTAATAGAATGGAACTGGATATTCCTGATCCACTAATCAGGGCAGCTGAAAGGACTGTTCACAAATCAGAGCAATTTGTAGAATCAAAGACTTTAGAATAATTATGAAAGATCAGGTAAAAAAATTGGATTTACTCAACATACTTCATTTGAAAGATTCAGGTAGCAAAAACCAACTTAATGACATAGTCAGAATGGAAGCCATGCTGACTTCTACATGTCATTCATCTTTGCAACTTCACTATGCAAACTATTTAGCAGAATTGGCATGCACCCTTCCAACAGCTGCTGAATTCTACCACTCATCTGAAACCAAAAACCTCTTTCATAAACTAACAAGCTGGATAGACCTTTTTTTTTTTGAAAAAAGACATGAAAGGGATAAAGTGTGTACTTATTTGTCCATTCCAAACTGGTCCAGTTTAATTTCTGTCAAAACAATTACTTTATTTTTCTACCAGTGCCCCAAAGTCTGTCATGAGCTGGTGTGCATACAGAATCTAGATTCTTTGTTTAGAATCACACTGCCCTTAGCCTCAAGTCAGTTGTCTTGTAATGTGCAGTGTTATTAATCTATCAGATTTCCTATTAAGGAAAGATTTTTACAAACACTATTGTTTGCCAGTCTTTATCTAGTTAATAGATTTGGAATCAGAAGATGAAGTAGACCCTGATCCTACACAGTCATATGACCTGGTGGAAATCTGTCCAGGTTGGACTACCTCCTATTGAATTGTAAGCAAACCATAATTTTATGAGTATTTTCAGTGCACTGATTAATAAGATTTGTGTGGGAAGTCAAGTATATATAATCAGCATTGATGCTCAGCACCACTATTTGTACAAAGAATGCAGAGAAGTTGATACCAGGCTGGGGTTTATAACGGCTGGGATGCTAAATAGGCAACACACAAGACAGTAAACAGAAATTAAATTTTTCTTTTGTGCAGAGGTTTCACTCAGGCTTTCATTTCTGAATTGTATAAAACTAGGGTACAGAGTCTGATACTCTATTTGTGGCTAAAACCAGTAAGAAAGCATGAGAGAAGAACTTTAATTTTACATCAAATTTTCACCAGGTATAAATCTTAAATAAATTACAAAGCAAACCACTAGAATTACTGTTTTGGAATTGAATCTTCTGCAGAGATACTTCAAAGTTTAACTTTCTTTTTGTCCTTTCTAAAATTCTGGCTCTGTGAATTTTGTGGGTTTAGATGAACAGTAAGCTAAAGAAAAATAGTACAGTAGCAATGAAACAATTTGATGTAGAAAAATGTCAGGTCACCCACTACTATTTCCACTGAGCTTTCTGAGCTTTTTGGCTTTCTGAGCCAGGAGCTACATTTGTTATAACAAGTAGGAGAGGTTTAGGTACCTAGGAAAATCATTCCTTGAAAAATTAAGCATTGAAGGTATCTCAGACTCCTAGGCATTTTAGTCACAGTTTTTCTTCATTACACTCTTGAACTCAGTTTCTCAATTCCCATCTAAATGTCAACTCTCAGTTCCTTGGCACTTTCTTGAATGAGTCTCCTGAGCTCCATTTTATCATATTTATAAAGGATATCTGTAGGCATCTTTAAGATAATTAAGCTTGTGGTGATTGTATTTATCTAGAAATAAAGATATAAGTATTTTTAAATGAAAAGTAATCTGCTCACTGCTAAATCGAGATTTATCTAAAAATTATGTACAGCTTCATTTAAAAATCTTGTATATTCAACCATATTAACTTTTTAAACTCTTATTTAAGAGAGTTAACTTAAGAATTTCAGACTTTTTTATATGAAGAAGGATTCAGAGCACCTTTCAATACTTAAAGGGGGAATATAAGGAAGGTGGAGAGAGGCTTTTTACCAGGGTCTGTAGCAGTAGAACTAAAAAAGAACAGATTTAGATTACATATAAAGACAATATTCTTTACTATGCGGTTGACGAGACATTGAAACAGAAGTTACCCTATCCTTGGAAGTATTCAAGGTCAGCTTGAATGACGTTTTAAGCAATCTGCAATAGTGTAAGGTGTCAGAAGGTTAAACCAGATGGTCTTTAAAGGTCCCTTCCAACCCCAATCAATATATGATTCTATGATTCAGCTTTATCCTGTAGAATCCAAGTTAGAACTAAAGGAATGCTGTACTGTTGAAATAGGATGAAACAATGTTCAGAGCAAAATCATCTTAATGCCTTAATCACATTCTCAACATAATTTTTTTCTCTCTGTGCATGAATGTCAGTGGGAGTGTGGACTTACATTTTTGTGTTGTAAATAAAACTCCATTGTATAATGAAGTGTTTTCAGAAAGCTACTTAAAAGTACATCTCACTTTGCCATTAATAACCTTTTTTGCATTTTAATCTCACACTGAGGCAAATATTTCAACATAATTAATGTCAAAACGTGGAAAGTTACAGGCTCACAGTTCTGTTTCTAAATGTAGTACCATAGGGCAGTTAGACTTCAGTATAAGGAGGCAGCTATAGTGGCACACCGTAGGGGGAAACAGGAGCTCTAGCACTTACTTGGTAAGCAAAATGTATGTTTATATTTATAATTTAACTTTTATCTGACCAATGATAGGCAAAGTGCTCTACAGCATAAGAAATGCAGCAAACTAAAAGCAATAATACATAAGAGATTTGCTTATTTTTCTTAATCTTCCCTACATATTATATTTAATTGTGCTGCTCTATTCTTATATTAACTCACTATCCAACTCTAAATCCCAGACAAACACTAGTGGCAGGTGTTCAACATCTTACAGGTCAAATTCCCCATACAGGAAGAAATATTGACAGGGTTTCAGTATTTTTTTCATGTGTTACACTTTTATACAAGTAGGGGAACAGAGGTGGAAAGAAACAGCACTCAAGTAGTCCTCTTTCACAAATCAAAGCAAAACACTTCTAGCTGACTTGGCCTCAATGGGTAAATTATGACTGGAGAACAGACAATCAAAGTACAGTGCAAACTCTTACACTGATCATTGTTTCTTCTATTCAGAAATTTGTCTAATGCTACTAACAAGAACACAAGTTGCCTACAAAGAGTGAACAGTGGTTACACACCTACAAATAGCAACTCAGACACCATCTTGTACTGTCTCCCAGAACATGTGCTTTCATGCTGTCGCCAAAGAACTATTTGGATGAAGTGCGATTTCATGGGAGAGTAAATATCGATATACATTCTGAATACATCTGTTACTCTTGTTTGAATTGCAGTACAATTACCCTGTCAAAATCTGAGTGTAGATATTTAGCTGGTAGTAGCAAAATGAGCTGTGGAACAAAAGGATTCACAAATATTTCCAAATAGTGTGGTTATTTTCCCTAGCTGCTGTGTGTCTGAGATATTAGACTTTGTACAATCTAAGCAGGAAAAAAAAAGTCCTGAGTGATTGCAAAGGAAAACAATTCACATTTTATGTATTAGTATCTTTCCAGATAAGCCTAAATATGAGCAGTCCTGCTATTCATACTATTAAAAGAATCATTTAGGCAAATGCTGTTTAGCTGAGTCTGACTAAATGAGAAAATATATATTGATAAAAAATTTATTTCTATAGGTAATTAATCAAGAGGTACATTCATTTGTTTATGCAGATACATTGCCTGTTCATTAATCTTCAGTTCCACTTCTCTGAACTTTAGCCTAAAGGGTCACCGTATAGAAGTCATTCACAACACTGAGTTTATGAGAAATCCCCATATAGAGTGGTGTCTTGGGCATAACTCTGCTTTTGCATTGTTTACCTACAAATACTTGTGTATCAAAAACATAACTAGGATTTTTTTTCCTGAATGCTTATTTTAGAGACATGATCATAAATAATATTTGTTTTTTATTTCAGTAATTATTTTTAGAGAGAATTCTTAGCCTATAAAATATTTCTTTCACATATGAACATGTCCTTTATTATTTCTTTCTTTAAATACACTAATTCATACAGGAATGTCTTTTTAAAATATACCAGATATAATTTCTCCATAGACAGATTTTAAACTAAATGCATTAGTTTTCATTATTCATTTTGACAAACCTGTGACATTTCACTGACAAAGGAAGTTAACATCATGAATATTTTTATGTGCCTCACAATATTGTCTACCATCTATAACAGAGCACTGAGGATTGATTCCAAGCACTTGTAGCCCAGGGATATGTATTTTTCAAAGAAAATACTTGGTCATATTGAATAATTTCCATGTGATTTGCTTTAGAGGCACTTACAACTCTGTCAGTAAAACTGAGATTGATTAGGACTACAGCATAGGAATACATAAGGAATGAAACCATCTTATATACTAAGTCTTAAACCCTTTTATCATTCAGGTTGCTTTTTTCACTTAATTTGTTTCCATCTAGGAAAAAAAAAATCAAACCAATCCATACAAGACCTCTCTTAACCCTGAAGTCTTGGTCTGCTCTCCAGTGAATTCTTCAAAAGTGTACCCAGATGACTATTCAGTTAATTTAAACTTCTTGTTAGAGTTCAAATCTTTGGCATGTTCTAGATTTCAACAATACATTTATAGATTAACTTAAAGGTCAATGTCCTATTTAACCACATTCAGAGAACACTTTGGTTTTAACCTAGTCACTGTTTCAAGCTCTGCATTTCTGATTAGGTTGTTCTTTTACTCTCAGGATATAAATTACTTCATGATATTCCAATTAGCTACTATTTAATTCAAAACATTAAAGGGAAAATCTGTCAATCAAGATAATTTTCCATTTAAAAAAAAAATAAAAAAGAAAAAACAACTAAACCTATTGCACTTTTTTGGAGTAATTTTTATAAAGTGAGGGTAAAAAAATGGTGACAACTAAAAAAAAAATAAAATAGAGAACCTTAAGTTGAAAGAGTAGACACACTTGAAGACACAGTTTACATTATTCATGTAAGGTATTCATCAATGAGTTTTTAGTCCCCATCATGTTCCAGCTATCCTTTAAATCTCATCTTGCTTTGCCATATGGCTTGCAACTCTGCAGCATTTGATTTTATGATAGTGATGACTAAAATGGAAGAAAAGAACTTTCAAGATAGTATTAGTATAGGTAAAATAGAGCAGGTCCTTTAATTAAAAAGCACTTTAAGAGACACTAAGTACATAAGGGCATGATAGAGCATAGGGCTCCTACAAATTTACAATACTAATTAATTATCATATCTAATGGATATACCCAACCTGAAAATCATCTGCCCCTAGAACCTCCCTCGAGTCTGCCACTTGGCTCACCTCCCCAGAATTGAGTCTGAGGTCTCAAGACCTCTTCCTTTTTCACCATCATCATCTTCAACACCACATGCCTTCTTTGGAGCTTCTCTGAGGTTTTTGGGCTTCTAGATTGCTTTAACTACCATGATATCTTATTATGCCCTTCTAGGAACATGTCCCAAACAAGATATCCTTGCTAAAATATTTTTCCTTGAAAAGAACAGCAAACAAAATCAGAAGAATTTTGCAAATTTGAAACAAAGCATGAGAAAGAGGGGTTTAGTAACTGTTAGCTGCTATTTTAAAACTATACAGCTATATTAACAATCTATATGTTACAAATCTTAAGAATATTAAGGCATTAGTACATCAATACTGAGATGAATGATGTCCTGTTAGGTCTATCATGTAAATATATAATTATGTTTTCTTGCAAGGATACACAAGAATTAAATGTTAAAATGCATAAACAATGGTTTATGTTTTTATTTTAAAGGTATTATTATTAATATTATTTTGGTGTTATTTTTCTTATTATTAATGCTGTTATTACTATCACATATATAAGGATTTTTACTTTTTCTTAAAGGTTGAACTGCATAATAGTGTTCTTGGAAAACTCAAAAAAATGTTTTGAAGACAGAAAAAAACTGAACACTTGAGGAAAATTATATGCTCCATGTAAGTAGTTAATCAACAGAGTGAAAACAAGGAAAAATGAAATTATTTTTTAAAGTGAGAGAGGATTTTTCACCAGTGCCAGTGAGAGGGAAAGTTTATCATAATCAAACTGATCCAGTAGTGTGAAAATAAGAATTATGAGCTGGGATTAACGAAGAAAAACTAATAGAAAGATTATTAAAGTAAAACAAGTGAGGAGTTCAAAAACTTGAGGTTATTGAAATAATTTGCTCACCAAATTGTCATTTAGTTTTCTTTTCAAATAGGTGATTGAATTGTTTGAACTACATATTGCAAATAAACTTAGATCAATGAGTAATAGCAGTAGTCACTCTTACAAAATTCATGTTTCTTGGCACATTTCCACAAGCTCTTTCCTTACCAATTTTCATGATATAAACCTGTGTCATCTGAAGAAAAATGTAGTGTTGCCATCTGAATTCAAAAACGACTTCCAACCCCAAGTGCTATTTCAGGTCTGGCTACCTGAGCTTAGTGAAGGTGCCAGGAATTGTTTAGGAGCAGTTTAAATTTTTTTGTGTGTGTACATGTGTGGTGTCAGCCTCGATCATTTGCATTTTTGGTTTACATACTGCAAGGAACCACAGCTTTCTAAAACCTATATTTCTCAACAAACTGTGCAGCCAGTTGAGCAAAAGTAGCCAAGGTCCAGCCTGGCTGCAGATCTAACTTCTCACTGAGCCCAAATGAAAAAAAAGAAAATATAGACAAAATAAAAGTGAGACTAGGCTATCCAGAAAACCAAATTATTCTTCCATCACTTTTTGGTTCTCCAACTTCTTACTTACATCAATACTTTTTTTTTTAATGTCAAACCACTCTCTGGACCCTGAACTGAATCCTGTGATTTTTACCTCTCTGGTTTAAATCAAGTTTTGCTAAATGCAGGAGGGACATATGCTGTGTTAAATACAGTTTCTCACAGGCCATAAGTAATTAAAATCTTCTAATAATTATTAACTGGAATTTTATGTAAAGTCAAGAAAAGCTGCTTCCCTGTGTCATCATGATAATCTTTGGAAAATCACAACACAGAAAAAAAATCCATCAAAACTAATTATTTTTTTTTTAAATGTCATAAATATCCATTTAAAACATTTGCTTTTTGGTTTTATTTGAATCATTCAAATTTCAAAATTTTAAGCCTGTGTTTTCCTGTAATTTTTAAAAAAATTTCTTAATGAAAAAATTACTTGAAAGTGATTTTTCTATGAACTGCTATAGTGCCTGAATTAGTTTTATCTCAGCAAAGGAAAGACTTATATACTGTACTCCAGGTTTTCATGGTAACCTATTTTTATTGATTCAATTTGCAAAAAAGGGTACTTCAGAATGGAAGACCAAATACAAAAATCTTAATAACTTAGCCACTGTGCTATGTGAGGTACCCTACATTTAATATTACAGTCATGCATACTAGTAAGACCCGTTCATGATATTTATCTGAATGGTCTTCTTTTAGATTCTATTTCAGTATCACAAATGTGTTTTTTCTTTTGCAAGACAATCTACTTGAAATGCCACATATCATAATGCAAAACTCAGCTTAAATTCAACCAATATAAACTGAATATAAATAAAGTTTAAAAATAACATCAACATTGTCTAACATACTCAGTCAAGATCAATACTGTAATTCTGTGACTGCTGTTACAGATAGACAATCTTTCAGCTTTACATAATTGACTCTAGTCTTTTTGCCTGGCAAAATTCCAGAAAGTTAATTTCCTTTTCCATATACTTCATATATTTTTTTCTTCATACTGGATTTACAGTTACAATACCTTCATCCACAGTGCATCCTTCTCTCTTACTGTTGTGTTATTATACCCAGTGATATTTCTTTTTGTATTGCAACAGAGTTATCAAGATAGAATTTTACATGAAATAAATTTTTCTTTGCAACATTCCTCAGTAGTTTTCTCCTGGCTCATTTACTTCCTAGAACTAGCTTTTAGTGTACATGGAAAATTTTGTGTCTTTGTCCAGGCATTTACTTTTGTCAAATTATAGAATTTTCTGAGATCCACTGGAACAGGAGATACATTCGGTCCTGAACAGTTGTATAATATGTCCAAATGAAAAAGAGAAGAGAAATTTAGATCTCTTCATTACTCATTCTTTTTTTTCCTCCCCCCAATGATTTCTCACATCTTTTTCTCAGTGGTGGGATTTAAAATTGATTCCTTTTATACATGAGATAGGCTTCTGTCTTGAAGAGTGATGGTCACAATAGAAATATAAAAACATGACAAATGAAGTGAAGGACAAGGAAACCAATACCAAACAATATATGTGATATGCTGATATACCACAGTAGACTACACAGCAGAGACAGAGAGAGCATAGTATAAAGTTAATGAGCTAGTAAGTGCATCTTGTACTGGCATCTGAAACAAAAGCCTTAGTCTGGATCAAAATCTGCTCCTAGGGTTATAAGCATTTTTCTGTGAAACCATTAATTCTTCCAGAGTGAAATATCTTCCCCTGCTCAGTTTTCAGCAAGGGCTGGCATCTAGCCAATTAAATACTAAAATATGTTATAAAAAATGGTTTCAGAAATTAATAAATATAATGCAATTCCTGAAATAAATTTCATTGGGATTATTTTAGTTACAATACGCAGAGCAGAATAGAAGCAAGTAATATTTGTCTAGACCTACAGGTTAGTCAAGGACTTTGCTGAACTCAAAAACCTGCTAACTCCCATGATATTTAATAGCCTTTGGTAAAAACTGAAAAAAAAAACATGTTCAGTCTGAAAAACACAGGAAACTCCTTAGTTTGGTGTGATAAATCAGAAAAAATAAGAGCTATCAAATATTGACTCAATATTACAGGCTCAGAGGTGAGTGTTTCACAGTCTCATGAGTTTTGATTTCTGTGTGGGTTTAAAGGTAAACCAACAGGAGAAATAAATCCAACTCAGAATGAGACTACAAGCCAGAATACCAATTTAATTAAAAAAAAAAAAAAATCACAATAAATACACTGATACAGAAGGAAAATTCATTTGACCCACAAAAAAAGCCCAAACAAACCAAAAAACTCAAAACAAACAGATGTGCAGCCCAGCACAGCAGGGCATGGGCAGAATGGAGCTCATTAACCCCTGTGCTGAGCACTATGTGGCCTCCCTGAGTTCAGACTAAAAAGAAAGAAGAAACCTGCTGGTGAAAATGATGGTCACAATCATGTAAATGCTCTTGTCATCCTCTGGATTCAACAAGTGGTCACTTCAGTCCCAAAACCCCAAGTTTATATATGCCTCAGATGGGAACGCCCAGTCTCTCCCACCCTAGGGAGTTTCACAATGGGTGATTTACTCTGTGAGGTCAATCACGGCATATTTTTGGAATCCCTGGTGGCCCATTAGCAGACATAACCCCTCAGGTGGGTGTGAAGGTGCTAATGGCTCCCTGGGGGGGAGTTATCACACCTGAGTCATAGGTGTGAAGACAAGAAAACTTCCGTATCTCACAGAAGTTCCTAAATACCCATCTTGTAGCTCGAGGGGCCAGGTGCGCAGGTGTGCTGCCAATGATCCATTGTTAGCAGTTCATGGGAAAATGAGGTAGAGTTCAGAATACACACCCACACAGTGACAAACTGATCCTGGCTAATATAATCAGGACGCTTTCCCAGTAGGTACTCTGCAGATCTAACTGAAGACTATCCCTTAATTTCTAGTTTGTGATCTCTCCTTTCCATATTTTTAACTGGAACAAAACATTGCAATCTTTTGCGGAAGAATAAACTTCAAGTATTTATATATGATTACATTTAATATTAGAATTGTGTGACTACTCAATTAATTATGTGATTAAAAATGTTAGGTAGTTTTCACTGGGGAAAAATAAACAATATTTGTTAAATGACCTGACCTCCATACTTTTTCTCAGCTAAATGATACATGTAAAAATTAGTGAGATTACAGTATTGCATATATTCAAACTCTCCCAGCTAATTTACTAAATACATGGTCATATATTCCAGGACAAATCCTTGGGGAAAATTTAATTGCTCAAAATCTTTAAGGATTTGAAAATCTGCCTCAAATTAATAAATCAGAAGAAATGCACTTCATAAGAAGTGCATGTCCATAGTTTTCATAAAACTTACATTTAAAATGTATTTTTACATGTAATGTCCCAATGCAATTCTGAGCAAAAGAACTTCTTATATATAAATCTTCTTATGTTAGATTTAAGAACTATGTGGCTGTCAGCATGTTTACATAATTGATCATGCAAACTGTGTTTGGGTTCCCAGTGACTATCTGCTTAGTCTTTTCATTCAACATTGCCATGTGCAGAGTTAAAAATGACACCTGACAATATATGAGCTTTCGGCTGAAAGATTTGAGAACTATCAAGATACATTTTTTTGAAAGTTAAAGGCAAGCGTAGACTATCTTTTCTTACATTAAAATTGTATTACATAATTTTAATGTCTATGATCACTTATATAGAAATAACAAAATAATATATCAATAGAGTTAAAGTACTTAGAGTTTGTAGCATTGTATTTTTCAAAATATAATTAAATATTTTGTTACAATTGCAAAGTTACAATTGAAAATGTTTATCAGAGTTATTTCACATGAACAGACTGGAATAACATTATTTGTTTAAATTGCTTATACTGTTGTTTAATTCAGATGGAAGGATGAGATCAGGTAAGTGGGAAATATCATCCATCCAATCACACAACTCTTTCAATTGTTTTTTCATTGAGATTCTTTTACAGTTGTAAAAGTCTGCAATATCCAAATTTACAGTCCCAAGTCTGCAATATCCAAATTTAAAATCATGCCTCATAGGATATCTTGAGTTTAAAGGAACTCTCAAGGACTATCAAAGTCTAATTCCTGCCAAAAACCTGCACACATAATGCAGATTTTTAGGTTGTTTTTGCAAATAATAGGATCATACAACAGTCTGTGTTTGAAAGAACCTTTTCAGGGTGTCTAGTCCAACACATCTGCAACAAGCAGGGACATCCTCAGTAAGATCAGGTTGCTGATAAGGTTGCTCAGAGCCTGGTCAAACCTGACCTTGAATGTTTCCAGGAGTGGGACATCTACCATAACCTTGGACAATCTGTTCCAGTGTCTTACCTCACTCACTGTAAAAAACTTCTTCCTTATATTTAATCTGAATCAACACTCCTTTAGTTTAAAATCATTGCTCCTTGTCTTATCACTAAAGATCCTACTAAAACTTTACCTCCATCTTTCTTATAAACCCCTTCAAGTACTGAAAAGACAAAATAAGGTCTCCCCAGAGCCTTCAAGAGCCACAACTCTCTCAGCCTCTCTTAATAGGTGAGGCATCCCACCTATTTGATCACTTTTGTGACTCTCTTCTGGACCCACTCCAACACGTCCATGTCATTCCTTTACTGAGGACTAGAGAACTGGACACAATACTCTGGGTGCAGTCTATTGAGAGCAGAGTAGGGGGGCAGAAATGTGTATTCAACCAAGGTGAGATTAAGATGAGATTTGTCCTGTCATTTATGAACTGCAATTGCAAAGTTTAAATCAAAACTTTGCATTTATGTTAGGCTTTCTGTGCCCAGTGATCCTTGTAAGTACACAAATTTGGTAGTGAAGTCAAGAGCCAACACATAATATCCAAGATCACATTTTTAGGTTAAGTACAAAAAAAAAAAGGGGACATGAAAAAGCATAAAATGTGTAACACTTTGCCTGTAATTTGAATGCTACATATAGATAAGTATTGCCAGATGTTGCAGACTTGTAAAATTATAGAAATGTTAGATGGAAAAGACAAAAGAAGCTGTATGTGGTTAATGAGGAGATGGTGATAAGCCTAGGCAAGGGATGAGGCAGCAAAGCAGCTCCCCTGACACCTGACTCCTGGAAATAAACTGTTCTCCTTCTGACATATTATTTTTCCCCATAAGGAAAATAAGCTTTTTTGGTAATATCAACCCTCCAAGTCTATCATATGCTGCCCTTATGTTTTGGGGGCTGGATGAGGACATGGGCACAGGACTCAGGGACTACTGGCAGCTAAACAGTGACTAACCCCTTTGGGCCATGAACAAGCTTCAAGTAAAAGCTGTGAGGATTTTTATTTATTTATGGAGTTTTACAAGTAGACACAGCTCCCCTTAAAATTCCAGGAAGCTTAAAAGGCTTTTCAATTTTCATGATACTTCCATTGGACAAGATGCAACACTCACCAGCTCCCGCTTCTAATATTGGAGTCACCCTGCCATGAAACATTTTGACATAGTATGACAAGGCAGTCATCATGTTCAGTAAATTAGTAGCATCATCAGAAGATTTACCTAAATATTACTGCATTTGTAGTAGCACATCTTTCTGATAATGTTAAACATGAGCTAAATACATGAAATTTCTCTTGTGTATCTCCCTGGGGGACACAGACATAGGAGTTTATAAATGAAACTCATTTTTCATGTTGTGGGTATGAAATAATGATTTTTAATATGCATAATGGAATTTCTAACAATTCTGTGCCACTCAAATCTTCTAAGACTAAATATTGAAAGTAGGTCCACAGATATGTCTGACTTGTCATAAATGTTTGTGTTTTCTTTGTGTCAGTAAAAGAAAGTTTGTCTTTTCTATCATTGCACCGTATTTCCCTCAGAATGGAATACTATCTGCATTATTTAAGGGAATTATATTATTCCTGTTCAGGTATTGGCAGCTCTTGTAATAAGCTAAACCTTCAACAGGGCGCATCTATTTTGACTGTAACATTACAGTGTACATCTTCCTTTGATAAATAATTAGTTTTAATCATATAGACACCTTTCATCCATGAAGATAGAACTGAGACAAACATGCATTCAAAGGGCAGATTATTGTAAATAAACACTGCGCATTGGTTCAGTTTTTTGTTTCCTTAATTGATGTTTAAAGAACTAGAGCATGGTTCTTTTGTTTGATTTGATTTCAGAATCATAGAATTGTTAAGGTTGGAAAAGATCACTAAGATCATCAAGTCCAACTGTAAATGCTGCACCACTGTGCCTCATCTATATCCCTTCGGAACACTTCCTTGGACATTAAAACAGGCATTCCAATGCCTTTCCACCCTTTTGGTGAAGACTATTCTAGTAGTATCCAACCTAAGCCTCCACTGGTGCATCCTGAGGCCATTTTCTCTTGTCCCGTTAATTGTTCCTTGGGAGAACTGACCAACACTCACTCTACTTGTAGAGAATGATCACGGCTTCCCTCAGCCTCCCTTATTCCAGGCTAAACACCTGCAGCTTCCTCAGCTGCTTCTAACAAGACCTCTGCTCCAGTTCCTTCTCCACCTTCGTTGCCCTTCTCTGGACACACTCCAGCACTTCAATGTCTTCCTTGAAGTGAATAGCCCAGAACTGGACACAATATTTGAGGTGTGGCCTCACCAGTGCTGAATACAAAGGAACAGTCACTTACTCAGTCCTACTGACCACACTATTTTTGATACAAGCCAGGATGCTATTGGCCTTCTTGGCCACTTGGGCACATTGACAGTTTATGTTCATGTAGATGTCAACCAACACCCCCAGGCCCTTTTGCATGGTCATAGGCCCACACAAACTCCCAAATTCTGAGTTTCTTGAAAAAGTACTAATTTTTCTGAGACAAAACTATGCCTGTGACTCTTCTCAGGCACTTCTAATTTACTAGGACTGATGAAACCTTAGGTACTAACTACTCTTTGGACAATTTGGGCATTGCCCTGTTCAGTGCACTTTGAAAATCCCCTTCTTCCACAGCTAATTCTTCTCATTTGTAGCATAGGGAAACTTGGTACTCATATCAAACATGCTAATTCACTAAAGTAGTGTAGCACCAGAGAACTTTTGTGAATCTAGCTTTTCAGACCTTAGACACCTACAGGATTAATTAACGTATCTGTGTGTCTGTGTGTGTGAAAGAAAGAGAAACAAACACACAACAGAGATTAGACTCCCTGAACCTAAAGGATAAGCTAAAGAATTCGTGCTGACTATGAGATGACTAAATCATGCTTTGAATTTATCCTGAAATGATATAGGATGAAAAGTTCTATTATCTTTCAATCAAGGTAATGTATTTACTTATGCATTAAAGTATTTTAAGGATCTTTAGAAAATCCCATCAGAGGTTTTATCCAGTTAGCAAAAGAGCAAATATATTCAAAATTATTCTCACAACCTTGCAGTGATTTTCGGTAGTGACTAGTGATTTTGCAAGTCAGACACTTCATTTCAGATCACTTAAAAGGAAAAATATTTGATTTTCAAAATGCCTTAAAAAGTCCTCCACTGAAGAACAG
Source organism: Formicarius rufipectus (assembly GCA_013399695.1). Taxonomy (NCBI): domain Eukaryota; kingdom Metazoa; phylum Chordata; class Aves; order Passeriformes; family Formicariidae; genus Formicarius; species Formicarius rufipectus. Next base: position 300,659 of record VXAU01001331.1, on the reverse strand, counting down.
ACTCTTTGACTCTTGGCACACAGTTATTGGAGACTCAATGTCAAATTTGTAAGTGTGTCAGAAGGCAATCCAGATAAGTTTAACCAACTGTAGACAGAGAACAGAAATTCATATTTTTGTTGAGCTTCATAGGTATTACTGTGTTTAGCATGTATTATAAAAAGACTTCACTTACTTATGTAACTGATTTTTTATTTAGTTGCCAAGATCTAGAAATATGTTTATTTCTTTTCTGTGAACATTTAAGAAATTAAATTTTAAGTAAAATATATATTGTTTCATTTACTCATATCAAATTATATTGTTCCATTTATTCACATAAAACTACTAATTTTAAGAGTAGGTTACAAGAATGGGATGGCTTAATAAAAAGCTATCAGTAATCCACAAGAGAGCTAATGCAAAACAAAAATAATCTGGACTTTTAACTCACTGGTAGAGTGATGATACTCAGATCTTCACCTTGTGTTAAACGTGATATAAATGACTGATATATGTGAGTTAAAGCAAAATGTCTATATATTCTTTATAACTTTCCTTGAAAAAAATAGAGATTAAGTTTTGTGATTTCTTTTTTTTTAAATCTGAAACTGACTATCCAACTGCGAACAATCTACCAAGAAAGAGACCAGCACTTGGGGAAACCTACAGCTACATAATTTTGTGGAATCAAATAGAAGTTTAATCTTTAAAATACAATTCATATAGAACTAGGAGGCAATTTGGCCTTGGTTTTGATTTCTCTAAGTTTTTTGATAGCAATCTAATAAGTACTAAATCATATAAAAAAAAAATCAAGACTTAGATGAATGGAACATTACTGAGAAAACAAAAGGCTCTTTTAGAGTCACTGAAAAGAAGCTGGCACCTTCAGACAGTGATTTGACTCACAGAAGTCCTGCAGCATATCCTGAAGTCATCTCTTTAAAATCTTATTAAGAAGAGCCTTTAGTACAAGTACAGCCTCAGTTAAATGGTTAAAGTTTTGTAAGTGAATCTGGACTTAGAAGTTCTCTGAAGGATTTCATATTCCTTCATGAAGTTGTCCTAAAAGTTCTTTTAGATTCTAGATCCCACTTCAGGCACTGAAGTGTTTTCTGCTGTAGGGCAGAATCATCACCAAGGGGCAATTATTGTTATATTTAGAGAATGTTAGTCTACTGTTTACTCAATACTTTCTGTCAGCCAACACCTGATTTGGATGATTAAAAAAAAAGGGCAAACAAAAAATGAGACATGAGATACTATCTCCAAATTTGAGGCACAGAAGATACCTTTTTAGTATTTTTAAAACAGTGTAAGAACATAATATCCTTAATACACATGATTTTCATGAAGAAGTACTTGAAAAATCATGGCATGGCTTTTCCATTTGCCCTCTGTTACTCTACACCTCCTACAGAAGGATAAAACATCTTGATAATTGCAAAAATAAAAGCCAAGGCATCTGTTTAAAGCCAAGAAATGGAAGTTTTCTTCTAAGTCATAAGTTTTGTCAGTATTTGCGTGTTTCTCTATTTCAAACTTCACCTCAGTTCCATTTTTAGACATGATTGTTCTTTCCCTTTGGAGACTTAACAACTTTCTTTTCACTGCAAATAAAGCCTTAACAATCAGCTACCTCACTACTAGGCATTAGGTAATGTTATTATAGATTCTGCCAGGTACTTAAAGAAATTTATTTCCCATTGTGGATATTCTTTCCAAAAGTTTATATCTTATCTTCATCATAAGTTAAAAACATCCTGTAATTGAGAGTTCTGTGATAAAAGATACTTCAGCTCTCCTCTGCTTTGTGTGCCTCACAATTTACGTATTTCCCTGAATATTAATTCTGTGGACAACATCCACTACTCTACCAATGATGCTGACATCTCAAGAGACACAGATAGTTAACAATTCATCCAATGAGTTACAGAGAGAAAGAAGAGAATTGTGAAATTGAGCCTTGTCTTATCAGTGAAACAGGATTCATAGCTTCAAAAGAGGGACCCTGAACAAAGGATTGCCTGAGATTTTATCACATATTATGGGGTCTTCCAACTGAGTTGTGGGGCTCCTGCTCTGCCACCTGCTGTGTCTCTTGTCACCTGGCTGGCTGCACAGGTCCCTTCGCCCTTTGTAATGTGAGGGAGCAGTGCCAGTTCACAGCCCCTTGAGTCTGGCAGTGGGAGATCATGCCCATGGACTCATGGACCTCCATCCAAGACACCCACCAACTGAAAAGAAGAAAAAGATTGAGCATTTGGGCTAATTAGCATGAGAAGCAAGAGAATAATTTAACCAATAAAAGATAGCATACTAATTAATTAGATAACTAGATAACTTGTAGCCAATGAACTGTGATTTCTTTGTTTGCCCAAAGGTAACTATACAGTAATGTTTTGAGAATTGGTGTGCTTGATTTGTGGAAAACTTATACCTTGCACCCTACACAGAATAAGCAATGACTCTTTTCTAAACTAGGCTCTGTGGTTGCATTTAGAGAGTCCCTAAATTAGGAAACCCCTCATCTACCAAATCATTTATTTTTGTAGAAGATTATCCAGCTGGTGTCAGCTCTTCAGCCTGAGGAAAGACTTGATCCTGAATGTTTCTGTTTTGTAGGTGAATATACTGGACCTCCAGCTATTGTGGAAGATAGTCACTCTCAGCACCTTTCTCCCAAGATGTGGGATTTAATTTTAAAATGAAATAGATACTTCTTCCAGTGTTTTATGATGGTAATGTTTTTTCCTCCTTAGAGTATGAGAATAGAAACAAAAACATTTCCATTTACAAGACTTTTCAGACACCATGGGCCAATCATTCCACAGACAAATCCAGCCAACAAAGAAATAATTGCTTTCAACAATTAGTAAACAGAAGTTAAAACTAAAAATTTCAGACTTTGCTCAGCACTTTGCCTTTTACAAATCGAGTCTTTTCAGATGTTGCAGTTGAAACATCTAAATATTTGCATAGACTATGAGAACATTCAGTTACTTTAGAAAGGATACAAGATAAATAAGAAACTTAAACTTTAATGCCTCAGGCATAACAGTAAATGCCTGGCGGCTGGAAAGTCATTTCCCTTTTGGCCCGTTACTCCAAACTCTTCCTTATCAGAAGTATAACTTCATTATAGGAAGTATAACTCACTAACCTCTGTCAGGAACAGGTTATTAGGTATCTGGACAAATGGACTTCTTATCTGAACCCTCAAGATATTTTATGCCAGATTTAGAAATCATCCATTCATAATGAGGGAAGACTGCAGGAGAATAAAGGATATGCATTTCTTTAATTTCAGGCTCATCAAAAGCAGGTTAGAAAGTTAAATACTCTAGCCTGACCTTAGATCCTGAGACACCGAAGTCCTACAGAAAATTCAGGACCATTAATGTGATTAACACTTGTAATCAAATGGATAAAACTATAGGGAGTGCTAAAAAATTATGTTTATGTTTCATTTATTAATTGAAATGTGTATAAGAAAAAAATACGAGGGTGACGCATTTAGCTCCTAAGAGATGTAAAATTCAATTTTGACATTTCATAGAAGGATATGAGAAAAGCTTAGATGTTAAAGTGCTGAGACATTTATGAGTGGGATGAGAAAGATAGTGCATGATATGGTGGGTTAATATAGTTCCAACAAGTTATCACAAATTAAATATTTTTTTTTTACATTAAAGCTTTTGTCACTGTATGATCAGTGTAACCAGATATTCAGATACAGCTGCTGCATTTTTAAAATATTCTACATCTTTGGGGTTTTAACTACTAAATCTTTCAAAGGTGAAACACTCATCCAATAACACTCTTAATAAAATTGGATCAAGATTTGTATGGTGACATAGTTTGAGTATTGGCAATATTTTCTGTGTAATGTTCTGCTTAAAAGTCTCTTGAGGTGCAGTTGCATAAATCAGCTTATGGTTTATCTTATTTCACAAACTGAAAAACAAACAAATAAACCCATGGCATTCAGGGTCATAAGATGCACTGCTAGAACTTCGACAATAGGTTACCCAATAATTTTTTTAATTAAAAAACCACTGGAAAACAGTAGATGAAATTAGGGTTGTTGTTGTGGTACCATATTTAATAGGCTGAGCATTTAATTCACATAAAGGAATTACATAAAGGAGTACAGATGCAGTGATGAGGATTTCAGCTCTGATACCTCTGGGATTCCCAGTCTATCTCCCAAGCTATTCCATACGGTTTTCTTGCAGCCTTTGTCCTCTAGTTCTCTTCATGAACCTCAATTTATTTCTGAAAAGAAGCACAGCTTCAGGATGGTGAGAAAGGGTTGCTGTATGCTATTTACACAAATCCAGTGGCTTTAGGTGAAACTGGATATTTATGGAAGGACACTTCTTACATTATTTACCACTCTTATGGCCTCATTTCATCTTCTATGAGCCTAAAATGCTACAGGCAACCTTAGCCCTAAAAAGACTCAGCTTTTTCTATCACCATACAATGGTGGAAGGCTAAGCTATCTACTTGGAATTTTGGTTTTCACTGATCTTTTCATACATTTAGATTTGGTTTTTATATCGCAAATGGTACATTTGTGAATTAACTGTGCAAGATAATGAATGACAGTGAAATGACACACAGTCTTGCCAATAAGAAGGTAGGCTGGAATCTAAGAAATTCTGGGAGGTCTTTTCCAAATCTAACAGGTGTATCTTATAAGATTTGATATAGAATGCTAAATAGATCATGATAGACGATGTTGGTGTGGGGAGGAAGAAAGTAGCGATTTTATTGATCATAATAATACTGATAGTAAAATACACCAAAGAGAGAGAATTGCTCCATATTATAGTATAGCAAAACACCAAAGGATCACCCAGGAACATGCAGGTTCATCAGCTGCTAGACTCCTGAACAACACAACTACAGAATGATGTATCTGACAGCTGTCCTACTTGTAATATGCTGGAAGTACTCAGAGCTCTCTCTGATTTGTGTGGTAAACAAATTTAAAGGAATGGAAAGGATATGTGAAAATGAAGTTCTACATAGCAAGAGCTCATATCTACCATCTTGACTATACTGTGATACTTTGAGTTCATGTCTCAGTTGTGATCTATTGTGTCTGCTGTGTTATTTCCTCAGTATTAATAGTTGAGGATCCAGGCAGTGCATACTGTTTAATAAAGTACAATCTATTTTCTTGGCTTTACCTTCTTCTCTTTGCATAGTTCTGCATTAAATTATCTATTTTGTAATGGCTTCAGACCAGAACAGCTAGTGCTTTGTGCATGCAATGACATATTGCTAGTCTTTGTGTCACATCATCTAGGTATGTTATCTCAAGGGATGAATAGATGGAAGAAATGAAACTCAGCACAACTTCTGCTGTGGTGTTTCTTTGTCACAGGAATCCTGAGCACCTAACTGAGACTCCTTAGATTTGTTAGATGAGCATTCATTCCTTACACCAACTTCCCACTTTCTCAATCGGCATTTTGGTTTTCTGTATGAGGCTGTGATGCTTACATATTGCTGAGGTATGCAGCTTTGCTCTGTCACTCTTTCAGATACAGTTGTGCATGTCTGCTAAGGGTTCCTGATCAGTTTCCAGCATGTCTCCTTGCTCTACAAGTGTGTTCTGTCACTCTAGTCTCTTTCTCTTGGAAAGGTATTTATGTGCTGTCGTCCTTTTATTTCTTAGTGGCCTACTCCTTACTTGTTCTCATTTAATTCCCATGAAATCAGTTCCCTATTGCACTGCAGATGTCAGCCAGCACCAAAAAGCAGGTCTGTGATTTGAAGAGGAAGATCCTGACTTAGAAACCTAATCGTGATGGCTTGAGTCCATGAGAATTTTAACCCTGATTTCATTACTTCCCAAACAGGCTTCTCATTATGTATTTCATATCTGAAGCTTGAAAATCAAATATATCAATAAAATAATAACACCTTTAAATATTTGCTCAGGTGTTATTGCCACTTGGTCCTTTCTGCTTTGGTAATATGGGCTTGCTCTTCATGGTCTGGATACTGAATTATCTGTTATGCTTATGATTTCATTGAGTTATTTCTATTGACTAATCTCTGTGATGATGTAAAATGTCATGCACATTAACCTGATGACAATATGTAGTAAAATAGCTGCTTTTACAGGAAACAGGTTCCTTAGATGCTTATTACAGGAAAGTGGTACATGAGGCTACTCTAATAGTGTTAGGCTTGCCTCTAAAAAATCAAAATTATTAGTCTAAAAGAAGGAGATATTGATGCAACTGCCTGCCCAGCATCAAAGGCACTCTCAAGCTTACCAATCACAGAATATATCAGAGAATGTATAAAATAGTTGATGTGGATCTCAAGGTCTAGTTAATCAATCATCCTGCCTCTAACAGGCTTAAGAAAAAAATTAAGACCTTTCAATAAAAAATACTCTATTCAAATGTTTTATTATTTTTTATAATTCAAATATTTCTTTCTCTGTGTCTAACCTAAGTGTCCTGTTGTTGTATTGTAAGTTTGTTAGTTTTCCTGGACTTGGAGAATCACTGATTCTCTTCCACTGCACAGAAATCTTTCCTGATTTTGAAGACTTTATCTCAGAGTCTGATGACTAAATGGTAAACCCAAGTTCTTCCAACATTTCTCATAGGTCATATTGTTCTGGTTTCTCCAAAATCACATGAGTGAAGGAACACCGTTTTCCGTGTTTGCAGTCTGTACTGGTCTTTGAAAAGTGTGCATTTTCCTTATTCATAACAAGATATTGTTGATTCATGCTCAACTACAATCCACTGTAATATCCAAATTTTCTTTGAACTTAATCCAGCATGTATATGGGTAATTATTCCACTGGACTCTCTGCTTATCATTATCAAATTCAGATCACTACACTCTAATGCCATTGTCCAAAATGATGACAGTCTTTGCAACCATCTTCAGACTTAATAGGCATATTCTCTATTCCATCATGTCATCATATATATCCTAAATATCCATATATATTCATAAATATTTACAAATATATCTATGCAAATATAAGTGCATAAATATTCCTTGAGGCATGTTACAGTTGAATACTTGGAATATTTAAACTTTCATAGCCAGTATAAGATTAGGTGATAAAGAGCTGGTGTCCATACAAAGGAGCCCAGAGGAGCAATGACAGGTGTGGTAAGCTCCTTAGTGACTATTTCAGGAGTCATCAGACTGTGAAAGACTCATCCTCACATCCATGAAGGAGCACTGAAACCCCTGTATCAGTCCCATGGGGGACAACTTACACCCCAAGTCAGTGGGGAGGATGACCAGGTTGCCCCACACATTGGTACGGTAGCCCAGGGGTATGGGTTTTTGCTGCAGAGCACACGGATGAACATTTTACTACTGTGCAATACTTCTGGGATGCTTAGAGGACCAAAGTCAGTGAAAGTGGGTGGTTTAGGGAGCATCAAGTGTGGAAAAAGATAAGAGATAAGAGTATGAATGAATTTCTACACATAGAAAGGTGCTGGTCTTTCAACACACAAGCCTAAGCATTGCAGTCTCTTTCATCTCATTAAATTCTATGTCTAATGGTTTCTTCTGGGTGTGGAGCTCCTGGGCTGTGTGATATATGGAGAGGATCTGAATGACAGTGGCTGGGGTAGACCAGGGGTGGAAGGTCCAAGTGCCTGTGGTACTGATATGAGTTACAATAAGGGTGTGCAGTCAGCAAAACACATATCCCAAATTGACATATGTTTGTCAATAAATGTGGGAACTTCTACTCATTTGCTACTCAGGAGGAGGAGAAAGGAAGGACTGATCTAGTGGACAGAAAGAAAGAAAATGAAGACCTGAATAAATGAAAGAAAAAAAGCTGGTTTAGTTTCCCTTCTTTTTATGTTTGTCTTTCTTTCTCCTTTTGCAGATGCATGTTTGCATCTTTATCACCACAATTAGTTATGACTGCAGTAAATTTCCTAACTCGTTTCAGTTTTCTCAATTCATCCTGAAAAGAAAATTAAAAAAAGAAGATTGCAAAGTACTAATTTCAATCAAAATCATGGAATCGCTAAGGTTGGGAAATACCTCCAAGGTCATCAACTCCCACCTTTGACAGAACATCACCTTGTCAACTAAACTGTAGTACTAAGTGACCCATCCAGTAATTTCTTGAACACTTTCCATTACCTCCCTGGGAATCCCATCCCAATACTAGACCATCTTCTCAGTGAAAAAATTCTTCCTGATGTCTAGCCTGAACCTGCCCTGGCACAGCTTAAGGCCATTTCCTTATGTCCTGTTGCTAGTTGCCTGGAAGAAGAGGTCAATCTCCACCTTCCTACAATCTCCTTTCAAAGTAGTTGTAGAGAGTGGTAAGGTCCCCACTAAGCCTCTTTTTCTCCACACTGAACAACCCCAGCTCCCTCATCTGCTCCTCATATGAGTTACTCTCTAGACCCTTTCCCAGCTTTGTGCCCTTCTCTGGACATGCTCCAGCATCTGTCTTTGCTGAAGTGAGAGGCCTAAAACTTGACACAGCACGCGAGGTGTGGCCTCACCAGTGCCAAGTCCAGGAGGACAATCACTGCCCTGATCCTGTTGGCCACACAATTTCAGATACAAGCCAGGATGCCAGTGGCCTTCTTGACCACCTGGTCACACTGCTGGCTCATGTTCAGCCAGCTGTCAACCATCATCCTCAGGTCCTTTTCTGTTGGGCAGCTTTCTAGCTGCTCTTCTCTAAACCTGTAGTGTTGCATGGGATTCTAGTGACTCAAGGGCAAAACCCAGCACAGCCTCTTGTTGAACCTCATACAGTTAGCCTCAGCCCATTGATCCACCCTGTCTAGATCTCTCTGCAGAGCCTTCCTGCCCTCCAGCAGATTAATATTCCTGCCCAGTTTGGTATCATCTGCAAACTTACTGAGAGTGCACTCAATTCCCTCACCCAGATAATGGATAAAGACTTTAACAGGACTGCCCCCAAAACTGAACCTTGGGGAACCCCACTAGTGATTGGCCACCATCTGGATGTAGCCCCATTCACCACTAGCTGTCCAGTTGGTTTTTAACCCACTGAAGAGTTCACCTGTCCAAGCCAGCTTCTCCATGAGGATGCTCTGGGTGACAGGATCGAAGGTTTTATTGAAGTCCAGGTAAATATCCATAGCTTTTCCTTCACTAAGAGGGCTACCTGGTCATAAAATGAGATGGGTGGCTGAAGTAGGACTTGCCTTTCCTAAGCCCATGCTAGCTAGGCCTGATCCTCTGGTTGTCTAGTACATGCCCTGTAATCACACTCAAGACAATTTCACAACCTTCCCCAGCACCAACGCCAGGATGATAGGCCTGTAGTTCTCCAGATTATCCTTCCAACCCTGAATAATTCCAAATTTACAGCAATTACCATCCAAACAAGCTGCATTAGTTTCAGCTGAGTTCAGAGATCTATAGAACACTTTTTTGAAACAAAGATAGATCTTGGCACACACAGACAGTAAAGCATTCAGAGAATCTAGAGTGGGAGCATGTAAGAAGGTTAGACAGTAATAGAGTCTTCATAGTGATTGAAGTTACCAGTTAACTGATAAGGAAGATATATGTCTTCAAAGAGCTGTAGACTTACTTTAATCTTACCTGAAGTTTTGATAACTGCATTTTTTGTTGAAAATGTTTAAAGATCTTTAATGCGATTTGTTAAATTTTTAAAGTACTAGCCTATCTGAAGTAAAATTCAATAACTATGAAAATAAGTTGGCTTATATTGATCTGCAGCTGAAAATGTGTCATTTTTCAAGTTCTTTTCACTTATTATGTGTGCAGAGGCTTTACTGCATATTCACAGAGTATATTTATATTAACTATATATCATAGTATTAATTGGATAGTATCTCCAACTACATAGTTTCAAAGAAATGTGGCAATCAATACTAACAAAGATTTACTTAAGAAATAAATGAAACTGCTTTCAGACACTGTAATATAATTTGTACATTGACTGAGTACTTCAGCAAGATATAAAAGGAATATTTATATAAAACACTCTCAAAAAGCAATTAGAAATAAGTACTATGTACTCAGTTGAAAAATAAACATAAGTTGCATTAAAAAAATTCAGCTACAGAATTACTAATTCTTCAGTATTAGAAATTATAGGACAATCCCAAGTATATTATGCTTTGGGTGATTTGTTCTTTTTGTCATATAAAATCAATGTTATTCATAAAAGTTCCATTCATTTGCAAAAGAAACAAATTGAATGTAAAAGATCAAAAAAAATTTATTGAAGATTTTAATAGTTTCTTATCCAGAGAAGCACTGGTACAGACAAAAGTCAAGCATTCTACTGCTCCCCGAGAAAAATGAAGTTAATCCTTCTACTACCAATTATTTCAAACCAAATTAACATACAATGCACTACCGTTTGAGGTCTTAAAAATGCACTGAACAACAGAACAAACAAGCAAAACACCCCTGAAGAACTTTATACTTAAGGTAGCTTGCAACATGTCACATGTATTTGCCAATAGGACGCCAGATGTCAAAGCACACTTGGCAAAGCTCTTACACATGAGGGTATGACCATTGCAACTCTTCCTGGTTAAACTCCGTGTCAATGTTTTCATGTCTGAACATTTAGATCACTCTTGCTCCCTGTGCAGCGGTTTGCGCTCAGGAGGGAGGATCGGCTGTAACTTCTGCCAGCGCTGAGGAGGCCAGAGAATGTGTGTAGCTCGAGCATGTAGAAGTCCAAGAGAAACCTACAACCAAAATATAAACCAGACAGACTGTTACATATCGCTAATAAATGAAAAAGTGAAAAATGCAAAGTTTGTAATGATTTCTTAGAGCAAAGGGAGAATACAAAGCAGAGAAGTGAGTCTGCTCTCATGCATGGAAGGAGGGGAAAAGGAAACTTCTTCAGTGACAATTTCTTTTTCTCTTTTTTGAAAAAACATTTTGTGGAACTCAAAACAGCTTGCTGAAATGAGCTGTCTGTAACAAAGAAGAACTAGGGATGTTTTTCATTTTCAAGAAAAACAGCTGTTCAAAACAGGTGAAACGTCCACATAAAGCTTTTGGTCACTAGTCATTCTGGATGCAGAGAACAAAGTAACAATGTAGTCTCTGTACTCCATATTAGGAACCATTGAGGGGAAAAAATACATACTTGTTTTATTCTTTTGCTTTAATGATCTGGCATTGGTTCCTGTCAGAGCCAGGAGTTATATGGATTTCTGGCTTGAACTTGTGCATTGTTGCTTAAGTTTTTATGTAAACCCAGTTCTTAAGTTCCATTACATATCTAATTAAAAAAAAAAAAATCTTAGTAAGCAGGTAACTCAGCATTTTATGCAAATAGACACCAAATAGTCCCACAGGAATAACTTCTCCTAATTTTCTTGATTTAATTTTGTAGGATTACTGTATATTCACCAAAATCTCTCTACTACATTACCAAATCAGTGAAGCTCAAGTGGTATATAACTAATTTCATATTCCATAGCTTGAAGCAGGTACTGAATTACTTGAACATAATTTGGTTACTTAATTGCCCATGATATCTAAAAGAATCTGAAGAAGATCACCAGAATTGCAGTCTATTATCATATTTCACATGTTGATCCCTTGCATGCACCACTTGTTTCGCAGGTCAGTTGCAGCTTTCCCACCCACACTTAAGCAAAGGGCAGGCTGCTAAGTGACAACTCTTTTCAATAGGATTGAGCAACACTTTTTGTCCTGACACAGTTCTGTGTAGTTTTGGTTGATATTTATGAAATTCACAACATCCTTTATCTTAATCAGCTCATAAAGTAGGCTGCAAATGTAGTATTACCATGTTTTTTTCCCTAAGTATACAGCAAGATAGCACACACATTACAGGCTGATGCCAAAATATAAAAACACAGCAAATCCCACTGCTGCATGTAAAATGTCACAGCATTAGTACAGAGAAAAAAGTTAAAATATTCTTTTCAAACACAAATAACATCTCATTTTCAAAGCTCTATGTTTTTCTCAGTACATTGCTTGTTACTCATGTCAGCAGGAGGTCTGCAAACACACTGAGAATATAATAAATTAATCAAAACATGTTTTAAGCTGAGGCTGGGAATAATTTTGCCCAGAGGATTACTTCTATTGACCATCATCTGCCTTGAAACTAATAAAGAAATATCCTTCCTATAAACCTGATTTACAGGACAACATGACTAGAGCTAAAAAAGAAAAACAGATATTGTTTGGTGATGGAAGCCTTTACTAAATAAGAAATTACACTGATGCTATAGGATGACTTTTATAATAACTTAAAGGTTCACTTTAAAAGGACCTTGAAGTTTGAATTCTGTAAACAACCTTAATAACTTTTTCAGTCCCTATTATTATTCTATACTTACCACATCAGGCATGAATTTCACTGAGAAATAACTGCATTGTTCACAGAGAATAACCAGCTCTTGTTAACAGGTTTACCCTAACCAGGGTTAGATATGGACAAAACATAAACTGAGAGGCTACACTTTCTGTTCTAACAGTGAAGTACGGAAATGATTTACTTATTAATCACTCGTCTTGCAGTCATTATTTTCTTCCTCTATGTAAGAAATAAGTTTATCCCCTTGAAACACTGCCTTAACTATAAGAAAGATCAGTACTTTATAGACAGAAATCCTTGAGGAAGGTATTTCATTTACAGACACAAGAGATGCCAGCAATCTAAATAGTTTGGATTTATTTCTACATTATGATCTATTTGTTATTCTTGCTGTTGCAACAAGAGACACTATATTGAATTGCAGCTTTTTTTTCCTTAAATCTTTGAATATTAAATTGAACAACTGAGAAGTCATTCTGTTAACACAGTAATTTTATCTGCAAAATAAGTTTTGAATTAATAATACTGTGTTGAAACTCTTACTGTGATAAAAGCATATTTCCTCAGCTTTTGCTTGTTGCTACTATGTTAGCTGTAGGAAGACTGATTAGTTTTGGCACTGCATTAGGAAAAGATAAGCCTAAGAATGATAGTTCTATCTGCAGTGGTATTCACAACAATCATGCTCGTTCTGTCCTAAGAGATTGGGATAAACGCAGCTTTATTAGTATAGAGACTTACAATATTAGCACTTCCCCTGGTTCTAAAATATGTCACCACAATGGGAAAAGCAGTATTTAGACTGTACAAGAATCCTGTATACATGTTGCATGCAGTGGAATACACCAAAATTTCTATGGAAATACAGGTAATCGGTTTGGATCTCAAGAAAAGGAAAAGTCCAAATAAGGATGTGACCCTAGCAAGGGTATTCACAGCTTTCGCAGAATATGTAAAGTATACTCCAACTGTGCAATCAAGTACTGGAGCTCTGACTTGTGAATTCACAGGATTTCCCACAGATTTCTCCTTGCTTCTTTTTTTTTTCTGTAAACCTTCTTGATTTTGCTCTAGCTCAAACAGCCAAGATTTCAAATTCTGTGACAACATTGCAGCAAGGAAGAACAGCACCACTTAATATAACTTGAGAAACAGCAACACAAAACCAAAAAACCAAGACCTTTAAAATCTTTTCTGAAATTAGACTTCCTAACTGGTCAGTTTGCTAATTGGAAGTAATAGCCACAGAATCACAGACTACTTAGATTGGCAAAGACCTCTATTTGGTATTTGGATCAACAAGAAAATCCTCTCTGAAGGTGTACTAGAACAAGTACGTGAATACAAAAATACTTGCAAAGAAGAAGAAATGCTAAAAAGAAAATATCTGAAAAAACATCTTGTGTCATCATATTTAAGCCTAGAAAAAATTCAATATTCCTTTCAATAACCCTGTCTTTTGCTCTTATTTATAAATGTTTAAATGGCACAAATCTCCAAAACTACCACTGAAAGGGAACAAATAACAGCTACCAAACAACCCAGAAGCGGAACTAAACTACAAGTGCTACAGTAGTAGTCGTAGCTGGGTACTTGAGACATTTCATCAACAGCCAGAAAACCACAGTTTAAGTCATATATCAGCCTCTGATTTTGTGGAGTATCTTTTGCTTTAGTCTCTTAAGCTGAGTTATATTCTAGCAATATTGCACAGGCCAAATGCTAAGTCCAATGATAAGCATGCAAACAGAAAAAATTAAAATTTTCTCAAACCAAAAAGTGATAAAACAATACAAACAATTACAGTGTTTCAAATTATATTTTCTATTCTCTGAAGCCATATGTTCTCATTACATTATTTTTCTTCATATGCAGGTCAGTAAAGAAACTTTGGAACACTCTGCACTCTGGAACATCAGTTGTATTCAAAATTTTCTTCTCACATTTTCTATTTCATAAGACAAAGACATCAGGGATGGGCATGAGTAATTCTGTAGCAGTACAGGTCTATTGAGACTATATTTTGCTGGCTGGATACTTGTTATTCCCCACAATGGTTCTGAAAGGTGCCAATATGCATTAGGTAGAAAATCCTTTAATATGGAGAAATCCTGGGTGATTTAGAGATGGCACCATTTGAACAGGCATAGAGCTTCAATTAATTTTTTCAGATCTAGCTGCTCTCAGCCCTACTACCTATATCCCATAAGTCAATCAGCTGCAGTTTGACTATAGTGATATTCTGAAAGACTGGTAATGACAAATTTGCATGGATGTTACAAACTGTGGAAAGGTACCAGTCTAATGAGAAAGGTGAGAAAAAGTTCTAGAATATTTCAGCCCCCAAAACCTCGAAGAAATCCTTAAGATAGAAACACTTTGGCAACTATGCAGCATCTCAGTGCTATAATATATATAACAACAAAAATATATAGCATGGGATAGCTATCTGTGCCAAATTAGATTGCTTGTCTTTAAGAAAGGTTGTGGCACTGGGTTTTGATATTACACTGTAGCTGTAAAATGGTATTACTGAGAATTGTCCCAGTAAATTAGTCTCTTCAAAGAATCCATACTTTAATAGAAAGTAAACATGATTGCTATTACATGGCATTTATGTACATGGTTGAATTTTGAAACCAGTTCTATCAAGTGCAGTAGCAGGAAAAGAGCTCAATAAAATAAAATCCAGTGGTTTACAACAAAATCCCAGAGAAACCACTTCCTCTGGTAGAAGTATCCAGAATAATGAACAATGGCAGAAGAAACAAGTATCGTCCACCTCTTTCTTTCATGAATCCAAGAATAACACAAATATGAGAATCAATAGATTATTTTATAAATAAAACCACACTACAGCACATACTAACTTAGCTCACTGAAGGCTGACATAACAAGATGCCAACTAGCTCAGTAATACAAAAAGTGATAGATTCCCTTCTAATACACAGTGAAGTGCTTTCTTCTCACAGCTGAACAAATTAGACCTAATGGAGCCATGCATATCTAGTGACAAAGAAAAGAATGCAGCCCGTTGATTTTCTTACTAAGTGTTCCATTAGTTTGATAGCTAAAGCAGCAGCTCCAGCTCCAGATAAAACATCCCATATGTGCTTTCTTGCACAGCACTACTATATAATCAATAGAAGTCCTTATTAGTTATCAAATTTAGAAGAGCTCATTTAGATAGAAAATATATTTTAAAAACTTAAAAACAAGAAAACGACAATTTTATTCTAAGTTTTAAAACAGTGAAAATAGACACTCAAAAGTGATGCAAATTTCATGTGTATGCACAGATATAATCACAAAATAACATGTAGAAGAGAGAAATATATTTCAAATTCAGTGATTGATTCCCAGAATTAATAAAATTTGCATATTAGCACAAAGTAGCTGTCTGAAATTAGTATAACAAATGTGACTGCTCCAATCCAATGTGGTTTTGCAATTTAAGCCATTCATATGAAAAAGGGTGAGTAGTCACTGCATTGTAATAAAAGCTCAGGTTACTGATTGAATTGAAACAAAACATACCCCAAAAACTTGGGTTGCATTCTCATTTTTCAATCATGTCTACATACTTATGTTAAACCTAAACTTACAAAGGAGGAAAAGGAAGAAAACAAAAGTTACTGAAAATAGAATATATTTCACTTATAAGATTTTTCTACAGTTAGATGTACAGGGAAAGGCTAGTTAACATTGAACCATAATTTAAATTCATAGAACTAGTGCAGATTTAAATGAATTCAGTATAAAATAGTTTATCTTTTATTCAACCCTTAAAGAAATCAGCTGTCAATGCCATTGACTAAATTAAACAGTAACAGGCTTGGTGCAAGAATTCCATCAGCTGAATTCTATATCAATGTATTTTCTTGGAATCGTCCTGGATATACTACTGAAAGGGACACATAACTACTTAATTTCTTCATTCCTTCTCAGTTTTTTCCTGTGTTTTCTAAGAGACCTTTTAAAAATAGAGGTTAGCATTTTACATAGCACTACTATTCTATTTTGTTCAGTAAGTATAGAAGTCTTAGTAAATATTCTCTCTTGCTTATGATTAACAGTACAATTACGGTAAATAGGTCTTCAAAAGGATTTACAAACCAATCTACTATTTATTTTAGATTTCTAATAATAAAAATGGTGGAAGAATTTGGTTAGTGCACAGCATGTTGTGCTTTGCATGCTGCATATACATAAATATCATTTAAAAGTTACAAGCTTTTTAATATTTCATTGGGTGATGTACAAAGTTCCCAGACTAAACAGGATTGCCATCAAGTCACATAACTCAATGCAAAACCAAAATATACTAACAGCTCTCATGAAAAAGCCCCACATAAAAAGCTGTAATATGTTTGCAATTCAATATTTTAGGGATTGATAAATCAAGTGGCAGGAAACAATTATTAAAACACATTTATTATCTTCACCTAGAAGGTATTAACTAATTCCAAAATCTATGCATATTAATTATTCAGGACTACATAAAAGCCTTCAGTGTGAATTCCTGTTCAGCAACATATTGTGCCAGTGACAACAACCAGAAGAATGTCAGGCTTAGTGACATTTTTCAGCTTACTACACTGATATTGATTATGTGCATTGTCTTTCTTGACTAAACAATTAGGACACTACACAGAATTGCTATACACTACAAATTAAGTTGATTTCTAATTTGGTGCTGTTGCATGTCATTAATTTAATTTCCATCTAAAGCTGTGGTAAATGCAGTGGTACACTGTGATGCATAAAAGGGAGGGAATGAGTGGCTCTTAAACCCCACAGCCTACCCAAGGTCTCAACTTCTCCTCTCACTACACTTCTCCTTTGCAGACCCAACTCATTCCCATGGGCTGGTGCTCAGCAGACACAGTCACGCTTTCTGCTCTGTTACCCCTTCTCTGTTCTTCCAGGAGAGCCAGACCTCAATCCTGGTGCTGCTCTGGCCATGGAGATTTACTGTGATGCTATGTGCAATACGGGGGAGAGCCCTAGTGTGGTCCTGCTCTGCTCCCACCACATGCTCACAGATAAAGCAAGCCCTAATGATGAGTAGTTAGTATTGCAAAGCTGAGCAAAGAAGCTGACAGGTGAAATTCCATCAAATTTCTGAGAAATTTCACAACTGCACCAGGGACAATATGCATGCAAGCTAAGAGAGGTGATGTTTCAGACTCATTCAGGATGAGTAAAAGGAAAGAAAGGAGTTGTACTGTAGAAGGAAACAGTAGGCTTCAATTTCTAGATGCACTCAATTTCTTCAAGGCAAATGATGTGAAAAAAACCCACATGCTAGTTATCTCTTGCATCTAATTTATGTTCTTCATATACTTTCCAAAAGCTCAGAAAAGTACCTGATCTCATGGGTCAAAAATCAGGGCTATTTATGAACTTCAAGAAGCTCCAACACTACAGGATGTCATGGAGAACATTTCATCCTACAGCTGCCTTGGCTGTCTATTAGGAGCAGCTCCAGGACTGAGCCCGGTAATGGGACAGCATTGGGAGCAGCAAATCCCAGGCATATGGGAATGTTCATTATCTTAAATTTTCCTTGGCAGATACCTGGTAGTCAGTCAAGGTCACAGTACAGTAATTATCAAATGCTGATGTAAGATAGNAAAAATGCCAGCAGTAGCCAGAAAACTTAATTCAGTGGAATTGGCATCAAGTTACCTCTTAATTAAAACAAAATAGTAAGAGACATCATATTCCAATGCTTACTGGGCAAAGCAAACCTTTTCTAAAGCTAGGAGAACTGTTCAGAGGTTTTCAATGACAATAGCTCATATATTAAGCAAACAGACTTGTCAGTCTGCTCACAGCTTCTACGGGGTTTACCACATCTCTTAGTTGTTTGAAGTTGTTGCAATACTCTTAATAAAGTAATTTTGATTTTCTCTTACCTTAAAAAGACAACTGTTCAATAGACTATTCCACTTAACTAAATATTTTAAAATGTCCTACTGTGAGGCTTCCCTATATTTTCTTCTAAAATGGCATAAAGAAACAGTTTGACTTACAGAAAACATGCTGTTGGCGATACAAACTGTGAAAAGCAATGGGGAGTAAATATTCAGTGAGCAGTTAGGATATCAAAATGTCATTAAATATCTGCATGATATGTTATTAAAATTATAAAAGACTTTTTAATAGAGCTCTTTGTGTGAGGATAGCTAGACTTCATCTAAAATGGTGAATTTCATCAAGATAATTCTGTATATGTAATCTCCCTAACTTGATTTACTGGAAAAAAACCCCACATAAATACTTCAAATATATACAAATATTTTTCTCATTCATATAGCTATAATAATAGCTGTGAATTTAAGAATACTCTCTCTTTCTCTCCTATCTTTATCTGCTTTATTCTGGGGGTTTTTTGGTGTTTGTTTTTTTTTTTTAAAATTGTGGAGAAGCAGATGAAATATACTGCAACTAGCTTTTATTCAGAAAATAAATAATCCCAAAACCATTAATATTTTCCTTAGTAAATATTACAATTATTTAGCATTCTGTGTTTATATAATACCATTACATTTTTCAAAATACAAGGTATCTTGGTATAATTTAAATCATACAGCTATCCTTTCACTTCATAACAGAAATTATGATTAAATAATTGACACTATATACGCGAGACTGTAATTTCCACATCTTACATAAATAATCATCTTCACATTGACGTTCTTCTTTAGTTGACTCCTGATTAGCTTAAGATAGTGGCATAACATGTTTTGCAGAGGAAAAACGTTTCACAAAAATAAATCAGAAGTACAAAAAGATATATATCCTTATCAAGATACATCCTTAAGCAAATACTGTTGCAGTTCTCTTATGCAATTCTGAGTCTACAAGGACTGTACCTCTCACATGTGAAATGACTGTTTATTTCTCCACAGAAAACTCTCTCAGTGAGGGAACAATCATACCCATGGAGAAGGCAGGTTTATAGAGCAATGATATGATAGATCAAGTCCCCAGGCTTGGCCTGCACACCAGCCACCCCAGCAGACTGATTGAGACGGGGGGCCAGGGGACCAGCAGGCAGTCATCTCCCTTTACTTATGGGAACACCAGAAAAACACAGAAGAATGGGAGGAGCCTACATATGAGCTCCCTGACCCTTACATTAGATGTCCAGTTAACTGGCTTAAAGAGAGGTACTAACTTCTGCCATTTGAGATGTTCCAGGAAACCTCTATTGGTCACTGTGCCTTCTCATTCAGAAGGGTAGAGGCTTCTTCAAAATCTTGTGCTATACCTTCCAAAGGAACACAAAACTTGCCTAAGATTCACTAGGACATAGGAAAACCAGTTTTTTAGACAATTAGAGTTCTCCCATTGCTGAGGCGGTTGATATTCTTCTTGGTCCACATCAATTATTTTTTTTTGCTTTCTCCTTGCTCTCTAGCCTTCTTTGACACATGGTTACAGAGCAAGACAGGATACTGCAAACCAAATAATCAAGGTATGGTCTCCATCCTTTCAAAGTTAAAAAAGTTACCTTCATCTTTAGACAAATACAGTAACCAATTGTCGGTGGAGGCCAGGTGCCCACCAAAGTCTCTCTGTCACTCCTCTCCATAGCTGGAGTGGGGAGGGAAAATTTAACAAGAAGTTGTGGGTCAGGACAAGGAGAGGGAGAAATTGCTTACCAGTTACCATCCCAGGCAAAACAGACTCACCTTGAGGAAACCGACTTCATTTATTTCCAATCAAATCAGGGAAGGGTATCAAGAAATAAAAACAAATCTTAAAAGCACCCCACTCCTCCCTTCTTCCTGGGCTCAACTTCACTCACAGATTCTCTCCCCTCTCCCCCCACAGCAGTGCAGGGAGATTGGGAATGTGGGCTGCAGTCAGCTCATCACATTTTCTCTGCTCCTTCTTCTTCCTCAGGGAGAGAACTCCTCACACTGTTCAACTGGCTCCAGTGTGGAGTCCCTCCCATTGGAGACAATCCTCCACGAACTTCTCCAATAAGACAGGTTCATCTTGGAGTCAACTGGCATTGGCTCTGTTGGACATAGGGAATGGTTATCATGATGAAATTTACCATTTCAGATGAGCTCCAGACATCTGCATGCAGCTTCTCACAGAAGCATCCCTGTCATGTCCCTGCAGAACCTGACCACACAAGCTTAATAGACCAGATTTAATCCACTATTTTACCATCAAGATCTATATTTATCTCAAGGAAAAAATTAAAAATTGCTCCAAGTCTATACATAATAAGCAAGAAAGTACTGAAAACTAATAAATTCAGTTGCCTGAATATTTAATATCATATTCTCTCATAGTCATGATCAAGTCATAGTTCAGCAAAGCATGTACTGAACTTTAAATATTCAAGTAATACACTTGAGCACATTATTAAGTAAAATAAAATGAATAAATTTCCAGTGAGCTGATCATCTAGAGTTATTAACTCTTTAAATTACTCAATTTTTCAGACTATATGTAGCTATTAAGCTATCTTAGCAAGATGTAACCACACAAGACTGTCAGGTCATCAGTACAGGAAAAGAATTAGCACACTTAGGAACTAAAAGTTATAAATGTTAAATCTTAACACCACTAACCCTAATTCATTACATGGAGCTCTTTCACTTCCAGTAAGAGAGTCAAAGTGATTAAAATTCCTTTTAAGTGCTTACCTTTATAACAAAATTGCATTCAAAATATGCTGCAAATTCAATCTTTATCTTGTACCTCAGTGTTTTGGGGGACAAAAAGCACAGAGGCAGCACACTGTGTATCCATCACTGCTGCTACAATGCCTGAAGATCCATGTACCATCTCTGGCATTAGCTGAGGAGACAGCAGGAGTAAAATGTGCAGACAGCAAAATCTCTTACATTTTCATCAGTCTCCTTTGGAGACTGTATGTTTACTGAGCTGTCTCTTCTGCTTCAAGATCTTAACACCCAAAACAGATGAAAAAAAAATGCTCCATATTTTAATGAGATCATCACTAATAGTTCATCTTCTAGCTTACTAGAGCACTAAATTTCCATCAGCTCTAGGTACAGGCAGTGGAAAGATGGCTACTGCAATTGTTTTGCAATGGATGTTTGCAATCTCCCTGTAGCATCTTTGTTCTCCCATGACTGCACAACCTAACCAATCCAGCCTGAGCTTGGCAAGAAGTCTGGATTCTTGTTTCCAAAACATCTTGTGTATTTTCTTGTTCATTTAATATAATGCATATTATTCTTGAACAGGAAAACCCCTAAACCTACAAAGAAAGGCCTCCATGCTTTATTCCAAATTTCTCACAGTGTCCTAAGTTTTCATGCCGTCTGGAGACACACACTAGCAGAGGTAAATCTGAAGCTGCTTTGATCTCAGAAGTCAGGTGGTATACCCCATTATCCCATTCGAAGAATTAATCAGTCTTAAACTGGAGGTTGCCATACAACTTTGTGGACTTGAGGATGTGATTTTAAGCATAAGTAAAATACATATCATTGGTCAAAATCATGATTCTCTAAACACAGCAAATAAGATGGAAGTTAGTAGCTAATGATAAGGTAAAGTGTGGGTCTTTTGAAATGTGAACAAATACAGGGCCAGATTTTCAAGAGAAGTAGAGTAAAAAACAACAACTACAAAACCAAACCAACAAGAAAGGAATATGTTCCTTACAAGATGCTACACACTTTTTATGGGAGTTCAAAGTTGCTTGAACAACTAGTACCCTGAAATTAAAGGACTGCCTCCCCAAATATCAGTAATTATACCAATTCACTGAGCATTAGCTGCAACTGGAAAACATTTCCAGTTAGTACTAACACATTCAATAAGCAGGCAAGAGCTTCAAACTTACACTGAGAAAGACTAACCTTGAGCATCCATGGCAACAGCAGAGTCCCATTGAAGCACCTGCTATGTTCTGCAGCAAGGCAGCTCTATCTTTAATCTCAGAATACTGCTTTACATCATCTTTCTTATACTCTCTGCAAGATCTCAGCTGAAATTAATTCACAGCTATTCCAAAGCCCTTTAGTACACATTTGTATAAGGTACTTACTATGTAAAGATTGCATCTGGATAGAATCCTGATACTTTCTTCCCTTTTAAGTCTGGCTACAACTCTTGAGTGGCTTCTCCTGTGGTGCCATTCTGGCAGGCATTTTAGCCTCCCCATGTGTGTGCCAGCTGGTCTCAATTATTCATCTGCAAGATGTCCTAGTTGTTGGCTGGTTGCATTCCCCAGGCATAAGAAACCACCAGCCTTCCTCCATTGCTGGGCAGAGCTGGACTCATCTCCCATTCCCAGACTCTCTGCTGCCTAACTTCATTACACAATGGAAGGGGAATCCACTGTAAATCATCAAACACTTTTTTATGAGGAACGCTGGAGAGTGAAGCATAATCACAGGCAGAAACTGGACAACCAGAGACACAGAAATAATTTCCAAGAGAGATTAATTTCCAAGTTCAGCCAAAAGGTGAATATTCCTTAAAAAAAAATCAAAATCCTATGGCTACTGAACAAATATTTAATTATCTGGCCACAGAACATCACCCTAAATTAGTCCTTAATTGAGATTAATAGGGCATGCCTTACCTGCCTTTTTCCTTTTCTAAACCTCATCTAGATTCAGAAAAGCAATGTCACCTGACCGATTGCAACAAAAGTAAATTGTTGTGGTCATCTTTTAAATCATAAAAATTAAGGTGTTTTAAAGAGAACTTGAGATTCTCCTCAAAAGAAAGGTAAAATGAACATGAAGTTAATAGAATATGCATTTTATATACTATAGTTACTATGCAGAAAACATAACAGAAAAAAGGAAAATAATAAAAGGGGATTATTCTCAGAGATAATATTTCAGCTGATCTCAGTTATAAGCTTTATTGATTAAATGAATCTTCAAATTTTTTGGTTTTCAGCTGTTGAGGTTATAACACATTCAGGTTCTGCTAAGTAAAATGTACTCTTGGTCAGCCTCTATGACTATGTTGTTGTTGTTGGCTAGACTTCGTGAACGAAGATTTTGGGATAAGCCTGCACAATGGATTTTTTTAGATGAGGCACAGTGTGCGTGGAACTGGCCCCATCCCCTTTACTCCTGAGGTTCATTTGCCACGGCCGAGCACGCTCGGATGGTGACAGTGAGTTCCTCCAGGATTCGAACTGGCGTCCTCAGAGGAGGAGCCGGCTCCACAGGCGGCGGCTTACACCATTCAGCCAACACCCGCCACATGACTATGTATATTTTTAATGTTTACTATCTTGTACTATGGCATTACTATCAACACTTCTCAATCATTGATATTCATTTCTGAAAATGCTAAACCAAGACCTTGAGCTGATGAAAATGCTAGAGAGAGTGTACTTCAAAATACAGATACACAGGAATCGAGGCATTCTTTTAAAGTCAACCTCTTTCTCGAAGCTGTGATGATCAAAAAAAGTTCAGTTTCAACTTACCATTCTTTAGTCCTTTATACATACTCATTTACATAAGGCCATTTACACACATGTAAAATGTTCCTTTTGTTGAGCATCACAGACACAAAGCTACTAATAAAGATATCTGCTTCTTTATTAATCCAAACTGCATCTTTAACCACATTTATGGCTGTTACACAAACAAGGTTGAGCCTATTTGATGATTATCATTTGAGATTTCTTCCTTAGAACCATGTCAACATTAATTCTTGTTTAATGAGATTTTTGAAAAGAATTTAAAATATCAAAATTCTGAAACATGCTCATTAAAATTATTTGTAAGTAATTAAAAATGATAGCTTATAAATAACTTATGATCAGTTCCTAAAGCCATATTAGAATCACTGCTTAGATGACAGCCTGTCACATAAATTTTTGCTTGATACATGGGCCCTGTTGAGCACTAAACAGTGACATTTTTGTTATTCTCTCGAAAAAATAAAGTTAAAATTTCTGTTATCACATCCACTTCTTCCTTCTTTTTTCTCTCTTGGTGAATGACACATTGACATCTCACTGAATGTTAGAAAACCATAAAGTACTTAGACTTGCTCTCCAACTTCTTCATTATCAAATGCCACTGTTACAATGTAAGAGACACATACATTGGACAGAAAAGGTAACCAACTGCTCGTGAAGCTTTAAATTTTCTGTGTTTGACAGAGACACAAACATGATGAGCTATGACAGTTCTGTGTAAAATCCTTCTTGGATTTGGAGTGTGTCACATTCTATCACTCAGGAGTCAACATGTTTCTCATGACATCTCACCCACAGGGAGAGCTTGGGTGTGAGTTTTTGTTTTGTTTTGCTATTTTAAGAGGATGGCAAAGATTACAGTAAAGGTTCTGAAAACTTCTCAGCCTTCAAAGTGTAGCATAAAAACTGTCTTTAAAAAAATATATTCATAAATATGAAGTGCTCTTTATTTTTCATAAACAGGACACTTGAAGTGCAGAGTGTTTGAAAACGTGCTTGCTAACAAAAACAACATCATTTTTGCTAACAATATTTAGTTGCTATTCTATGGAAAGACAGATGACAATAAAGCAAATTAATAATAAATATCAAAATAAAAATAAGTGTGTCTTCGTTAAACAAACCAGGGTCAGTGATAAAAGCTAAGTCTATAATTCTTTTTCATAATTTCTTGATTTTGATAATAGTGTTTAAAGCTTTTTAAGAGACTGGTTCTTGGGTTTCCTAGAGAAAAGAAATCTACAAAGTTACCCAGAGCCATTTTTAAACATATATATATGTTTAAACATATAAATATATATATATGTGTTCATTTGAAATAATGATACATATTGCATATAAAAAGTCTCAATAAGCTGTGAATTTCTTAATGTCTTATTTTCAGATGTAATTTGAACATTGATGGGAGTCTGGAACCTCTCCTCAAACTGATTAGTAACTTACTTGAAAGCTAGTTGCTGTAAACTGGAAAGGACTACCCCTGTAAACTAGTGTTACACTTCATGTATAAGGACATCTGAATTTGACCCTAAGATTTATTTAATTTCTTCTGTGAAATGAGAGATTAAAAAGAAAAAATAAAACAACAACAGATTTATAGAAAGTTGTCAAATATGTGTATGTCAAACTTCATCTCGAATTTTGCAGGTTTCAAATACTAATTTATAGAGTTGTATAAGCAACAAGGCTTAACAGTACTATTACTCTGATATAAGTAGATGACAGTCTAGTATGGCACTACATTTTGCTTTTGATGAGGACTATTATTTCCAATAGGCATAATATGAAACAATCCCACAGCTTGTCATGACTTATCTGAAAAACATCAGAGCTTGCAGCAAATACATAGATTTATGAATGACACTATTGCACAGGCACTGTTTTCATGGTACTTATTTAATTGCTATATAAACATGCTCCTACTCATGGGGGAAAAAAAAGAAGGAAAATATTTAGAGGAATTCTAAATTTTCCAAGGGGGGGCAAAAAACACCCAAACCTCAAATATTTAGATTTCTATTACAGGAATGTGGAAGCTACCAAAAAAAAAATCTTTTCAGCATTAAAAAGCATTACTGACCTGAGGGAATTACTTAGAGAATTAACTTGTTTAGCTAATGGAGAAAAGCTTTATGCAAAGAAAGAGGAATGCTTGCTCTTTCTGAAATTTCTGAATCTCCTGTTCATTTATGTAAGACAAGATATGAGTAATGAGCAGCCAATTGCCTTACAGACATTAGATTCAGACAGCTATTAGAATATAGTGCAGACTACTGTAAAATTTACAAGCCTGACACAGAGCTTATTAGATTTAAGGGATATAATTGCATTTGTTTCAATGGACACTGGATTTAACCTTATTGGTATGTTCCATTGTCTACTGAAGCATATGGGCAAATATCCACAAAAAGAATCATATACAGATCCTTATTTAGAACTATTTGGCTGCAGGAAGTAGGAGAGGCAAAGATTTTTAGCATTATCATCCTTGGCTGATAGTGTTGCATTTTTTCTTAATTCAAGGATATTTGCCTTTACATAGGAAAAGTTCCATGGCCATCATCAGAGAAAAATTTCCAGTAATTTTTCTGCATTGGTAATACATGCTACAATCTCGCATTTTTTAGAGATACTTCCTACATGAACATCTCCCTGGCCCAAAAAGAGGTGCTTGTATGCAGGATGGATAATAAATAAAATACTCTAGGGGTTCTGATAGCCTCAAATTAACATAGTGTGTGTCCTTGAGTGATACATCAGAAAAAGATTGATTTAACCTGCCGATTAATACTTTGTGCTGAAGTGCTCCACAACACAAATGTGAGAGAGCACGGATTACTCTTAAGGTAATAAGCTTATTTGGAGAAGTTTAAAATACATATTAAATTTAGTAAATTCAAGGTCCAAAATTGAGTTCGAGAAAACATTTATGTGTAAGACTAGAGGTTAAATGAAGACCGATTGAGTTGTTTATTAGAGACTCTCTCCATGTATTCTTGAGATCCCATGAGAAATTCAACAAGCTTGGATTCTTCCACCTAACTCCATAGTCTAAACTAAAAATCATGCTCAGCTCTGTAGATGACCAGTGGAAAGAGAGGACCTTGACATAGTGATTCAGACTAATGATAAGCTTTATTAGCTTTCCCCATTGCTCTCCCTTGACTCTAGAGGGAGTCTAGGCAACTGTGCTATTAATTTGAGTGTCTCTGTTCAAGGCTTACAATTAGATCAAAAAAAATCTGGGCTTCTGTATTGACTTAAAAATCCTGTAATGTTCTCCATTAAAATCCATCTGTTCAAAATATATGCTCAAAACAAATGAAAGACATTGTCTGACATTGACTTAACTTCCTAAATGACTTGGTACTAAATTTAGAGAGGGCAAAGCTTCCATCACCAGCCCAGGACTGATATGCAGTAACTGATAGTGCATTTCCCAGTTTAAGAAATAATGTGTGGGGATTTTTTTCCTCAGAAAATTCTTAGAAATCCTTCTTTTTATACTGTAAGGCTAAAGGAGAGCAGTAATAACTGCAGGTTGATTACAGAGCATAGGTTACACAGTTTGTAATCTTAGTGACCTTGAGTGGAATCAGGTTTCAAATACAATTTGTTAAATACCATTATATTACATGACAGCTCTGGGAATGAGGGAATACGAGAATAGTAAATCCAAAGTCCCTTGGGGTAGTCTGATAAAATGTAGCAAAACCCGTCTAAATAACATATTTGTTATCTAGTTTTGTTGCTTTAAAATGGTTTGCTCAGGAAACTACTAAGCTCAGAGGAAGAAATCACCTCATCTCAGCCATCACAAAGGCATTGTTGTATACTGTTTCTGTTCTACCCATGACACCATACTGCCACCAAAAAAAAAAAAAATTAAATTAAATTTAAATTAAACTCAGTAAAATAGATTAAAAATATTCATTTCAGAATTCAAACATTACACATTAACCCCACAGATTTGTTGGCTAGCCTTTAATCACACAGTTTTCCACTTTTTTTTTCTTTTGGAAAAACCCAAACAACTCTCAATTTAACCTCATTTCTCAGGTTTTCTCTCTTAGATTCCACTTCCAATACAGTAGATACACCATTATTTCTCTATGGGACCACATCTGAAATGAGTTGGTCGTTCTGTTCTACTCACAGTCAAAAGAACTTCATCTAAAAGTACTTTAAGATTGGATCTTTTGTGTGAAGCTTGAGCAATCTGTAGCCAGTGAAGAATAAATATATATTGAAGATTCACTGTCATAGATGCAATCATGAGGTACAGAAATAATTGCCAAAAAATATCAGAAGCTGGTGTGCTAGAGAAAGTTTGAGTTTCTTTTGCTTTTAGAGTCTATGTATCCAGCTTACATACTAACTTTACTACCCAAAATGCATAGATCGTAAAAAAAGCATAATACACAAAATTCATCAAGAGCTGTTCCAACATAAGAAATAGCTGATTTTCTAATGAAAAAGATAGGGGTAATAAAGATATATTTTTATTTTATTTTTAGATACAGGATAAAGTCACTGTTGGGCTCCTAGTCGACAATGGAATCTAGTTTTGCCCCAGGTTAATTAACATGTAATGTTTATAAGTAACCAAGGAAAACAAACAAGGAAAATGGAGGAGGGG
>VXAU01001331.1:257285-272174 GCA_013399695.1 Formicarius rufipectus | reverse complement strand
ACTGAAAGATTGATGCTGGAGCAGTTAATAAATATTTTTAATTTTCATTAAAAAAAAAAACAGAAGTATTTTTTGTATATAATTTCCTTTCATTTTATACTGCACTACGAATTACAGAAGAATCCATACTGACTGTGTAGGCTATTTTGGAAGAGTCACTACTCTCCTTAGAAACAGGTTGAAGTAAGGAAAACTGAATCATCAGGTCAGCAGTCACTTGGTACCATCACAGACTAGCCCAAGGGAAAAATGAAAGTCAACTTGAAAATTATCTTGAGAAAAAAGCCTTCAGAAGGAGATCTTAAGCCAGGTTAAAAGGAATCAGGGCACTACTTCTATGAAAACAACAATGATCAAGAAGATCAACCACTGAGACTTTTACAGATAATTGGAACAAATGATGAAGATACAGTTCCTAGAATATTGAACTTTTCCATCTGAAGATCAAAGAACTGCATGTACTAAATGTAACTTCAGATTTTCAAGTGTTTACTGTGTTTGTTCTAAGTCATTAACTTACCCTAAAATTCAAACCCCTCGCCACAAAGAAAACTTAAAACAAAAAAGCCATCTAATAAGTCACCAATCTTGATAGCTACAGAAGTTGCAACATTTTTTAAAGGGTAATGACAGCTAGGTCATTAAAGCCTGTAGGAAGGCTGGCATTGTTGGCACTGTTCAGAGGATCCAGTGCAGGACTACATAGCAAGGCAGCGATCACTGCTCAGGCACCAGGGAGCTCTATATTTCACAGTGCTATTCATCTCTTCAAGGAGACACTAATTTTAGGATAATTTGGAAAAGCTGTTCCATCTGCAAATTAAATTGCACTTCATGTTTCACAAACACCAAGAAAAAAGTGGAAGTCACCTTCACTTTTTCTCTTTTTATTTAATTTTGCTGAGAGAGGCTTGTAATCTACAGATTTCTTGTTGTGCCTGACCATTTTAAATTTTGATCCTTTTTAATACACTATAATAGTCTATAAAGTGCAATTACTTAGACAAAAAATGACTGGCATCTCTAGACTCAACAAACCCCAGCCTAACAAACTGTATTACTACAGACTCTATAACTTCCTATGTAAATCCATATCACTTATTTTCATGTTGTCCAAGCTTTTACCTTCACTGGAAGCACAGCTTTGCGCTTAGAGGGAGGCAAATGTAAAAATAAATTTGGGACAACATGAAAGCATGAATCATTATATGCATATTAAAATGCAAATGGAAGCAGTCTGCTGTCCAGCAAAAATTTAACCACATTTTTGGTATTTAACCACATATTAGTTATCATTTCTTCAAGAACAGCCCTGGAAACTTTTGTGTGACTCTGCATTAAACAAACATTCAGTTTCACAGAAATTCTGAATGTCCCTGAAGACTCTAATAAAATCATCATTTCTAGTAAGGTATAAATTAGGATTAGAAACAAATACGATTGAATTCTCAATTTATTTATTCTTTTACTTTTATCTGGGTCATTGTAACATGCACCCTTGAACAATTTTAAGATTCATGAATAAGGCACTGTTTCAGTAGATTCATAGGATTCAAATTCAACACTTTTAGGGTAAGATTATGAAGAAGGTCTATATGTAAAAGGAGTTTCCATTAGAAACATCTTCATACAAATAACTAGAGTATTACATCTCTCAGGGCTACATCTAGAGACAGGAAAAAGTAGCTATTACAGTGGGCAAGCGATAAAGTATAATGAAATATACTACATTAAGAACTATAGCAAACATTAATTTTTTAATATTATTATTTTAAACTGTCATGCAAAGGTAAAAGCTCCATTTTTTCTAAATGGCAAGAGACAATCCTTTCCCTTCTCAAAGCAAAGTTCCTTCAAATAGTAGTGTAATATTGAAATCCTAATGGTGGTGTTGCTAATTCATACACAAATGGCGGCCACCTGCATGGTGACATGAAGCCAGTTGCAATATCCCCAATAAGGACTGATCAAAACTTCCTACAGTTTCCTGAATTATTTTTATAGAAACCTCGTGGGGGCAAAAAGTATGAAAGCTAAATTTCCAGAATATCTGCGAACACAAATAACTGTTTAAAAAAAAAAAAAAGAAGAAGAAGAAATCCCACATAGCCATGCAGTACACCAACATAAGGACATGGGCCTGTCAGAGTGAGTTCAAGAACCACTAATTTGATCAGAGGGTTGGAACATGTCTCCTATGAAAGAGAGGCTAAAAGAGTTGGGATTGTTCAGCCTGGAGAAGACCAGGCTATGGGTAGACCTTAGAGCAGCCTTCCAGGACCTGGGCCTAGAAGAAAGCTGGGGAGAGACTGTTTACAAGGGCATGTAATGATAGGACAAAGGGTAATGGCCTTAAACTGGAAGAGGGTAGAGTGAGATCAGATGTCAGGAATAAATTCTTTACTGTGAGGGTGCTGAGACACTGGAATAGGTTGCCAAGAGAAGTTGTGGATGCCCCATCTCTCAGTGTTCAAGGCCAGGCTGGATTGCTAGCAGCCTGGTCTAGTGGAAGGCATATTTGCCAATGGCAGGGGATTGAAACTAAATGATCTTTAAGGACCGTTCCAAACCAGTTCATTCTATGACTCTACGATTCTAAGAGAAATCAATACCAGATAATACCATAAAAGTAAGCAAGACCATGAGAAATTTATATTGCTCTCGTTTAGTGTTCTCTAATATATACCTTGAAGTGTCTGTTCCCTAATAGAATAGAAACATCTTTTTCTTTTCCTGAAACACTGAAAATGACAAACTAAGTCAAGGAAAAAAAAAATGAGCATGAAATAAGGAGAATACAGCAATACAGGAAAGAAGGTAATTTCTCAAGTAACAGTATGCAATCTTGTACCTTTGACAACTCGAATAGTTTTGAACAATGAGTAATTTATGGCTGTGTAAGGGAAAGTGCTTTCTTTCCTTCATTTATTTGTTTTATTACCTATAGGATACTGCAAATAAATAATATTACTTCTAGAGAGCCATTTTCTGCTCTTATAATTTGCACTTTGAGGAAAAGAATCTTAAAATCCTTGAGCTTATGAGCAAACTCACAGAATCACAAAATATGCTGAGCTGGAAGGGACCCACAAGGATCAGAGTTCAACTCTGTCTTGCACAAGGACCATCTCCAAGAGTCATACTGTGTGCCTGAGAGTAACATCCAAACAGCTCTTGAACTCTGTCAAGCTTGGTGCTGTGACCACCTCTGGGGGAAGAACCTTTTTCTAATTAGCATTCCCAGTGCCTCCTGACACAGCTTCAGGCCATTCCCACAGATCCTGTCACTGGTCACCACAGAGAAGAGATCAGTGCCTGCCTCTCCTCTTCCCCTCACAAGGAAGTTGTAACTTCAATGAGGTCTCACCTCAATCTCCTCTTCTCTAGGCTGAACAGACCAAGGGACCTCAGCAGCTCCTCAAGGATTCCCCTCAAGGCCTTTCACCATCTTCATTGCCCTCCTTTGGACACCCTAATATCTTAATATCTTGCTTATATTGCAGTGACCAAAACTGCACACAATAGTCAAGGTGAGGCCATCCCAGTGCAGAGCAGAGCAGGACAATCCCCTCCCTGGACTGGCTGGTGATGCTTTGTTGTCATATTTCCTCTTTTTTCTCATTCCCCATAATAAATTCAACATTTCTGTGATGTCACAGGTGTTCTAAAGAAAA
The DNA here is from genome assembly GCA_013399695.1 of Formicarius rufipectus. Lineage (NCBI taxonomy): Eukaryota > Metazoa > Chordata > Aves > Passeriformes > Formicariidae > Formicarius > Formicarius rufipectus. Next base: position 268,500 of record VXAU01001331.1, on the reverse strand, counting down.
GCAGCATTAATAGATTTAAGATCCTTTAATTCATTAAATTTGAAGTATTTGTACAGAAATACCATAATTATTTCTGCTAGTTGGGGAGATACTTTCATGCCTTGTTCATTTTGGAAATAAGTCCTGTATATTTTGGAAAGCAGGATCAACATAAAATATTTTTTAAAATCCTGAAAATTAAAAATTTGGCAACTTGTATATAATTAAAATTACACAAGGTTAATCATCCGAATCCAAATGTAGAGCCATTTCTACAATGACTCATTACATATTAAGTTGAATACTTGACATTTTATTTTAGCAGCATCACAACAAAGCATAAGCTGTGCAACCTGGAACAACAGTCTAAAGCATGCAGGAATATAGTTTCATAATCTGACAAAATTAAATGCAAGTAAGAATACGTGTGTTGTAGCTAAGCCTAGGCACTAACTATTTAGTCTTGACTCTCTTTACTATTACTGGTGGTAGACGTTAGGACTCTGCTGAATTACTGTCTACAGAATTCTTTCATCTTTCTCTTTTTTCATTGACCATAGATGCATCCTAAAGAGACTATCCTAAAGTTAGCCTTTGGGAATATCCACCAATGCCTTTTTTAGGCAATTTCCCAAGCAGGCATTCCTATACATTGCTCTGCAAATGTAGAAAAGATAAAAATATATAGTTGAAAGATGGAGTCAAAAATTGCCTAAAAATATACTCTTCCTAAACACTGACTGTAGTTAAGAGGAACTAGATAACCAGTAGTAAGTATATCAGATATGCTGCCTTTGGAACATACTGCTTCATGAATGCTGGTATTCAAGAGTGAAATTTTTAATTTTCATCTACTTATGGTTAAAACATATACCCATCTCTGTGTACGTTCTGTCATCAGTAATTCTTTTGTGTCAGTCTTCCCTAAAGTTCACTATTTCCCAGGTATTGTTCACCTGCTCTTCTGTATCAGGCTATGATAATTTACCATGTGTAGGTCAGCTCTTGAAGGTTACAGAAGTTACAACAGGCAGAAACCATACAATATCCTTATCCATCAGATTATCATTAATCTGAACTAAATATATGCTAATTTATTCTGCATTATCCATGGAATCCTCTTTATCTATCAATACAGTTAAAAGTGTGGGTTAGAATTCATAAACCTAGAAATAATCTTGAGATGCAGCAATTTTAGCTGCTGCCTCTTCCTACACTTCTCACAGCTGCTGCAATTCATTGATGATTTTACCATCTGTGTCAAAATCTTCATTTAGATATATAAAAGCCAGATAGGCAACTCCATTATTATACACAAAGGCATCTCTAGCTCTGTAAACACAAGCTTAAAATTTCCCACCACTTTTTCAGTTCTACCTCTGTAAACAATTGTCAGACTACAATGGACTTGTCAGAAAGGTCTAATCTAGGTTTTGTAATGGCAGTGCAAAGTAAAATACAAAATACCTCCTGGATTATTTTAAGGTTCTGTCCAAATGAATTGCCTCACTAGTTGGTACACATCATTGAGCCATTTCGAAGAGGAGCTGGGGAGGTCTGTTAAATTAAATGAACTCCTGTCATTACATTCTTATTCCAATATGTTGTAGATGAGAATTGGGCAATGCAATATCTCTATTATGTAAAAGATGACAGCCATGCTTTAAGTCAGGTAAGTACAATCAGAAAAGAAATCACACGAATATGCTAAGATGCAAGACCTCTGAAGTATTATTTCTCTTATTGACTCTTTTTTTTTTTTTTGTACAATTTTTCAGTGTAACACTGGTCATTAAAGCATACATAACTTTACCTCATGATGGGTAGTAATGGTATAGTCTGCCAAAAAAAAAAAAGGAAAAAGGAAAAAAAAAGAAAAAAAGGAACACTGTGCGGTGAATATATATAGCTTTTTTTTTAGTGATCTGATTTTGGCAGCACAGAAATTTAATCTAAACTCCTACATCAAAGCTTGACAAAAATACATTGAATTCAATTTTATAATAATTTGTTTCTGGGATAAGATTATCTGCCATATTTCAGCCCAGACACATTTTATGATATAGAAATTCCATCTTTTCCCAAACAGACATTCTAAGTTTGGCATACTTTTAATTACAGAAGCAGACAAATGCCTCTAAAATAAAAGTTTTCAGTGTTCAAACTTTGCAGCGACCACTTCATTTAAGACTCTGAGGGTGATATCAAATTTGAAATGACAGTTATGATTTTCAGGCATATTTCCCTCTATAACACATACATTCTTCACACTTTAAAAAAAAAAAATAAAAAAAATAAAGACTACAGCATTACAGCTGCTACCTACTGATCTATGTGCACTGAGCAGCACATCAACATATTCAGCTTATCAGAATTGTTTGCAAGAGCAAGTTTGTCAAGCAAAACTATCTCAGAGCATGAGAGAACTGATGTCTCAGTTGGAATACTTCACTAACTCTTCTATAGGCATGTAGAAGAGTTATTTTAGCTGAGACTATGCAAACAAACCCAAAAAATTCTCACAGACTGTTAAGCAATGCAGAAACCTCAACATTGTGAAAACTAAAATCATTTCAGGCATGAGGTTCCATATGCAAATAAAATCTAGAGCTACTCAGAATACAACAGTGGGAAGAAAATTATAAGCTTTAATACTCATCTTTTCCCAAAATATGGGTCATATCACAAACAATAAATAGGTATTCTAATGCAGAATAAATAAAAAAAATACTGATAACACCAATGTTTTTATAGAGCCATTCCTCAGGGAGTCGCACAAACTTCATAAGATGGTATCATTATGCTGACATTGTGTGTGTGGAAATAGGCACAACAGGACTCTCCTGAGCTTTAAGCAAATACAACTAATAACCAGAAAACACTGACTGTCATATAGAGACCATGTCTGTTCATTTGTCACACTAGTTTAGCTCCAGACAACACTGTCTCTTCATATATGACTGAGGGCAATTGCAGACCAAATTCATTATGACAATGATCTCTCTGTTGGTTAACCTTTTAGACTTCTGATGCCTGAAACTAAAAATCCATGTGTATCACATGAAAGGGAGTGGAGGTAGGAGAGTTCACCTGACCCTTAGAGAGAGGATATTTTCTAGACCCACAGACATTTATTTGTCTGTTAGTGCCCCAGGGAAAAAAGAAACCCTGCAAGTCTGATCCAGTCTGTCAGACGTTCCACATGGGAACCCATCACCAAACAGATTCACAAGATCAGGGTAATTCAATTGTACTTTTTCGGGCCCTGCCATGTAACAGCGTAAGGGAGACTCCTCACCAAATCTTCCCAACATGTTATCTGTGGTCAGCAGACTCTCAGCACCTTATAAAGGACTCACTCTAACAGTTTGCAGAATAACACTCTTTACTAATACAAATTGTGACAAGTTGATAAGGTTCATGGTCATTAGTGATAGGGTTTAGATGCAGGAACACACTTAATGCAATCTAATAATACTATAAGTAAACACAAGAAAAAACTCCAAAACCAAAACAATCTACTAATACATTATGGAGAAAAAGTGATCTCTAGTCCTTAAAGCCATAACCAGCATGCAGAGAATAAGTTTCTCACCTGGACAAGCATCTCTGGATGGTGAGGGTTCAGCCCATCAACCAATCCCAGTAATTTTGGTGGAAATCTCCCTCTTATTTCTCCCCATTTCCAACTTCCCTTTATACAATTTGTTTAGGTTTAGGTGAAGTTTGAGTGAATTTAGTCTTAAGTGCTAAATTGGGTAGTGTTACATTGCATTTATTTTTTCTTGATGGACAGATCTGGCACGGGTCAAAGTGTCACCATGTTCCCTTCCTGCAGCATGTTTGTGGAGAGAGGCCATAGCACCTTCACATTGCTCCCCTTCCTGATGCATCCTCCATCTCCCAGGTGCTTATCACTGTTTTGGAAACCTTTGTGGGGCATCATGACATCGTGCAGATGGGTCTCCTCTATAATTTTCTTTTTTATTTTCCTTTAACTTTGAACTTTATCAGTGCATTAAGGGCTGTGCTTGCCTATGGAAAAGACAGTTTTTCCTGAATTGCTCTGAATATCATATAAGCATGGACAAAAAAAAAAAGATAGACTGGTAATTTCGGTTTTTACTATATGTTGGTAGAAGACCATTCCCATGGTCTGCACAAGAGCAGAAAAAATGACATAGCTATGCTTTTTAAATTTTGTTTATATTAGACTTGTCCCAACTAAGCTATGTCTAACAGACCAACTCCTTTTCTCAAATTGTGTAGTCAAACAAGATTAACAGACCATGAGGAAACAAGATTCAGAAAAAATAAAAATAAAATACTGAAAGTAAGGAATCTAATAGAAATTATATGATTACAGTATTCATCTTTGTACCCTACAATATTCCTAATACATCATAATGCTTGATAAATGTATTTGTATACAATGTATTATATTTGTATTTTATATACTAATATATACATGTAATATACAATCAGATCATCATCACAGAGCAAACCAATGACAGAAAGCTTCTCAAAAAGCTTATTAAAAGCACAAAAGTGTCAATCTTTTATCCAGTGGCATCTATTAAAAAAAAAAAAAAAAAAATTTCAGTAAGGCCAGATCAAAAAGTATCTCACCAGAAGCTTCTCCACTTTCTTAAGTATTTGCAGTCTCTCACTTGTGACCCTTGTTGACCTTTATTTAGCAAAATTAATCCAACTGTTGTACTACCATGTAGGAAAGATTGGCTCCAAGTTAGCCCTTTCTGATATGAGATACTAACAAAATTGATTGCTCAGTGCATTCATACTGACCTTCCACTTCTTTGAGCTTTAAAATTCCAAAACTTTCATGAATACATGAGGGATTTTTACATACATAAGGAATTAATTTGACCACCCTAACACACATACACTTATAACTCCCAGTAGAATTGGAGGATTGTTTAGAATGTCACTAAGAAAATAATCTCCTCAGTATTTCAAAGGGTCAGATTCTCTTCTCAGAGTAGCCAGAAAATAAAGAGAGCCAACAGAAAATGCTAAACCCAGGAGACCTTGTGCCCCATGGTAATTAGAAACCTACATATATGCGGAAAAACTGAGGCAGTTAATATCATAAAGATGCCTGGAAAGAGACAAAAAGAGTTAAATAGACATGCCTTGTATATGATGAGAGTACTAGCCTGGGAAGAAAGATGCCTTCATGCAATCCGAGGAGAGTCAAGCTATATCAAGGCCTTCTTGAGGCATTCCTTCTCCAAAGAGCGCGACCACTCTGCACTGTGCTAGCACACTGAAAGGGAGTATCACTGTAGAAAGATACAAAATTCCCACAGCCATAACAAGGTGGTCTTGTGAACCCCTGAAGTAGAGACATTAAACTGAAGATTGGCTGCATCAAGCAGAAATATTACAGAAAGCAGGGAGTAGTTGGCAGGATTGTGCAATACACGTGGGAGGTTTTTGTTTTCTGGATTCCAAGAAGACTTGAGCTGGGTGGTAGCACTGATCTTCCTAAAACACAATATTCATAACATTGCTTATATATGGAAGCTAGGGACTTTTTATGCCAGAGGGGAGATACCTTGAAAGTTTAGGGACTTGAGAGTCAGGAAAGCACTAGCCATTTGGGGTTTTTATTCAAATTTGAGGTTTAGATGCCTGAAGGTCATTGAATTTATGCTTTAGGGATCCTTTTTTTGGATCACAATGAGTAAATCTATTTTGTGTTTGTTTTGAATCTGATAAATACACAGTAATGCTATTTTCCCAATAAAATTACTAGTTGAGTGAAAAATTTATCTTATTAACTAAATGAGGGAGCAACGGTATGATTTGTGCAGATTTCAGTAGGGCTTCCCACAATGGCAGTTATCATTCCACTTAGAGAAAACTACAGGGCCAGGTCTAACAGTCTAAACAGCTTCACTAATTATGCACACATTCCAAGCATAGCACAAACAAAAAAGTGGAAGAAAACAAGCTGCCTATTTTTTTCCTACTAATCTTTATATACAGACTAAAACTAGTATTTTAAGGAAGAGTTTTCATTTCCAGACTATACAGAGCTATTAATGAAATTTCCATAATGATTTTTGACAGCTTTTCTCCAATACACACCCTATTATAATGTGGACAATAAATGCTTTTATTAAAAAACGGATAAGTTTGTCATTCCTATGCCAAGTAAGGATTGTCTCATAATTAGAAATTGCACATTCCTAGAAGTTCTTACTGAGTACAAAGCTGCAGGGAAACTCTGCTGCAGCTGCACCCTGCTTCCCTCAGAAGACGTCCCCATAGTGTGGAAATTAATTCCAGAAGTGTTATAGGCATAAATGCAGAGTAGATTTTAAATATAAGCCTAGCTTTCATTTTTAAATACATGGTGTACCAAGAGTGCAGTGAGAAACAGATTCCACCCCTCTTTGCCTATTTGGGCCCAAGTTTAACAGTAGTATGTGTGATTGAAACTTAAACACGTAATTGATAGAGAAAAATCAAACCATAAACCAACAAACATGATTAATTTAAAGTGGATACAAAGCATTTTCAAGGTTAAGGGTAAGTTTCATAAACACATCTCAGCATATCTCATATCACATATCTGCCTTCCTTATAACTAATGGAAGGAGATCAGACAAAAGGAGGCATCCCTTCCAGAGAGTTCTCCTGAATCTTGTGTTATCTCATTCTACCAAATCTAGCAATAACTCTCTCATAATCTTCCTTCCTTCCTTCCTGCCTGCCTTTTTTTCTCTTTCTTTCCTTCCATCTTTCTTTCCCTCTTTCTTTCTTTACTCCCAAGTTGGTACGTGAAGGGGGCTTAATAGCCCACAACCATTGCAACAACTTCTGGGGCAAATGGTCTACCTAAACTCCTTTAATACTCTTCAGGCCAGACAAACCACCCTGGCTTTTAGCTAAAGATTTCTCTTTTTTGTACCCTATCGTATTTGCAGTTCTCCAACACCTTATCAAACTCCCACTCATCCAAGTGACAACAAAATGCTCCATTTTGAGACAATCTGGAGATTTTCCCTTGCTTGTCACAAAGTTTGTAGCATATTAAAGTGTAAATTCATCTTTTCAAACACTTGGGAAACTCATCTGATTTGCTGCCCACTAGGGTCTATCTCATTAGATAATAATGTCTATTTCTAGAATCTGATGTGAACACATTTACAAGGTAACATGTGAATCACACAGAATATACAGCCATACTTCTCTATTCACAATGCTGTCAACTTGAGTTTTATATCAAGGAAACATGTTGTGAATATGATAAAGAAGGTCATCTGAGGGCTTGGAGTCATTTATTTTAAGGCTATCAGAATTTGGGATAGTCTGCAAAGAAAAAGATATACAAACCAGTAAGCTTAAAACCAGTAGTTTATTTATCTAAATATTTCTCTCCTGGTTGTTTTGGGGTTTTTTTTCAGTGTATACAGCCCTGATTCATAATCTCTGTTAAAGATAGCTTGATATTCTATATTACTTTTTCCAGAATTTGTCACTTGGAAGAGAATAATCCCATTAGTATCAGCAGACAAAGGCAGACAGATGAAAAACTCTAAACTGACACGTACTCAGTATAATTTCAGACATTTGCAGCTTTTTACATGCAGATCTATTTATCTGTAACAAGTAATGCTGGCCCAAACAACAAGGTTATCATGTGCTTTCTGAATCTGCCATAGCAATAACCACTTCTACCTATACTGTCATCAGTGATGGCAAAAGAAAATTTCTCACACCAGTCCTCAGAAATGCTCCTTTGAAGTTCAATTAGATAAAGAAAGTATTTTCGTCTAAAAATTCTCAGGCACAACCCCCTTTTTTTTTTTTTTTTTCTTTTTCAGGCACAGATAGTCAGTGAAGAGAAATATCTGGGTGAAATATTTCTATCCTTTAATAATTAAAGTAGAGGTGTAGTTCTAAACATTAATAATTCCTAATTCTCAGTGAAAACCACAACTGCCTATGATCAAATTGTACCTACAAAGGTAGTTTATGAATGCTATTTGTATTGAGTACATTAAGATATCTGATTAAAATTTATGATTTTATTAAAATACATTATACAAACCTTTTCCACTAAAGGTCTTTATAGTAACAAAGAAAATTAAGCAGTTATGCCAGAGAATCACACATTTTTGAGATCTTCAGTAGTACATTTCCATTTTCAGTACAGACAGCTACATATTCATGAGTAAGAATGAAAATTTTAAAAATTAATGAAGACTTAGACCTCTCTTTATTCAGAAGTATTAGAAAATAAACTACCATCAAGAAAGGAAATTTGATTTACAGATAGAACACAATAAAATGCATGGCAATTATAGGATTTTACTGCATATAAAAAAAAAGACTGAAAAGCTGTCAATAATGTGATTAATGGAGCTTAACGGCAAGTGAGAAGTCTAGCCTCCCTTTTGTGTTTATTGGTACTCTTGTCAGCATGTTAGTTAGATATACATAGTTTTGTTGTGATATGTTGACAGATTTGGACTGTATGTATTGCTCCCAGTGGTTGTGGGCTCAGTTTGCACAACATATGCCTTCACAAACTGGGTTTCCCCTAAGGAATAAATGAATGGCATCTGATATATCCTGCTGCCATTATTTGATTACTATTCCTGTAGTCCAAGGACTCATAACAGTTACTCAAACATTATTCCTGCAAACTTCTAAAACAAAGATGGAAAATTCCTGGTGAAAGGGTTTCTTTTTCTTTCAAGCCATATGAAGAATTCAAGCCATAAGTATTTAATCAACAACAGATTCAATTAGGAGGACCTGCTACGTATACCCATTCTAGTGGTCTTTATCATGTCTTTCTTTAGGTTTCTGTCAATGACAATTCTGCACTTTCTGACCTCCTGCAACATAGCCATGGATCATTGACCAACTTTGCATCCTTTTGGAGGGTTCATATCAGCTGACCCACAGTTCTGAGAAATCTAGTACATGCCAACATTAGATGAAAGGTGAAAAGAATTCTAAGAAACTACTGGAAATATTCAAAAGCATTAAGTCTTGATTTATCTAGCAAGTTCAACTCAGTCCTTTCAAGACCCTTTGTTTATCTTGCCTGTCTTTTATACACAGAGATAGTCAAAGCAAGGAATATTTTATGGCTTGATTCAACAAAATATTTCAGAATATAATGAAAAAGAAAAATATATAAAAAATAATAATAATTACAAAATCAGGTACTTTCTGAATCACAGTGTAATTGTCTACCACAGTGCTGGGAAAGCCATTGTACTATACAGTACTATAGAACTGGACCTAGATTGAGACCATAGAGTTCTTGCAAATATACACTTATATAAACAAATATACAAATATACCACAATGTAGTATTAAAAAATAATTAGAACTACATACTGTTAAAATTAATTACTGATTAATCTGAATGAAGCATTCTGACAAGTGTCTTTACAAATACAAAAAGTAACCATGTGAGATTTTGTAAAATATTTCTGAAAAGGAATTTTTATCTCTTTCTCAAATATGAAGCAATATCACTGTAAGTCTCACATTTTTTCATGATCATTTGCCATGGTACTACCATGCAATGCTGGTAGAAATACACCTTTAAATATAGTCCAGTAGTCAGACTGCTATCAATCTGTCTTTTATCACTATTTATTCAGTGACTCAATTAAGATTTTTTTCATGGCAAATCCAACTAAAAAGTACTTCTTTCCTACAATAAAGAACAGTGCAAGGGAAAGAATCTGAATCAGAAAATTTGAACAATTATGTGATCAATGATAATTTCTTTTATTAGCTAAATCATATTTGATTTTATTCCATTTTTCCCTTTCAGCTTTTGGATATGAAAATTTTTGCAACCATTTTAATCAACTCTCTTATCCTACTTGATTGTATGCAATGAAGCAACCATCCTGTGTGTATGGTAATATCTCCATGGTAACAGATTATAAAACATAAGCACAGGATTGTGATCACTATTTAGAAAAGAAGGTTACTGAACATGAGGAAATTACACTCCCAATTACAGTTCCATTTCCTTGGGACTTCAGCAACAGTAAGGAATGAAATGCCCCAAGTCGCAATCCCCAAGTTTTGATTAAAAATATAATTAGATGGTTTATGTATTTATACTAGAAAAATAAATTAAAAAATAAATGAACACACATATTTATCATATTTTGTCTTTAAGGTAAACTTACTTATGGTTCATTATGAGTAAAAGTCTTGCAAATAACTTAATATTCCCACTGAAGTCAATTTGTCTGTGGGACGATATATGTCCATAAGGTGTAGCACTTATTTTACAGGATGTATGCCTTTAAAGTGTGCTGCAAATGGCATTTTTGATCTGAAATATAGTCACAGAAAACAGCAGAGGTACCTGAATACAGTTAGCTTTTTGAGAATGTATGAGCAAGGAAAAGGATCTGATCAGACATTCCCTTAGCTGCAGTTTCAGACTATTAATAGGAAAAGACCAAGCACAATATGATTTCGGCACACTTTTAGGAAAATTGACTTCAGGCTGGGTGAGAAGTTTAGACTAAATTTGATACCATTGATACCATTCCTGGATGTGTTGAAGGCAAGGAGGATGATTTACTTCCAGGAGCAACTATTTCTCTGCACTGGTGGCAGAGGGAGCCAACACAACCAGCTAATTTTGCAAAGCTTGAAGTTACATGTCCTAAATTCCAACCTCAATTGCAATCCAGAGTTTTATTTATTTACAAATAAAGGGGACTGGCTTGCAGAAGATGCATTACTCCCTTGGCACTTTTTGACTGAATGAGTTTGTGTCTAAATATCTGCTATTTTGTTCCTGCTCTATGTGTTTCCCTATAGACCCAGAAGTATATAATCATTGACCAAAGAGCAGACAGGCTATGTACATGGCATTATTCTTGCTGTAGCCTGTTTGGAAGAGCTGAAGTTTGAAAGATGCACAGTTGCAAGCAGTAGTTTATTTACATTATCATTAAAGTCCTTCAGCTAAATTTCCATGAAGCATGCTCATTATGTCCATGCAAGTGTGTCTGTGGAGCTTTTAAGATTATTGAGACAAATAGTGAAAGTAACGAACAGTGAGACCTTCCTGTACTGTGTATAACTAGATTTCCATTTTAACTTATTCCGAGCTCCCTTGGTCAATGATCCTTTTAGCCATTTTCATATGTGTTAAAGGTTGAAGGGCAGCACTGTACAGATTTTAAAATCTCTAATTACAAAAAAAAAA
>VXAU01001331.1:196563-257257 GCA_013399695.1 Formicarius rufipectus | reverse complement strand
AAAAAAAAGGCAATCTGTTCATTATATTTCTGGTAAAGTTATAGGTATATGATCAGTTATAATATTAGAATGAACACATTGGGCTCAACAAACAGTAGAAACATTACCATGGATTGTGTTGTGCACAGGTTGCATCTTCCACATACTGAAATAACTTTTCTTCTCTCTAAAAAGCACTTCTAAGCTAGGAAATAACCTGTCTGGAAGCAAAAGATCCTTGGGCAAAATTCTATGGACTTCATTATTCTATAGATCAGACTAAATCATCCAACGATCCCTTCCAGGCTCCATGGAAACTNATACTCTTTAATAGATCCACACATTCTAAAGATCATTATGATAATATGCTATGACCTTCTACAGTAGCCACTTATCAAAACTTAACTTAATGAGGTATAGAAAAATTCCTTACTAAGAGACAATATTGATTTTAAGACTGCAATTGTGAAGAATCCAGTACTACCAGACAAACCGTCTTGGAGGTAACTTAATCCTTATTAATTTATTAATAAAATAATAAATACTTTCAGTCAATCCCATTAAGATGTTTGTTAAACCCTTTTCTTTCAAAACTCTGTAAATAAAAATCTCTTGTAAATGAACACAACATTCATAGTGTTCAATGAGATCATATACTAATATTTTCTTACTGGACAGCAATTCCTCAATCTCCCACTACAGAGAAAACACAAGTCATATGTCGTATTTTTCTGCTAAATTCAAACTAATATTCTTCTTAAAAACAAAGTAACAAATTCAACTCAGTATTCACTAGCCAGTTCTCTGGTGATTCTGTTTGGAATAGAATAGTGGGATCAGACTAGGGTTATCTCCATGATAAAAAACACTGCAGTGTATATCATGTGATTAACAGGTCATTAGGGCTTTCTGTGTCACTGTTCAGAATGGCTCCTGTTGGTACCAACTACTTTCTAAAGCCACTAATTCCACTTTAATTGACACTGCTACTAAAGCATTAAAACACCTACTGAAGACCCTTGAGTTTCCAAAATTATATACAGACACACCAGGAGACTTGTTATGTTCAGCAGTCATATTATGTTGTCTATCTTAACTCCGATTTCTCTTAAAAAGGAAAATAACTTTTGAAATTGTATTGATACACTGTGGATCTAACCTATTTTTCTTTTTGTAAGATCCAATAAAATATATTTCATTAATATTCACATTGACCAATTAGCCCATATTGCAACTTAATCCAATCTTTTCATACTTAGATTCCACCATGAGGATTACACTTCACAGGTGAAGTGACAGGAAGATAGAGCAGAAAGACCTCAGCGACTCAGCATGGTTCTTGTACTGAGTAAGATTTTGAAGCTGCAACACAAAGTTCTTTCACTTTCAGGTTTTGTACAGCTGAGTGCATTAAAGTATATTTTTCCTGGAGACTGCTGGTTATTTTAAATGCTTCAAAGGCATTTACTTATATATTTTATCATTCACAACACAAAAGCTATCTTACTTGTTTGACATGCTGTCAATTACCACCAAAAGGCTCAAATTTGGGAATGAGCAGTATGAATGTGGAAAGGTCAACACATCCCTAACCAGGAAGAACCCAAAACTGTTGTTTCTCTACTAGGATTTTGAGGTCTGAAGTGACAGTAGTTTAAATCAAGGCTCACTTGTAATGAAGCTTTATTTTTCATCTTTCTTTTTATTTACTTTGTAACAAATATTTCCCACCTTTACATTATATCAAAGTTGCCCACACTGAAGGAAACTTACTGTCTCTCTTAAGATTCAAACATCCATCTAGGCTGAACAATGCTCTATGAAAAGAACCTGACATTGCTTCCTTGGTTTTTTTTTTTATTTTGTTTTTAAGTAAAAAGTTTGATATAATTGAAGGTTTTTTCAGCTGAGTGATAATAAAATTTTATGGTTCGTTTCTGAAGCAAAAGCTAAGCAGACTCCTAAGTGCAGAGGATCATACCACTTCCAAGTCTCACTATACTATCACCATCTGCAGCTATACAAGAAATAAGTGATCCATCCAAGTTGGCATAAACAAAACAAAACACATTAAAACAAACAAACAAACAAAAAAAGAAGAAAAAGAAAACAATAATGAAGAAAAAAAGATAAGAGCCTTTTACTATCAGGAAAGTGGGAATCCTTATTAGCTGTATTCATTTTCAAAGACAGTAGGTGTAAATACAGATAAAACTTCTGGCCACTGCTAACTATCAAATAGAAGAAACAAAATGCAATTTGCATCTGTGTGGTGGTTTTCACCCGGTGTCCACCCAAACCTCCAGGCCCCCCCACCTTTCCCAGAGGGAAAGAAAAAGGAGGAAAGGCAAGAAAAAAAACAACTAGCTGANGCTCCACCATGGTCTGCACCACGGTCTGCAGGGGGGCCACAGCTCTTAGTCTTTTCCCCTGTTCCCATGGGGTCGCTCCCACGGGAGACAGTCCTCGATAGACTTCTCCAATGTGAGTCCACCCCCTGGACAACACTTCTACTGGGGGGAAAAAACCTTCTTCCAGTGTGGGTCTCCTTCTCTAGGAGTCATGGCTGCAAGTCTCTTCCAGGATCTCGCTCCATCCTGGACCTCCCAGAGGGCAACAGTTTCTTCAGGCATCCACCTGCTCTTCCATGGGCTGCAGGGAGGTGGGGGAATAGCTTTCAGTCCTTTCCCACCCCTGCTCTAGTGTGGGGTCCCTCCTTCACCTCCTCCTTCTCCAACCTTGGTCTCTCTCACTCTGCATTGTTATCTCATGGCTGGAATTTCTTACTGTGCAACATTCCTAAATCCCTAAATATGTTATCACAGAGGCGTGACTATGATTCTTAATTGGCTCAACTTTGGCCATCAGCAGGAAGTCCCTCCTGGACCTGGATGTCATTGGCTCCAAAGGACAGGAGAAGCTTCTGGCAGCTTCTAACAGAAACCATCCTGGTAGCCCCCCCTTCTACTAAAATTCAGCTACAGAAACCCATGACAATCTGTAAACACACGAACATAGAAATCATCATGATAAGTCAGTCTCGAGGTAGCATATTGACAACGGATCTCTAAGACCAGCTGTGGATGCAGAAAAATCTGTGAGTATCTTCATGTAGGCAGCTGCAATACAGAAAATCAAACCCTTTGGTGTGTGGCCTCACTTCTTAGGAGTATTGCCATAGTCCTTTTCCAGCATGTCTGAGCACGGCAGTTAAAATGATTTGTGCCTGGTTAGCACAGGTGTCAGCATAACCATGTGAGCTACAGTCAACTCTTAATTTCAAAAACAGTAGAAAGGTTCAGGAAATGTTTTGCATAAGTAGCAACAGACAAAATATCAACCACCTGTCCTAAAAAACATCTTGTGTGGAAGCAGATGGACAAACCATGACAACAGTTTGCTGACCATCAAGAAGTACAAAACTAAACCCGAAATGTCCAGACTGTGAACATCACCAGCAGTGCCAGCAAATCAGAAAACAACATCACAATTTGAACAGATTACTCAACAACCCAATCCTATAACTACCATCACTATCATCAACCCTACACCTGGGAGACTTTGCCATCATAATCTTGGTACAGCAGGAAATGGTTCTGAAAGTCTCTGTATACATGTATCACTTTAGAGTATACTCATATACTCCATTTTTAGCATCTTCTGTAACTAAAATGTTTCAATAGTTTGTTTTAACATTTTTTTCCTGAAAAATTACTTTCAGCACAGTGGATTGAGATTTCTTCACTGATCAATGGGAACAGATGAGACCCAGGATTCATGATGTTGGAGGACAACATAACAGTAACTCAGAACACCTCACTGGCCTCAGCCTTGAAAAAAAATTGTTTGGGAGCACAGAACAGCAGAAGGTACTTTGAATGTGGGGACTTAACCCGCAGCACTACAGCACTTCATTAACATACATGCTTGGGGGCCCAAATGAAAAGCTTAGTTTCTTATCAAATTAAATATGTCATGTTATTCAGAAGTACATTTCAGTATTTTTAGTATAATAAATACAAAAAATTAAATTATATTCTCTTTTCCTACACAGTTTTTAGTTCATCGGTTGAGCTAATATCAGTTATTCATGCAGTCTTACTTACAAGTTCTTTAAAAATATTGGATTCTGTAAAATTCATTATACTGTGTATAATTCCTATCTGATTTACATTATTTTAGGCAGACTAGGTTAAATCCTTTTTTCCCAGTCTTTGAACAGCTATTCCATTATTCATACTGGGAACAAAGTCAGGCTGATGGGACTAGATTTAATGGAAGCAGCAAGGTACACTCACTGTTGCTACATTTGTTTCATTTGTGTTTTTTTTCTTTTTTTAAATCAAGGTTTTGGTTTGTTTTTTTTAAACTTCATTTTATGCTACAATAAATAAAAATAGATTGATACAGCATTTTTCAGTAAAACCAAGGATAAAATGGTAGGCAATACAGAAGTATTGGGAAGAAATTTTTATGCAGGATTCCATAGCCTATCGTTGAAAATCTGGTAAAATTTTTAGCAAATCTGAGGACTTAATCAAACTGAGTAGGAAGCTTAGAATTATGCTTAACGATTTGATACATCCAACTTACCGTTTAGAGTTTAAAAGTAGGACTTAAGGGATGGAAATACATAATCCTGACTTCCTTTCCAGATACTCAGACTAACCAAAACTTACTTTATTCTGAGATGTGTCATTTCATTCTAAATATGAATTCTTATGTGAGATGCCTCTCTTCCTCACTGTTTGAACAGAGAGCCTTGAGTCACAACTCAGAAATATGTGTCTAATTTTTAGATAAGATATCTAACCTAGGAGTTCACTTTTTCTTCTTCCTTTTTTTTCTTTTTTTTTTTTTTCCCCCTATTTCTTTTTCCTTAAACTGATTTAGAACTTAAATTATTTGGGTCTAAAGAAAAAGTACATTCAGACCAGCATACCTACAGTAGGATGCATGATGGTGGTGTCCAAATTTTAATCAAATTTCATATAATACTATTTGTGCAATAATTTTTTTTAAAACACAGATTCTAAATATCTTCTTTGAGTTACCATTTACCCTTTTGGGTTTATTTATGAACAACTGCATATTGTATTATCTGTAACATTAAGAATAATAATAAAGGCTCTCGTTTTGACTCATAAATGTATTTCATTTTATATTCCTAATGCATCTGAGGAATATATCTACTAACTTGACAGTTGTAGAAAAAAATTTATGCATGTCTTTTTATAATAGCATAGAACTTCTATATTCATTTGCAGTATCAAAGTGAGAGAAAATTCTCAGCGTCTTCTCATATATATTTCTTCAATGTTTATATATTCCTAAATCGTAGATGTAACATATGTTCCTTACCAGGTCTTTCACAGAATGTAAAAGCTTACTCTTTGCATCACACTACAAATTCTGAACATCTTCATACTGATTTTTATCTTTGAGACAGGTTTGAAATGTGCTCTAAAGGTCATTTATACTTAATACTGCTCTTTAAATGGGAACTTCTTGCAAACATCATACTTACACATTTATTTAATGATAACTCTGGCCTTTGTAATGGAAAAGTGAAAAATGTGGTTGGTAGAGTAGATTTATTTGCCATATTAGAAATCAGGGTTCAAAATTGATTCAATTGCATATAAGACTATTTTTGTTCTTAATAATGTGTGCTTAACATAAAGTAAAAAGAAGACTTACAACAGCGGCTTTTACTTCCAGAGCTGTGCTGTGGCATGTGTTGTACAATCGAATCACAAGAACAGGTGCGGAGAGAGTAACAACGCTCCTTGCACCACTCAGAAGTTCATTGAACCTTTTAAGTGGGTAGCGAGGTTGCATAATCTGCATCCTTGGAGACTCATTTTCACATTAATAACAAGTAATAACAGGAAGTTCATAGCTGTGTAATTGCAATTTCACAACAGTGAACTGTGGAGGCAATGCCAATGCTGACAGCAAACACACCTCTCTCTGGAGCAGGTAAAAGCTGGTCAATATGCACTTATAATCCAGTTCCCATAAGAACAATTCTTTTACATTTCATTCAAATGCTGCTTTCAGTTCTACCAACTATTTTCTTTCTTTGTTTCTTCCTCCTGTTTTTCTTTCTTTGCTTTTTTTATTCCCTATGGCAATTTTTCCCTAAAATTGTTCTGTTTCTGTATTATCCTTTCTTTTCATGTGACCTGTGCTTATTTGTGTCTCAAATACAGAAAACAGAAGATCAGAGGAATCAACAAAAGTCTTAGTGAAGCTGGAAAAATTAGTTTATAAGAGAGAGGTTCAGTTTAAATCACATGCAACTAGCAGGTTGAGGTAAGAGTTAACACTGCATGAGTTTTACACATGAAACAGCAAGGAATTAAAGAGTAAGACCCAGCAAGCAAATGGATATGTGAAGCAAGACTACAGCTAGCACAGAGCTTAGGGAGACAATCTTTTTGGAGAACAGAATAAAGGGGATCTGGAAATTCAAAGCCTGTTGCGTGGGAAGCATGCTGGATTCACACTGGTGACTTTGAAGCAAACATGTGCAGGTGTTTTAGGCATCTATACATATTCTTGTATCCTATAGAACTGAGTAATATCTCTGAATCCCAGTTTGATTAGAACAAAAGCAAATGGCACAACTCAATGGTAATTTTTCATAAATTAACTGTAAATTAAGTATAAAGCTGATGAGTTGTAATGAAACTGTAAGGTTGTTTTCAGTTCAAAATTAATTGCTTGATATGTATCTTGTAAGTTAAATTACATCTTAATCTTGGCTGTAAAGAAAAAATGGATCACAATAATAATAACAGGAAAGTCATTATGATAACATTAGTTATTATCATCATTGTGTCTGCCAGTATTAAAGTTATGCAATGGCATTAAAGTGCTAGCAGACTGAGGTCAGTTTTATTTTCTTGCAGAAGTCTTTGTAACATGAAATTTAAAGTGGCAGAAAGTAAGTAACAGTGAAAGAGCGTCTCATGCACACATAAAATAGTTTTCAACTCATAGGTAGCTGAAGATAAAAAAGTAACTGGTATGTAATTCGTGTGCATTTTGATACTTAGTTAATTACTCTACAAAAGAAAATACAAGAGACAAACTCTTCCAAGCTGCAGTTGTCACATCCGGAGACTGAGCTACTCAACCTAATTTGTCTCATTATGCAACGTATTTGTTTAGGAAATAAGGTGCTCTTTAAACTAAATGCTTTTACAGAACACAGAAATTTTGTCTGAGTAATGAATCTTTATGAGGTAAATCAGACTGAGAAAGCAACTGAGGAAAAAAAGTCTGGTTACAAGAAATATCAAAGGGAATTGGTTGAAGTGATAGGATTGGTCTAAACTGCTCCAAATGGAAATGTAGCACCACCTGAATGCCTAGTCAGGACAGAGGAGAGCAGATACTCAAGTTTCACTATGGATTTTAAGACAAAATACTGTCTACCTGTCATTGATACTATTTCTTTTCTTAAATAAATCTTTAACAGATCAATTTTATTTAAAGATTTTTTTCTTAAAAGTTTGTTTGGTTTTCTGGTTTTGTTCAGGTTTGTTTTGTTTTGTTTGTTTGTTTGTGGTTTTTTTGCCACAACAATGTCCAGTAACTCTTAGATACCAACAGTGCAATAGTGAATTCAACATTCAGCATATAAATGTAGCATAATTACCATGTATGCAATATGATGAAAAACAGCTACTCAATATACTAGTAAGGTATATACATTTTCACACAGATTAACAGTACAACAAAAGCAAACTAGCTCTAAAATAATACTACAAATTAGCAATATGTAGAGATCTTTAAGTCTCAGTGTAAAGAAACAGAAAATACTGGTTTCTCATTTCATTAAAAAAAGGACACGGCATTTCCATAAAATCCTTTGTTCTGAAATTGTTATGGTCCTTTATTGCCACAACTCCATGTCATGTGTGATTTAAATAGATGATGCACTATAGTACTTGCATTACAGTATGCAAATATAAAAAAAAAATTGGTCAACAATTAATTGTATTTGTTTCAGGAATATTTCATCACTAAATGCTGCTTTCCTGCCAACCTAGACATGAAGTACTTAATTCTAAATGACACCACCTGCTCCTACCTATAAGTGACTGAAAAAGCTGCCAAGTAGCATG
The DNA here is from genome assembly GCA_013399695.1 of Formicarius rufipectus. Lineage (NCBI taxonomy): Eukaryota > Metazoa > Chordata > Aves > Passeriformes > Formicariidae > Formicarius > Formicarius rufipectus. Next base: position 249,140 of record VXAU01001331.1, on the reverse strand, counting down.
TTGGGAATTAACTTTCAACCTTTTCTTTAATCAGGCATTCCTCCATAACGCCAGCAATCTCCTGGAATGAATAGGTCTGCAATTCAATTTCAAAGCCTCATTGTGGTGTCTAACTTAATACAATTTTTCCTTTACTATTTCACTTTAGCTACCAGATGGGTCACCAATTACTTCAAGCTGAGATAGTAGATAAACACACACATCTCATTCTGACAAGGACAGTACAGTTAAGCAAACATTTATAAATGAAGGCTCCTCTGATTTTAACCAGTTTTAAGTTCAAGGACTATACTCAAATTTTCACTTTCTGAAATATGAGACTGTAAGGACATCAGAGAAAAAGGGAAGACATTTTAGGAGTTAAAAACATACAGCATCAAAAGATGTGAACTTGCCCATACAAATGTAGTTTTGGACAACAATGCATAAGGCTGCTTTTGGGGGATACTTCGCTTATGTTTGTGCTTTAACATTTCCTTTTCCCCTAACCAACTGCTAATAAAAAGGCAAAATACAATACACTTTTCTTCTGTATCCTTAATGTCACACATGATAGTTTGTCAGATTAAGTTTTATCGTCACATATAGAACTGCCTTAGCAAAAGAAAAAGTCACCCTACAAGGATTCTGCATGATCAAAAATATCAAGGTAACAACCCTTTCACCCTATGATTATTGGTAAGAAGCCATAGTGATGTTTTGCTACCAGCCAACAAAGCCTGTTTATATCTGGCTCCCCTTGCTGAAGTGGCTACAAATACTTTAACAGCTACAACAAAGTCATTTGTATTGCTAAAGTTCCTCATCCAAACAGCCACTCAATTTTAACAGGTGTGTTGCTGCTTGTCTAAATAGCACACAGCCCAGGTTTTATGCCCAGTATTTGTTCACATACACAGGATGTGTTTCTGATACACCATAGTCCTTTGTGTCATAAACATCATGTTGGTCTGCACTGAAGTGAAAGGGAAGGAGGGCAGAAAGTATCACCTGCTGAGGAATTAGAAGAACAGTAATACAACTCTGAAAAACACCCAGCTGCCTCTGCAAATGTTGTGTTCACACCCTACACATGCCATATTTTTAAATTCTTGCTATTAAAAGTGTTATCTGCTTCTGCAGCATGGTCTCCTGATAAAATACTTGCTAAAATCAATGGCTTTTTTCCCCCAAGGAATTAGTACTAGACAGAGGTAGAGAGGCTTAAACCAGACAACTTAGATGCTCTGCAAAATTACCTTATGGAGATATTTCCATCGTTAGATATACTGCTATGTTGGACATATAACAATGATCCTTTCTTTTGCTGCTATGTAACTGAAAACTAATCAAAGATCAGATTCTGTATATCTCAGAGCTTCTTCAGAAAATCTTATTCATAATAAAGCAAGAGCAAAAGGTGGTCAAACCATTTCACTTAGCAACTCCACTCCAAAACCACAGAAATTACTTTTATTCTTTATGTATATGCAGGCACTCATAGATACGAATTAAATGCATTGGGTTCTCCCAGCAGAATTCACATCACTTACTCAAAGTTCCTCCTAAAGGTACAGAAGAGAATTGAGTTCCTAGACTTTAGTTCCCAAGGCTCAATGTGCTGAGCACTGAGAATCTAAATCACATGCAGGAAAAGGAAAAGAAAAAATTGTGGAAGGTCTCCCTCCTGCACAAAATAGGGCAGCCATTCTCTGTCACACATCTAAGACTCCAGGCCTGAATTTCTGTTTTAAAGCTCAGTTTTAACCCACTTTCTGTATTTGAATGCCAATTTCTACTTTTCTGTCTGTGCCAAGGCTCAGCTCTAGCAGGAGGGACTGAACAGAGCAACTTATAGCTCAGCAATTAAGATACTTCCAAAATGTGGAAGTGAAGTATTCAAATCTATTTGGGCTGAAGAAAGCCTTGAAACCCCTGATAAGTGTTTATCATAAGTTAGACATGCTTGAGCATTTAAAAAATCAGGAAAATCAGAAATACTTGAAGCCCTAAACAAAAGGAGCATGTCTATATGTATCCAAGGAAGTTTTCGCATGGACAAAACAAGCACCAGCAGTGTCTTAGGCATCCACACAGATTAGAGGAGAGTCTCTTACAGTCTCACACTGTTAAGAGTCTCCCACTCTTACAGCATTTCTCATAATGCAAACCTGGTGGTAGCCAGTAAATGCCATCAGGATATGGTAATGCTCACCAATGAGTCACACTAACTGTGGATGGTTTTAGCATTCAGCTTGTCAAGGGGACAGATGCTGCCATAAAAAAAATAAGCACTGAAGCACCACTAGACTTGTAGAACATTTGTGATTAGGAATAATTCAGGAACTTGTACCAGTAAAGATATTTTATCATTAAGCAGAAGTTGAATGTTCTCTTGAGGTAGTGCATAAGACTTAACTATATCTTTCNGCATTGCACAGAGCTGATCTACAGTAGCAAGATGCAAAAATAATGCTTCAGAAAATCAAATACTGAAATTACAGAAAATGGTATTAGGTTTGAAGACGTGGAGGAGTTGAAAACTGAGAGCTCATAATTCAGGGTCAAGTATTTATTATTTTTAACCTACGGGCTGAAATTCTGCTTTATGTCATGAAAAAGATGAATAGTTCCTTCAGGGGGGACCTAAAAATTGTTTACTGTTCTCATCACTTTGCCACAGTTAATACTCACAGCCCATAATATATTACCTGGCAGTCTAGAATTATTGCTTTGCAGCAATTTCATAGTGCTCACTTCAAAAGAAAACATGAAACATGCCACATAGAGGATAAATAATGACAGCAACCAATAAAAGATATATTAGTTGCATTTTTGAATTACAAAAGGTTGCAGTTTATTCTGTTTTGTCCTGAACTTATCAATATTAAATTAAAGCCTTTTTAGTAATTGGTCTTTCTAATAATAGAATGTATTTAAATATTCCAATACTTTAAATATACTCATACTGAAGACATATGAAAAATGGACACATATACCCATTAATTTACCTTCCAAAGGTCAAATCTAAAGGAGAACAAGACAGGAGTGCAACTTTTCCAAATTTTCTTTCATCTACCTTTACTGTTTGTTCCTTGACTTATTTTCCCACTTCTTGCCTTTCAGCTCAGAACCTACCTTTTTCCGAAAGTAATTATATAAAAATGCAATTAAATGAAATTATTGCAACCACCTTCACAACTTAGAAATTCAAATACTGAAGTTGTTCTCCCTGTGAATTTCACATATTAAGAGGTACCTTCAACACTCTAGTCTAGAACCATGTTTTAAAGAGCCTTTGAAGTCTTTAAACTCTTTTTTTCTTTTTAAGAGCAGACAAAAAGCAGTCAAAATTCATTGTTCCATCTAATCTTAATCTTCATCAACATCACATGGCACGCCTTGTGCAAAATAATGCTTCACAGAAAGACTTGCATGTTGATATTAAGAAAAGCAATTAATCATCCTCTGTATAAAATGTTCTGCAGTCACTGTTGTATGTAATTTTACTAGCTGTACTGAAGACAAAGTGCATTCTGAATTTTTCACTTCAGGGAAGGAAATAGAGAACCTATTTAGTTGTCTGGATTACGATGAGCAGTACTCTGATCCTTTGTGTTCCAGTAAATGTTTTAAAACTAATACATTAATTTAGCCCAATCATTCCTGATCATCAGTTTCACACTATTGCAGTTTTAAACATGTGGGCTGACAAAGCACTGCGAATTCTGGAAGGGGGTTTTCTGATGGCAGGTATAGTCAGATTTCTTACCTTACTGATACCTTGGGTTTATAAACTCAGTTTCTATTAGGAACACCACTGAGAAACTGCAAATAAGTAGGGTAGGATATTTTCAGACGACAGAAAAATCCATATAATATCAGATAAACTACAGGATGTGTTAACTAATATCTCAGAACAGCACTGTTTACATCTCTTCTGTCTTATCTGTGTTATATACGAATAGGCCTAAGTACCCTAAATACAAAAACATTTGAACTAGTAAAAACCATGCAGATAATTACAGCTGAATTACACATTCAGATATCCTATTAAGACTTACGCTGGTCAGCTTTTAGAAGTAGCTATCCATTCGTGAGCCTATATAAAACACCAGCATCTGAAGTAACTGCACTATTATGAATATATTAACTTCATTAATTAATTCACAGTTAGTAATTTCTAGTAGAAAGCTGTGTTCTAAAATTTGATGTTTAGAATTTAGATACAAATTATTGATTTTTTAGGAACTAAAGGCTTAATTTAGGGATACAATAGTCATGCAAATAAAAAGTCAGCCTTTGCTTTCATTCAAGTAATTTACAGAAGCTTAAAGTACTACACTGCATGTCCTATAGGAGTATTGAAAACATGCTATCCATCCAAGGCAAGAAGGCAAAGTACCCCAAAAATAAAGGTCATTGAGTGGAGAGTGAAAGTGCATATCAGCAACAAAAGGAGACTTTGACTAGAGCTGAAATTAGACAGACAGGTAGGAGAGACACCACAGCTGGGACAGGTCTCCCAGGACCTCATTACATCAAGGACCTCAAAGTTACCTGGTACTGAGTAATATGAAATGTCTCAGAAGTTGACACTTCCTAAAGCCTTCCATATTGTGATGGGCCTTCTAGTTCTGCAGTACACATTTCCACCTGCCTTTTCATGTAGGCAAGTTCTTGTTTTCGAAATCTTTTTTCTCCAGTGAAGTACAATCTATATGCATATATTTCACACAGACAACTTTAACCAAATATCTGATAATTAACTAAAACTCTTTTTGAAATAACATGGGAAGACATGCATATCTAGACTGCATTCACAATGAGTGTTTTTTCCCAAAATACTGCTGGTCCCTGTTGACAGATTTGCTGTTACTTTCTTAATAGCCACAAGTACTGGTCCTTACAAAACAATAGACACTTCCGAATGTGGGCACTGCGGAGAATTGGAAGTCCTAGGTCTCACAGTAGCAAAGCAGATCACCACTTGGAGAAGATCATGGGTTCTGTCTGGGTGGTTTGCCACACTTTTTGTCAACAAAAGATAGGGCAGGAGGGCTAGGGATGATGTACATGTGGGTCTCATCCAAACATCCTGCTGGGATGCAGCTGGGCATGCTCCCAACCCTATGATCTGGAAATAGCTAGCATCCCACATTCATTAAGTGACTGCCAGCATTCAGCCCTTCTGTTGTCTAAACCTGTGCAGATTATATATGTCTCACATGGTGCTTATGATGCCAGTGGCACCAGGAGTGACGTTATGCTGGAGCTAATTCCAGTGAGCTGCCTCATAACTACGAGCAATTTGAAAATTATAACAACTAGGAAAAAAACCCAGTAACCTAATAAAGGTAGGTGAACAGGAAGCATGACAACAAATAAAATTCAATTTTGACACAGGTAGAATATTGCCCGTTAGAAGTAACAATGTAAACTACTTACATATAGGGCCTAGTTCTAACAACTGCAATTACTCTCAGGAAAACTATACAATTGTAATGTAATAAAAAGGTAAAAATATTGACCTGTTGAACTCTTCAGTACTGACAGAAGTAGAGAAGCAAACAAGCCTGTATGTCCTCAGAGAATCATATAAGCCACTGTACTAAGAAATAAACCATAATTTTAATGTAATAGGTGAATTTACTTGGTTTCAAGATCAGTGTACAGCAACAAGCACAGAAGACACAATTTTACAGGTCCATATCTAGGCCACAAAATCCACCCTTAGCTCAAGTATTACCTACTCTGTTAAAATGTTATTGGTGTAGCATATAAAAGTAATTGCATTATGAAAGGATGGATCTTTCAGAATGGTGGCATTACCTGTCTTCTCTCCTTGCCAAGTAGCCACCATTTCCATTTCACTACAATGGTATTGCAAAAGGCTTGTAAAGGGCCTATAGATTAAAAAAAAATACTGGGAAACCTGAAGTTTTATTCAGAAATTCAGGTTAAAATGAAGATAGATACATAATAACATACCTGCAGAGAATGAAAAATTTCTCATAGGATTAGCAAAATGACCTATAAATTATAAAGAAAGAGAAAAACAAAAACAAACAAAAAAAAGCCCACAAAAAACCCAACAACAACAAAAAAACCAACCAAACAGAAAAACCATACAGAAATCACAGGAAGACATGAAAAGAGTAATAGGTAATTTTCTTTGTCTCACAGCTACTTCTGACCATGTTTTAAAAAAAAACAAACCCTGCATATCCTAAGCAAAACAATCGGAACACACATTACACATTTTGGGCATAATTTTTGCCAAATCTTATCTAAACACTTTTTCTGTCTCTGGGCTAGATTTGAAATAAAGAAATGTTAAAGAATCTTTTTCTCATGTAGTGTTTGCAACTTGCTATATCTTTTTGGTGCTGTTGCTTTCTAATGGAATGAAAAATATTGGTAAAATCCACAGTTTAATTGTGAAATCCAAGATACTACACTCCCAAATCTCCAGGGAAACTATATGGCCTCTGTGGATTGTAGAGCAAAGCAGATCTTTCATCTAACAAACTCAAGTTTGCCAAATGTGCAGTCATAAAAGCTGAATACTTGAAGAGATTTTGTGCACTATCATAGACTATCTATAAATCTCATATATTTTTTCAAGCTTAATCACATTTCTGGAATTGTGACTCTATGTATTTTTTCAAACTTTATTTTCCTTTTAATTTCTTTGATTTGGACAAATGCTGGATTATTCCATACTCTTGTGTACAGCCAACAAGTACTCATTCAGGCAAAAATATGCCCTCTATATATTTACTAATATAGAATCATAGGGTGCCATGTCACTTTACTTTCCATTAAAACATAGAGCTTGTTTTTAGTTACCTATCAAGTAGAGTGCACTTCATCAGAGAACTACGACAACAGTAATGATAACAAAGGTTTACTAACTAAAGCACAATTTACTGCTCAGTAGTGCAAGAGCATCTGTGTGCAGGGTTTTCCTGCAGCCACATAAACAGAGAATCCTCAGCTGGGCCTGGACAAGCTAATTATGGCAGGAAAAATCTATTCCACTGTGTTCAGCAGAGTGTAATATAAGAAAGAATTTGAGATAAGCAAATTTCCAGTTTTAGAGATTGGGATTGTCTTGCATGTGGATACAATTTCTGTACTTCCCTGAAACTTAACAACAAATGAGTCTATGGAATCTAATTCTGGAGTGGAAATCACACAGGGATACACAGCTTTTCAGAGCTGTATGAGTTGGCTTCTTGCAGTACAGCCACAAAACTGAGAAACAGCCTCTCAAGTAGGACTCTTTAGAACTTTTGGTACTAGTCAGTACTATGTTTGTGAATCAGAAAACGAAAAAAAAAAAGAATTTCATGAATGAATCTAATTTTTATTTTTTTTTACTACACAGAAAATTTTTTGCAATTTTATAATTCATCTGGGTATCGTTTAGTTTAGTTCCAGCTCTTGCCATGTTGCTATATACTTACAGAACTAAATTTCTGACTAAACTTGGAAAATAAATCTGTAATAAATTCTGACAAACAAATCTGAGCTTGTAGATCTATTGTACCTTATTAGTAGTGGTTAATTAATATTTTCCATTTTTTTCAACAGTTAGTCCAAAACCCAGCTCTCTTATCTTGGTGATTATTAACTCTCAGTTAATGCAAACAAACTTTATATTGATGTGAATATGAAATGCCCTTGTAAAATTGAAATGTTACACTCTTAGTATGACAGTATTGCCAACATTATGCCCCAAACTCATGACTCAGATCTTGAAAATCAGTTGCTAATTCTTATATAACATTGTATTTGTCTGTGTTTGTATTTGCCTTCTGGCTGTTGAACTGTAAGTCCAACTCCTTCACTTGTGAGTGTTTTAGTTTCCTCTTGATAAATTTTATTGGAGACCTGTGAATCCCCTCGTTTATCAATATGTTTATAGCAATATACAGAACGGAGTAAAGAAAATAGTACTAAAGTAGTAGAGATTATGTTCTAAGATATTGCATATAGCAGATGCAGACTCAAAATGAAAATTAATATGGTCACAAATTGGATATTCAAGTTAATTCAAGTGAAAATACAGACCTGTTTTCTTTCTCAGATTCACTTCTAATTTTATACCTTCTATATGTCTCTTTAACAATTTATATTTATTCAATGGTTATAGATCCTCTTCTGCTTCCATTTTAAAGTTGAGTTAAATTTTTTTTTTTCTGACTATTTTCCATCTACCTTTGCAGTTAGTGTGGTGAGGCAACTTTGGGGAATCAAGCATCATCTGCTGTGCAACTGACAGACTTAATCTTCCCTCTCATACAATTAATGGAGGAAATAGAAATGAGAGGGCTTTTTTTTCGAGTCTTGTTTTCTTCAGTCTTGTTACTTTTAGAAATACAATAAAGAAATATGTGACAACATCAAAATAGTCTTAAAAAGAAAACTTTGATAAAATTACATATGCTACTTCTCCTCTCTCTATATATACATATATGTGTGTGCGTGCATTATAAATACTATTCCTTCCTTCTTACGTGAATCTGAACATGAATCAAGTAATAACCAAGATTTGCCAAAACACTTCACTACACTGAAAATTAACCAAGTTGTATTTATGGGCAGATAATAGAAGCAGCACACTCATAATTGTGACCTTACATTATCATTATCTCTATGAAAGCACATTTGATTTGCAAATGAAACAAAATTCATGAAAGCTTATTTTACCCTTCCAATTTCTATGTAAGGCTTTACCATTCACTTCATAGTTTCATGTGTATTCCATGTAGTAAAAGGGTATCAGCAAACCACTTCAATAAATCTTTCTAAATTCCCTGTAACTATGGGCTGTTTCCAGCTTTAAATTGCAACATATTCTCACAATGTGCCTGTTATTATATTCAAGTACAGGTCTCTTTAGCAACCACTTCAAAGGTCAATTCTTGTGTCCATGGAAACAAATTAAACTGTGACATTGAAATTACTTAACTTGTAGTATTTTAAATGCTTAAATCAACCATTAAAAATCAGAATTGTTATGTAGACTATGTTTTTTGAAAGTTATTACATGTGATTCATATTTCTTTATGGAATTTCCCTTTATGCCACTGATACTTCTTTTTCCATTTATTGATACAATTCACTACTTTCTATTAGACAATACTTTGAGGTAACTATCAAAAACTGACTGGAACAAAATATCTGGAATATGAGAAATTATGTCTCAGTGTGCAAAGTGCAATTGTGTCACAGTCAGCAATGAAGCTCATAAGAGAATGGGAGTACATAATTCTTAATAGCCTTTCTACATTTCTAAACTTCAAACTCCCTAGATATTTACTTAGGAATTAACCTGCTTAAAGTTAGACCACATGAATGGTCCATTTGCTGATTCGTATCTCATTTGAAAGATGACATCCAGGACCACAACTAGTCAGGTAATAAACCTTGTCTCAGGTATGGATAGTAAGAAAGCTGTAGATTTTACTAGCAAACCTGAAGAAATGTTTCCATTTATTGTAAAAACTGAGCTACAATGAATGAAGTAAAGTGTCCAGCAGATTTGGATGATAGTACATTACAACATTATCCCTCTAACGTAGTGTGGTAATGTTACCCATACAGTTTAACATAAAAGTACAACCAACAGCTCAGCTGGCAGACAAAAGAAATACGAACTGCACAGAAGCAGATGGCATCCCTGTTAGACACTAGATCAGTGATTACTGGGTCAGAACCACCTCATGGGGATGCATCTGTGTGTGTCTGTGTGCCTGTGTATGTTGGGGGAGGGGACCAGCCTTCAGCACAGTGTCCACATGGTCAGCTTGGAAGGCCTTTGAGGTCAGCAGACACATGGCATGGAGCTCATATGGGGCACCTGTCAGTCAATAAGGTCCACCTGGTAACCTGCCCACACCACACCCCCAGAGCCTCTGACTGGCTGTGACAACCCTCATTTTGGCCAAGGGGACAGTGACTGGTCAGTGGACCAAAGGTCCCACCTGGGGAGAGTGGCCACAGTGGATAAGAAGGCACACATGCAACCTCTGCCTGGCCTTTGTGAAGATGTCAATGTGTGACTTATAGATGGTAACTATTTTTCTCTCCTTTCTTTCTTTATTCTTCTTTTAATCTTTCTTTTATTCTTTCCTTCTTCTTGTGGGTAACTTAAACACCTATTTTCTGTCTTTCACTTAAGATGTGGATATCTCAATTAAGTTGGTATAGAGTTTGTGTTTTTTAGATGTAACAAATATGTGCTTTATGCTACCATCATCAGTCTCTGGAAATACATAAGAGGTGGCCACATGCTGTGAATTTGACAGTCCTGGGAGAATGAAAAGCAGTCACAAAGAGGGGACAATTATCCTTATAATGAGAAAGAGTTACAGTTAATCTAGACTAATATACCATTCTATCTTCAAGAAATGTGTGAGTGTCAATCCCCAGTGGATGATTAAGGGTATACTAGATTAAAAAATATCCCTCTTGGACAATAGTACTAAGACAAAAGTCATTGAAAGGCAAGTTGGGACATATCTAGGAAATTACTTCTGACCATCTTTGGAACACAAAATTCAGGTCTCCAGTATTTTCTTTTGTGGTAAATGAATTTTGTCATTTACTGACATAGACTCTGTTGGCTCTATATGAAACTACTTTTCCAATAGTAAATTGCAGGTTGTTGGCAATATTTGAACAGAAATGTTCTGGTGTGCTATGTACTCGTCAGTGATGACAGAACTTAAAGAATCTGACGAAGTGTCTTAAAATGCTGTCAAAGAAGGAAATTCCCATAAGATAAGCCACCATGACAGGCACTTCTGATCAGAACAGATGGCAATAGCAGGAACCAGGCGTGGTAAGGCACATGTAGGCAGCCTATCTGAACAAAGATTCCTACTATGGAAAACTGTGAGAAAGGAAAGCATTAATTACAGACCCAAATGAAGTTGAAATTTGAAATTAGCACACAAAATTTCACTGTACAAGCTTCAGGAAAGAAAACAATTGCTTACACCCAAGTTATGGGGGAAAACTGAGAAACCTCATTAATATGTGGGACTTGAACTGCATAGAAGTTGTACCCCAGAAGCATGACTTCAGGACCTCCCCACCAAGAAGACCAGAAGAAGGACCTGGTGGGATGCTGTTGAAATCCATTTGGTGGTGATATCTTTATCTATTTACTTAATCTGTCTCTTACTCTTTCTTCTCCTCCTCCCTTCCCCTTCTTATCTCTCCTATTCCTTTCTCTACCCCATATTCACTGTTAAATAAAACTGTACTATTGACTTTGGCATATAGTCTTGTTTGCAACTTTAAGTCAGGATTGGCATGTCTTAATAACCAGGTTCTAAAAAGTAATACAGTACGAAAAGTGTAACATTTCATTGATACTATATATTAGTTCCATTAGTTAATGAATCCATACCTACAGGGAGCAGATGATTGATTGTGACCTTGCAAATACACCAGATGCACTTGCAGGACCTACAATGAGGATTTCAGCAAAAGCACTAGGATTACAACATAGGTTAGACACCTGTCTTTTTCAAGATGTGAATGTATACTGCATGCCATCTTAGCCTATCCTCCTGGTGCCTGCAGCTAGTTCAGGCTTTCTTGGCTTGTTTCAGAAATATCACCACTGATGTGGCAGTTGAGAAGATAGCCTCTTTCAGTGTCTTAACTGAGATGGATATATTGGGATTAAGGACCCACATAGAAGACATACTATAAGAGGACAAGTTTCCATGACATTTGTTTTCATCTCAGGTAAAGTGAATAGTCCCATGTGCATTTACCTCACACTGGTGGCATCTGATCTTAGATCACTTGTCAAAAACTTAGCAGGCAGGTTCCTGCCATCAGGGTAGTGATCACACCTCTAGTTAAGTATCTGCCATGCTGAAGGAACCAATTTAAGTAGTTCATGTATATCTTTGCAATTGCCACTGAGATAATAGAAAAAAGCTATCTAAATCTTTTTTCAAGACCTACATCTGATTCAGCTACGCATTGATTCTCTCTTTCACTGACAGTGGTGGTAAAACTGCCATATCACCATCCACCAGTATTCATCAGCTGACTTGCTCTATTAATTGGCTGAAAAACTGAAAAAAATAAGGTAAATGCTAGTCCTGCAACTTAAGAGATGTAAAACCCTTGAGAAGGTTGTTGGCAGGTGCAGCATTGAAGAAAATTGCCATAATTTTGTGTCTGAAACTGATCTTTATCAAGACTTTCAAGGCTCCCCTTTTTCTTAAAGAAATTGCTGAGAATAAAGAAACTTTTTTCCCTGAAGTTCAATAAAATCTCTTCTATCAAAGCTAAAATAAAAACAACATATATACACCTTTAAAAGGCTTTCATGGAAGCAAAGTTTTTGTTAGCTACTCTGACATTAAAAGTATATCTATCTTGCTACCATATGTGACTACTCCATGTAAGCATGGATTGAAATATATTCAGCTCTTCTGACCCTTATTTCACTTTCTCAGTAAAGCCTCTTAAGCTCTATTCAAGAAAAGGCATTATAAGCTTCAAGTCAATGGTCTGGAGAACTGGTCCATTGGAGGATAGAGAGAGCTTAAAACAATGAGTTTCATATTGAAAGGGGACTTTTAACTAAAATCATTCATTTCATGTTTGATTGTGACTGATGTTCAAAAAAAGATTTGATTTATTTTTGAATTTGATGAATTAAAGCTAAGCTTGAATGAACATTCTCAGTGTGTGTGGGGAATTAACAGTACAATACCATATATCCAAATAATTAATCGTTGTTTGAATTATGGTATTGATAAGTGGATCCAGTTTTAGATGTTAACAATAGCTCTCAGACCTCATCTTCCTTGAAATAAAAATAATTTTAATGTGATTTATTTCCAAACTTTTATTTTTCAAGAAAAATTGCAGGATCTGACCCTAAAATGACACTACAATAAATCCTGCTGACAGATTTTTAAACAATCAAAAGAAGAACAGCTACTAGACATTTAACAGTAGTCTCACTAATTATTTTAATAGAACCACTCATTCCATATGTAAGATGTGTTTTATAAAATGTAATCAACCCTTCCTGTTCTACTCCAAGTCTAATTTTCAATTTGTCAATTTATAAGATGCAATTGTACATTTCCACTTTAACAATTTACAAACTTTTAGAGGTTAAAGTAGTATCAAATGTTCAATTTCAGTTAAATACCAAGAAATACTATGCTCATTAAATTAGCATGATATCCAGAAGAATCTTCATCAATATGCTGCATCACAGTGATACAGAATCAAAGGGTCTTCTTAAATCCAGGTGAAACTGGGCAAGTCATATAAAGGGACTAATGGAAAGGGAATCTTGCTCTATGCTACTTAGATGTGTATGTTTTAAAAGTGCTAACTAGTTGCAATAGTGAATATCTCTTTCTTGGGACAGAAAGCAATTACACTGTAATGGTATTCTGATTTTTGTTAGTGAAATACAGCCCGTTCAGACACATCAGATCAGATTCACACGAGGAATGCTCTTAGTCTTCAAGCTACCATTGACTGAAGTATAGTTCTTGATCCTCTCAAAACCAATAAATGCTTGTGGCTTTATATTAGTAAAATTATACCACTTGATACCTTTCACGTGATTAGTTCCACACAGTCAGCACAGGATAGATGAAATCCCAATAAACAGGGGTGGTGACCTTTTGTTACTTGTAAACATAAGGCAAACTTTATCAAATATTGAACAAATACTTTTTCAATAGCACCTGTGTTCTAAGCCCAAGAGGGAATTTGAGACCAAGCAGATGGATGAAGTGCTTATATCAAAATACAGTCCCAAAAAAGAGATCAGTGCAGAAATGCCAATTGAGATTTTATTTACTGTTTAGTCACTGAGATTCTCAGAGAATAGGAAATTGAAATAGGAAATGTGATGGGAATTATACATGAAAGCATCCAATAAAAATCAATTCTACTTCTGTGTATACTTATAATATACTGAGGTATCAGCAACCTCAGCTTTCTTAAGATACTCTTCCTATCAAGGATAGTTTATACATTGGCTTCACCAGCAAACCTCATCTTTGAAAATGTCTCCTTTCTAACAAAACAATACAGAATTGATATAGATAAAGCTTCAACAAATACGATTTTTATTCTCTTTTGGCCTCCTGCAATTTTAAACCATTCTAAATTGGAAGAAGTAAGAAATTCCCTCTAAGGTTCCTTTCAAAATTCATGAATTTCCCTGGGGACCTTCTGAACTAAAATGGGTATGGTTGCATTTTGAGATAAAATTAACATTTTTTTGTCCAGATCAAAATGGAGAAAAAGAGCATTTTAAAATACATCATTCTACTGGAAAACTGCCTCTGTCTTTGCTCTTCAAAATCTTGCTCTAGATATACCACTCTTACATGGTATATGTCTCACAATTATTTCAGATAGTTGCAGAACACTGTGACTGCAGCAACCACTGGGGCTAAAGTAAGCCTCATCAAATTCATTAACAACCAGAGTTTGTGCATGTAAATATTAACATTCAGATTTTCTCCTCAGATTTGTAACTACATTAAAAAAAAAGAAAAAAAAAAGAAAAAAAGAAAATTAAAAAAAAAAAGTATTTTCTGTTAAGGAAAAGTAAACAAACACTTTAGTCCATGTCTGCTAATCAATGTTTTCAAAGAACAAGACCCGACAAAAGAGGGTTTATAATAAACCCCATTCAAGAAAAAACATTTCAAAATATCAAAATGGCAGATTCAATATGGTATAATTTTCTTATATGAATTAAAAAAAAAATTCATATTCTTCTGAAGCATTATGAGCAAACTAATTTTTAGAATTTTAAGCTAATTTTAAGCACATTTGTTCCTGACCTAACTTGAGTGATTATGATGAAACTTTTAACAGGAACATTTTTTATATGGGTAATTTTTGATTTTGAAATTCTCTATATATTCCTTAGGAAATATTTTGATGAACAAGAATGATTTCCCTATCTGTACATAAATAAATCTTAAGGGAGAAAAAGCTCATGATAATTGATATAGTGCATACAAATAGATACTTTCTTAAAACACGATCAAGAAGATCATGCAATATTCTATCTATTTTGATAACTTAATGCAATGAAGAGCTTCTCTGAACTGGCAATTCTTAATTACTAAATTTACCCTCACTAAAGCCAGTGATAACACCTGAGATAATTTCAGTACTTGTCCTTGTACTTGTAGATTAATACTTGTGGTAAGGAAAAAAACCCCAAAGAACAAAAGAAAAATAATAACAAAGGAAAGTGTTTTCTCTCAACAACTCAAACTTTTTCAACAAATCTTTCTTATAATACTTCATTAGTATTAACACATCATAAAGAAAAGTACATTTATATTATTTGGGGCTGATAACCACTCTTCAGTACTTTTGTAATGTGTAACTGATCTTTCATTTATTAGCAGAGATGCACTCAAGAAGGCAGGAGAAGATTAAAGTCAGCACAGCACTTATATTCTTGAGCTGTTTCACTTAAATAAAGTGAAAACTTTATAATTTACTTTTTTTTCCCTAGTATTTCTAAAGTTCCAAACCACTGAAAAGAAAGCAAAATTTCCTGAAGATCAAACATAAAGGTGGTGTCATCATAGCTGCAGTACAGATTTTTTTTTCCTACACTGTTTCACTGAGTACTAAATAGATATTCAAAATGTTTGAAAACATGGTAAACAAACAACTAAGTCTAAAAGCTCCCTGCATTTATCAAACAGTCATATTCAAAATAACTGTATGCCTACCAGATTCTGAAAGATGAAAAAAACTTCAATAAATCTACACTCAGGAAAACACTGAAAAAAACCCAACTTTGAGATTACACATAATTATATATTTACATTCTTGCTATTATTAATAAAACAGGCAAGACTGATGGAAACTACTGTGGAGTGGGGAACACAAAGGACACAATAACTTGTGTGTACTACTAAGAGGATTTCCTAGGCTGTGCTGGACAAATAAAACTCAGTTACAGATATTTAATGTGGTATGCTACTGTGACACAAAGGTGACACACGGAGGAACCAGAAGGTGCAGTGGGATGCCACATGTTCTTTTGACCTCTCATAACCCTTTGAAGCTTTTAATGTACAATGACATGAAGATATAAGCATTCATGTATAACAAAAACCTGGTCCAAAGTTCACTCACCTCACTGTGGCCATCTGAAAGAATGGACTATGGAACCACAATTTACTCAAAATTGCTCACTCGACTTAACACATACGATATGACAGAAACTCAGCTTCTGGCACCTGAGCATCTACAACATTACACATGGTAGCCCAGGCAGGACCAATAGTTATCTTGCAAGGCTTTTTAACATTTCAAATTTAACTCTTTCTTGGCCTTTACTTTTTCAGTGTTCAGAAAAAAAACAAATCATATAGTATTATACCAAATGTAAATTATCTCTCTTGAAGTAAAAAATTGTACTCTCTCTTAATAAATTAGTGGATTGTTAGTTAAATAGTTAAACAGTTTTGGTTTTCCTTAAGACTGTATCAGTATAATTTTCTCAAGCAATACTTGTAAGTACTATATTTTTGTACAGTCTTATGATATATTCTTTCTTCTTTTACCAGAGAAAGGATGCATTTTATGCACACAAATATGAATTATCTCTAAGTATTTAGAGTCTTTTAGCCACTAACATAGAGAAGCTTTAATTTCTTTTGGAATTCTATCTCTCACAAGGACTTACAAATCCAGAGCAAGTTGAATGGGGATAATTTTTTTCAGGAGAATTGATGATCATTTCATTATTGAACAGTGCTGGCAGTTTGCTGGTGCTTTGATAGAAGACAGATTGTTTTTCGCTGCTTCTTTTTCTTAAACACTTTGCACAAATAATAGCCTTTCATTTGCAGTCAGTGTTTGGACCACAGGAAAATCTGAAGATTACTATCACATCCCTTTTCCATATTATGTAAACAACCACTAGAAAACTCACAGTTCCTCCGCTATCTTCTTAAAAATACAGCCTTAAGCCCATAGAGCAGGGTGGAAGTTTTTCCCATGCATGTACATTTACAAGGAAAAGAAAAATATAAGATTATTTACCATTCAGAAAACCATTCATTTTGAGCCATATTGATAAAATACAGAAGAAATGAACAGGGATCTAGCTTAAGTAGAATTGAAAAAGCCTTGAATAGAAGGGACCATGCAACCACCACCTCTCAGATCAGATTAGCAATCAAAGATTGACAAAGGAAAACTCTTTAACGTCTCTTACCCCCAGCATCTGTGACTCCGTGATTCTGTGATCAAGGCAGATTTAAACTACCTCAACCCTGTACTAAACAGAGTTTGTGTCCCTCTCTGTTCTTTCTACCATGGTTATACTCTCAGTTGCCCTGAACAAGGTTCACACATACTCTACACATCTGCACAAGAAGATTACCTGACTCCAGAGGGCCTCCTGAACTACCATAGACTATGAATGAAGCATCCTTTACAGCGAAGTTAAAAGGCCCTAACCAACACAGACTTTCCTGTACAGGCAGAAAATGACCTTCAAATGTACCCAAGGTCATGGGTGATCCTGAAGAGTTCTTTCTGCCTGAAATATCTTCTCAAAAGCAGGGCTTTGGCAGATCCCCAGTTGTGTTCATGACACATATTCCATCTGATAATAATGCATGTATCTCCTTTGCTCCTATTACTTCCATTCACACAGTATAAATAACTAAGAATGTACTTTGCACAGTGGGGGGAGTGTAATTAAAAAGAGAAAGAATTCTTCAGTTGTTTTTCTTTCAATCCCTAAATTGTTTTAAATTATCAGGACTTCTACATTCTATCTATGCATTTTCCTTTCACATTTCCATTTAAGCAATGCTTTTCTCTTCTTGAACATGGAACATCTTTATATTCTGTTATCAACTGGGAACAGAATAAAATGAGCTTCACAGGATGGCATAATACCTAAAATTATTCATTTCAGATATGTGAATTGCAGTCTTTTTAAAACACAGAGGAAAATACTAGAAATTCTCTTCCTAAATTTTCTACAAGTGCAGTAATGCTCTATAAACACCAATTATTTTGCAAATAATGACATGGCTATAATAGCTAATGAAGAAAATGTCACAGAAGAACCTGTAACTTGGGTCTACAGGTTTTTATTGCAAAGCACTGCTTTGAGAGAAATATCGCAGAGGGTAATTAAAATAAAATAAAATAAAATAAAATAAAATAAAATAAAATAAAATAAAATAAAATAAAATAAATAAAATAGCTAATTGTAAGAAACAAATTCTTGTGAGTCAAACAGACCTGGAATGCATAAAAAGTTTAAAACAGAGTTTTCACTGTTTACTGCAACACTTGACCTTTTTTGCCTTGTTTACCTACTTGTGTGTAACTGCAATGTAGCTTCCTATTTGCTGTTGTATTTTCATTATGCACTGCATTAGAATTCCCACGACGACCTGTAAAGATAAGCTGCGGCCTGATTTGGTGCTCCAATTGTTCAGATCATGCAATTAATTTTTGAGAAGCAGAACAAATCCTGTTTTGTGTGCATGGGTTTTTTCTATAGAAGGCATGGAAGAAAGAATCTGAACCTCACCTTAATTCAATGCCAAGGTACAGTCAAGGTATACTCCTTGACCTGTGAACTAGAAAGCAGTCCACAGCTCCATCATTTACTGTGGCTGAAAGAATTTTTCAGGACTTTACACTATCTGTTTTAAACAATACATAAAGGCTACAACAATAACATTGTCACCTGGTATAAAATCTCAGACTCTGAAGTCTTTTCAAATATTGATGTTGGATACATTTGCAGTTGCCATTGTTTCCTCATAAAAAACACTAGTAAATGGAAGTCCTAGTCGTTTTGAAACAGCTTGTCTTGAACTCTACATCCACACACTTTTACAGGCTGTCATGTAAACATATATTTCTGTGGAAGAAAAGGAAGGGAAATTCAATACCCAGAAGTTACTTCCTATATATAAAAGTAAGATAGCAATTAGAATATTCTATTCCCTTTCAGTTTTGATCACTAACTAACTAAAATTATATTCCTTATAAATTCCTTCTAAGAGAGAGTTTTTGGGTTATAGAACTGCATTTCCCAAAATGTAAGTAGTAGTAGGAAAAAATTCATATGACATTACAACACTGAAAAGTAATGGTAAATAATATGACTCAGGGAAGGAGTACAATAATTAGTATACGGTATGAAAAGGCAAGCAGAATCTGGGGGCACTTCACTTGTGCTACTGAAAGAATATAACCTTTTGATGCAACCCAACATCAGCATTCTTCCAGTCACTGCAACTACTGATGGTTTCTTTTTGGCCACCAGATTAATTCATCTATACAATTAACTTTATGTCATCCTCCATTACGTGGTTTTTCCTCCTCTGTTCACCTATTTTGACTTCTTGCCTGAGCCTTGGTTTTCAGGTGCCCAGTTTTACTCAACACCCTTCTGTGTTGGCTATCTTCTCCTGACATCTTTTGCTCACGTGTCTTTCTGCTATCCTTGAATTTCAAAAATCTATGTACATAATACAAACAAACAACATGAAAAGAGGAAGCGAGCTATATTTTTATAGGTAGACTTAAAAAGTTAGAATTATCATAAAAGAAGAGATAGCTAAACTTGTAATTGCAAGGCAGTATCATTGCATATTTCATTCTTCTATCCACCCTACATGAACTTACCTGGTTACAAGTAAAATTAAACTGCTGCCTGTCCCTTTCTCACCTGAGAAGAGTCAATGGCTGTATTTAATGCTCTATAAATGCAAAAGTTAACAAGACAGGATTTCTGCCTTGAAGATTATACAGTGAGAAACAGAAAATAACAAAAAAGAAAGCAAGATGAGAGAGTATGTAAAACAAGCATTCAACACATAGGGAAACTATGAGACGCATTTTAGTCAGAGCTGAATAGTACTGATAGTACTTTGAAATGAGAACACATGAGGAAGTAAATAAGACCAAGCTGGAAGTCTGCACTGGAAAGAGAGAGAAGGAAGTGGACTTTGCAGGAAGAGACTGATGATGTTCTAAGTTTTATGAGTATGGACTATGAAGTCTGAAAAGGATTTCCTACAATAACATAATTCCCAGCTCAGTCAATTTTCTAAATTCATTCACGTTCCTGTCAGTTTGACTGTGTTGGTCTTGATGAAAGCTTTTTTTCATCAAAGCATCTCCACTTTACTGGCCCTCCAACACAAACCATGACCACTAAAAAACGCTATGAATATTTCAAAGAACTAAATGGCATGGATGGATTAATATTTTAATTCAACTTTGCTTTTTATCAAGATGTAACTTTGAACATAATAAATTCTGTTTAAAGAGACAAAGGCTTTCACATTCTATATCTTTTCTTCTTTTTCATTATTTAAGTGTCTTTCTAAACACTGGTGTGTTTATGGACATAGCCTATGGCATGCCAAAAGCAAAGAATGAAACTAAGGTTGTAACAGGCCTATTCCTCTGATAAACTGTCAGTCTAAACCAAAGAAGTCATTCTTTTAACTCTGTCTGATGTAAATGTTTGTGCCATAATTTTCTTTACTTCCAATGACAGATACAGATTGTACAGTAATTTACACTATTTACCAATTGTACAGTATTTACTAAAAAAAAACAAACAACAAAACAATAACAACAATGAAACACACACACTAAAAAAAAAAAAAAAGAAAAAAAAAAAGTGAAGAAATATTTTTGAGGCTAGCTTTAGGTGGCAGCTGAGTTATAGCAGTCTAGCCAGTGTATGCTACCAGGAATGTTTAAAAGACTAGAATTCAACCAGACTGAGTGATTCACTCACCTCCTTTCATGATATGATCATACTTACTTCCACGAATTCATTGATAATAAAGTGCAGTCATGTCATCATATAAAAGCAAAACAATTTGATAAGGCTACCAGCCAACAAAGACTTTATAACTTTGTACTTCAATTTGAACTCACAGCAAAAATTTACTAAACTTAAGAAAGAAAAGATTGAACTACAGGAGCATGAAATTTGCATTTCTATCACAGAAAGTTAATATTTTTGATAATAACCTTCAGAGAATTTCTTAATAAGTTTTTTCACTAAGTATCTCTTTCAGATTTTTAGTGTGTTCACTTGATTACATCATATTTAGTTCAGTTCATTTAACTCATTTGTTGGTAACCTGGGCTGCCTTACACAAAGTACTGCCAGCCTGTCAAGGGAGGTGATCTTTCCTCCATACTCAGCAATGGTCAGACATGTCTGGGCCCAGTGCTGGGCTCCTCCTCAGGACAAGAGACATGGACATACTGGAGAGAGGCCAAAGGAGGGCTATGAGGGTAATTAAGAGACAGAAGCCACTCTCCTGTAATGAAAGGGTGAAAGAACTGGGACTGTTCAGCCTGGAGAAGGTTCTATTCTGTTTTTAACATCACATTATCATAGCAATATGAAGTACTGACTGTCTTGTAGTAGCTTGAAAGAGACGTTGAAAATGACGCCTTGCTGGATATAATTTGAAAAGTAGGGCACAGCAAAATAGTTCATCTTACAAAAGAATTCTTGGCCTATCTTTGAAGCTGAAACAAGAAGTTTATAATGACACAGCAACATTCCTGCAGTATTTAGGGTTACTATTGAGGCAGGATATTGTAAGGTTGCTATGGCAAATACTGCATCTTTTACAGTAATTAGTGGTCCAAAAATATTCCCTTTGAAGATCACAGAATGACAGAATGGCTGGGATTGGAAGGGACCTTTGGAGATCATCTGGTCCAACCCCCCTGCTCAACCTAGAGCCAGTTGCAAAGGACCGTGTCCAAATGGTTTTCTAATGTCTCCAGGAATGGAGACTCCTCTGCCTCCCTGGTCTACCTGTTGCTCCTTCTGGAAACACACCAACAACCAAGCAAATTCCAAGACTTAATTTTTTTCTCTCCACTGTTATATACTTTCCTCCTTTTGTTAAGAGTCAATATTCTATGAAACCTGGACAATTTTCTGTCTTTCAACATAAATTCTTACTCCAGGTAGAGATAAATATGAGATAAATGTGAAGCAATACAGTTGCAGAGATTTTTCATCAATGAAATTTTTAATTGTACTTTTGAGACCAAGTATCTCTCACTACATTGCATTTCATCTCTTCCTCAGCCTTTTTAACTGTGAAGTCTGTGCTAGAAATTCTACTTTTATCATTTTTTAAAAATATATCTCTAACCTAATTTGATACATAAATTCTCTTGTATTAAGGAAAATATAGCACTTTCTTGTTTGCAACAGTGATTATGAGATATTCTTGCAGCAAGAAAGTATTTTTAGAATAAAGAAAAAAAAAAAAAAAAAGAGATAACCTATTTTATCATACAATGGTAGTTTTCCAAACAGTCATATATGCCTGCACACACTTAGAAACCTAAATTATAATTAATTCAAGAATCCTTTGCTTTTTCATACTTCTTTAGCATAGCAACAAAAACTCATAGATATTCTGGATTCGCTAGTTGTGACCATTCTGTTCCACAAAGTATAAAGCCTTCCATTAAGACACTACTGTGGTTTGGCAGTCTGAGAAACTGAATGCTAAGACTTGCTACATGGTACAAATTAGCGCCGTAAGGTGGGTCACAATTTGCTTATAGTTTCTTCTGTCTTGTTTTTGTTTTACTCACGCCTCCCAAGTCTTCAGACTCACAGAATAAAACGCCTTGCATGTATGGGTCCACAACAGACATATCTGCACATCTGCACGCACAGCAATATGCTCCAGTTATGCCAAACTGTATGACAGAAGAGGGTTTACAGCACTTGACACTGTAAGGGAATGTGCTACCACAAGATATATTCTCCAGTTTCAGTGCATTGTTACTGCCATCTTTCTTCTCTGGTGTAGTTGTCTGGTGAAAACTACAGGCAGATCCCAAGATGGGTGAAAACACAAGCCTCTCAGAGCTGGCTGTAGAAATCAAGGAAGACTTCAAGACCCTCATTCTGTTTTGCTGTTATTTTGAAGTAGAGGCAGTACTTTCTTCCATTAGACTTTATTCAAGCTGATTGCAAATTACAGTATCATCTTTCTAAATACAAACTTGCAATATAGCCATTAATATCTGGTATTTGTGTGGAATACTTTGCCACTGGACTATGCACAGAGTACAGTGCTGACTACCACTTCTATTAGCGGTCTTCATCCTGAACTATTGTATCAAGGTCAAAATTGTATGAGAAATATACTTATGTTCTCATGCCTCCTCATTTTGCTTTTGATCTTCCTGCACTAATTTACTAATTTACTTTGCTATTGAGCACTGAAAAGTCACTTAGAAATATTACTGTACTTTGAGGTAGCTCCTCACCCACTTCAACTTATGTTGAATTGCGCATGGTCCCCTTGTCATGGCCAGACTCCTGCCATCCCTTTTCTCCCATCAAGAGCCCAACACAAACGATCCTCCTACATTCTTAAATGTGGAATCAGTACATGAGTATTGCTTAGATGCTGAAAGAAGGCTTAAATATCAGTTGGTCACAGCTGTTATCTATGTATTTCAACAATATTAATGAAAAAAATTAATATTGTTTGCTGCTTGTTCACAAATTTTCTCACTGCATTTAAAGCAAACAGGGTGCATGATTTTTTCCCGCAGGCCTTTGAAAACAAGTGAGCAATAACTGTGCATGAAAGTGCTCTGACAGTGGAAACAAGTTTGAGAAGTGCAAGGTTTAATACCAGGTTATCAGGTTTATCTTACATAAACAGTTAAACTGTGTTTAGAATTAAATGCAAAATGTGCAGAACATTTCTACTTCTCTTGTGCTTTGATAATTTAGAAAAAAATAAAATCCTACTCTCATACACATTTTAGATATGGCACATACAAATATAACCCTGTATTTTCTTCTGCCTTACAAGTATTTCCTTCATAATTATCAGGAACATTTCCTGCCACAGTTTGAAATTAAATGATACACAAGTCTTCAATGTACACAAGACATGTGTTTTAAAGTTTACTATGAAAAAGAAAACCATTAAAATTCCAAGGAAAGGGTCTGAGGGTGGCAGTCAATGACAAGTCAGTGCTGTAAAACTTGAAAAACAACAAATCTCATTCTTGTCTGTTTTAAAAATACAGTTGTGCATGAGACACACAAGCAAGTAATTTTTCTCTATGCAGCATTCATAAGGCTTCCCCTGGAGAAGTGCTCACGGTTATGTCTGATACTAAGAGAGAAATACATCATTTGTGAAAGAAATACAGAGTAGATGACCACAAATGATAATTTCCTCAGGACTTCTTTGATATCACAAGTCAGAAGCAAAAATATGTACCTCCATTCGAACTTTTTAAAATAGAACTACATATTGATTGGGAAGAATAGAAAAGGAACTTACAAGAAAAAAATACCATAAATGATAACACAAAAACTAGCTTCAGCTCAAAGAAGCAATAAATTTTGACTAACAAGCATAAATTTTATTTTGCAGTTTATTTGTGTAGTTCAATTTGAAAAGAAGAAAAAATAAAAAATTATGGAGCTGACAAGCATCTGTGTAGGGTTTACAAAAATAGCAAATGAACTGTTTTGCCTGGACAACTCATGAAAACTCAGACTAAAAACTGAAACCCTACTGCCACAGGACTATGCTAAAGGACTTGCTGTGGAAACTCCTGTAAATGAACCACACCCAATGTATTATCAGCACTTGCCTATCTATAATCTCTAAAGCATGGCAATTCAGGACATATGAAGAAATAAGTTATGCTGTAGGTGATAGTCTTTTCAATGTTTTTTTTCAAACCTCTCTTTATGCACATTGTTCTGTCTTTGAGTCAGTTGAGTAGGGACTTCCTGGAGAAAACATTTCCACAATTAATCTCTTGTTTGTTTGGAAATAATTGCATGTCATGAAACACTTACTGAACATAATTAGCTCCTTTACACTACTAATCCAAAACTTTTTGGATGAAAATACTGACTTGCCAGATGGTAAGAAATGGCAGGCTATCTCACCAACTGGGAAATCTGAGTTCAAGTTCACAGGCCATGGAGCAGCAATGGCTGTATATGACAAAAGGATACAGGGAGCTCCTCAGGGTAGGGAGGGAAGACTGCCAGATGGATAGCTTTGCTAAAGACACTCAGTTCTTGCCTGTCTGAGAGTAAGAGTTTTAACATGAGGAACGCAGTTGGATAGGAGGCAAAAGCAAAGACATTTGGTAAAAGAAGCCATTTGAACTGCACTGAACTCATAGAGGTAGTCGTTAAAAGACTATCACATGCTGTTTATTCTTGGGTTTTTTTTCCTTTTTCTAGTCTTGCTACCTCTGCATGAAGAAGTGTTCACCTAGATGTACAGGAAACAAAACAAAACACACAAAATGGAAAGACACACAAAATTTCTTCTAGAGTAAACTAGTAGAGATCAACAGAAGAGAATAGATTGCACAGCTTATTTGTTAATTTACAATTTTCTGTTATGCTTTTGAAACAGAAGGAAAGCTCTGTGAGCTATTTCAGTGTACAACCTGGTAGGTGAGGTTGTGTGAAGTGCTTAAATGAATGCAGTTGCAGCTGAGGCAGGTGAGGGAAGAAAACTATCACTGAAAATCAATACATTAGTCCTGCAAATTAAAATTCCTGGCCAAAGCAGGACACTGAGGTTAAGATGTCTTAACTGCATTCTGCAACCAGAAACCAGGAGGGATGAGTCAGATTGAAACTTTCTCTGAAAATCCTTCTACCAATACTTTGTTTCTGTAAGTTGCACGTTGTTTTTTAAGGCAGGTAGGAATAAAATTGCTTCTTTAAGAAAGACAAAAAGCTTCATCAGGGAACAGAGAGGCCAGCTGGTTCCAAAGGGCAAGTGAGCTGGAAGATGAGGAAGACAGCACCTGGGCAGGGAGTGCTGGCGAGGTGCTCTGGGCCAGAAAGTGCACTCAGGGAACTGGCAACCCCAGAAATATAAAAGCTGGTATAAGACCTACATATGTCTCTTCATTTAAACATAGTTTTAATCACAGATGGAAACCAGCAAACATATTGTTCCAAGACCCTTTAAGACAAGTTGATCTCAAAGGGTTTCTTTTTATCAATACAATCTAAAAAACTAAGTTCAGAAAAACATGCAGTGCAATGAGCTGCCAAAATTCTGAACAGAAAGTCATCATGGCTCCTAGCCCAGACCTAAATGTGGTGTTCCCTAAGAGCCCACATTTGCACCACAGATGCATCTTTGCATCCTTGCCTACAGGTGAACTGTACACCACTAGAATGGTGGGGCACCTGACATAAATCTGGGTCAGGTTATGGCCTTACTATGTCTTTCTGCGAAGAGTTTATCACACCCGCGGTGCTATAATCATAAGGACAATAACAACAATACTACTCATAAAAATATGGTTAAGGCCAATCTTTATTTTAACTATCTTAAGACTCAAAAAAATCTTGCTAGTACAATACATTTTGCTAGTACACAGCAGTATTTCATCTGTTTTCCACACAGTGATGCCATTTAACTCACTTTCACATTTAATCTTTTCCTATTTGGTATTCTATCACTGAAAATGTTTTTTTCTCTGTGGTGAAGAAGAATGTAAATTTTGCAGTAGCAGAAGCAAGTAAATTAAAACATGGAAATTTTTATGAATTAAATATGAAACTGGATAATGCAATCAGTTATGTACTATTTACATTATTTATTTTATTAAATTAATTTGACTGTAGCTCAGTTTCCAGGATGGTAAGGTTTTCATATAAAAGACACAGTAGGACACTGTAAAAGAAATAGAAGAGAAGCTGATGGTTTTGGAGCTTAGCAGAGAGCATTTGGAACCTGGCACAAACCTTGGGGTTTGGGAATACAGACATTTTGGAAATTTTGGCTACTTTGATAAGCAGGATGAGAGTTCAAATGTTGACATTTAATCTGTGAGCATTGGGCTACAAAACTAACTCATAAAAGAAGAGGACGAGCAATTCACACTTTCACATGTCATGATTTAAGTCTTTCTGTGAACTAAGACATCACTGCAATAGTCACATAGAATTTCCATTTTGAAATTTTCTTTTGAAGAATTATTGTCTGGGGATACTGTAACAGATGGCTTTTCAACAAACATGCAGTCGTCCAACCCATAAACCTTTATCCCGAGCTACACTTCAGAAATTAGTAGGGGGAAGTGTAAATAGTTCCTGTCAGTCCTACACCAGCAAGGCTTCTAAAATTCTGCTCCTGAGGTAATAAAANATATATCATATTACTATTTTACTATGATTATATATTACAACTCATTATATTATTAATAGATTAATATTTATTATACTATATATTTGATATATACTCTACTTTTTCAGTATTATCTTGCAGATAATTTGTAATTATTTGTAATAAAAGTACAGTAATTCTGTACTTTGAAGATTGGTGGTTTATAAAATAGCCATTTCTACAACTAATCTGCTGATTATCCATCCAACCATCTATCTATCCTCCCCAAACATAAACTTTCAAAATGTATTATACAGAATATTATATGAAAGTCCCATTTCCTATTTAATAAGTGTTGCTAATATGTTGTTCATATTTCTCATGAGGCCTAATGGTACTATCACAGCATTTCTTCTTCCAAACAGAGAGGTCAGCTTCTTTAAGCAATTTTCAAGGATTTGTAATGAGAATAAAATGTTCCCCAGCAGGAAACAGACTGGCACAGAAATATTTAGGAAAAAAAAATCCACTGTGGGGAATAGACACTAAAGAATGGAGTTAGTGCATTTTTAATGTGATAAATATGAAGGTACTAATTTCTAAAGAATAAGGATCATTTTTGGTGATCAGAGTATGCAGAGTATTCTTAGAGGAATGTATAAACCATTAGGTTTTCTGGAATTCCAGGCAGTCATTTATGTATATTTGGATAAATTCATTCAAATGTACAGAAGTTTCTTTCTTTTATGGTCAATTAAACAGAAAGTTTCTTAAAGGGGACAATAATTTTCTTTATATTTTCAAAACCCATAGCACAGCAATGACATAAATGTATGTAGCTCAATCTGATAAAATTAAAAGTGGGTGGATAAAGAGTTAGCTGTAAGATGTCTGTAAAACATGAAAACAGGATCACATTAACACTATTTCAGATTTTCTCGAAAACATGACTTAAAAGTTGTCTTAAAAATCACAGACAAACTTTGTAATTAGTTAGCAGCATATCCCAGTAGGGGAGGCTTCTGTGTGATGTTCCTCTGGTTTCTGCTCCTGGGAACTTCAGTGAAATGAGTGGAGAACTGAGGATCTCTTCTTTGTACAAACACTATTATTGAATTTACATTTAAAATCCTTCATTTGTAAGGCTATCATCTGAGATTGCTTATTTGTACATCATTTATGTACTTTTATAATAATTCCTTAATAAATAATTGCAATAATTTTTCAGCAATAAAAAAAATCCATGTCCCAGATTAGAACATTCCTCCAAAACAACAACTAAGACCAAGGAGGAGTCCCTCAGCTGACTGTTAATAATACGGAAAATTATCAAACCAGAGATCAAAGGACCATCTGATCTTTTAAAAGTTCTGCCCTTCAAAGAGAGCAGAGGAAGCTGTCAGCTACAACTGACAAGCCCAAAAAGCATCTGCATATAGTAGAGAAATGAAGAGCACTTCAAAATTACTGAGAAATCCTAAACACAGAGCGGTATTCATGCATGGATCTCCAGTTTCACTGCTGTAGCACTAATAGTAAAAACTGATATATTGTTACCAGTGAATTCCAGTTAGTTAAGAAGTAGCTGCTTCTTATCTAAGTATCCGTATCCCAACACTACTATCAATCCCATGACAAATGACAGGCATGAACTCAAGGGACTGAAAGTTAATTTTGTCTATATCTCAACTGGAACATCTGGGCACCTTGTAACCTACTGTAAGGCAAGTGTGAGATATGCAAAAGCCTGTGCTTATGGCCATAGCCCTCAAGGAAACTGCAACAGCCACAGTCAACAATTGGGAGACTGGGAGTACTGGGATGCCCCAAATTCCAGCTACAACCTGAGGTCACAGCACAACTAAAAGACTGAAGAGTCATGATTAAAATCAGCTCTCAAACTACTTTATGCTTTATAGATTATAAGGAATTTCCAAGGGTGGTTGCTGCTTATAAAGGATGGCAGAAGCCATGAACTAAAGTTTTATGATCTGTAATACATATTGGTATTAGAATTTATGCCTAATATGTTTTTGGACTTCAGCAAAGCTTTTGATACCGTGTGTCATAGTATCCTTCTGGACAAAATGTCCACCACGCAGTTAAATAGCCATGTTACACGATGGGTGAGCAACTGTATCACAGGTTGGGCACAAAGAGTTATAGTCAATGAGGTAACATCAGACTGGCACCTGTCAATAGTGGCATTCCACAGGGCTCCATCCTTGGCCCAGCTCTCTTCAACGTCTTCATTAACAACTTGGATGCAGGACTCAAAGGAATACTAAGTTTGCCAATGACAGTAAAATGGGAGGAGCTGTCAACTTCCTAAGGGCAGAGAGGCCCTGCAGAGAGTCATTGACAAATTAGAAATGGGCAATAAGGACATTTAACACAGGCAAGTACCAGATTCTGCACCTGAGATGGGGCAACTCTGGTTGTGTGTACAGAATAGGGAACAAGAGATTGCAGAGCAGCCCTGTGGAAAGGGACCTGGGGGTGCTGGTCCATGACAAGTTGAACATGAGTCAGCAGTGCCCTGGCAGCCAGGAGGGCCAGCCCTGTCGTGGAGGGCGATCAGGCAAAGCATCATTAGCCAGTCCAGGGAAGGGATTGCCCTGCTCTGCTCTACACTGCGGCGGCCTCACCTTGAATATTGTGTGGTTTGGGGCATTGCAATATAAGAGAGTGTCTAATGGCAACAAAGATGGTGAAGGGCCTTGAGGGTAAGCTGTATGAGGAGCAGCTGAGGTCACTTGTTTTGTTCATTCTGGAGGAGAGGAGACTCAGGCATGACCTTATTGCAGTTACAACTTCCTTGTAAGGGAAAACAGAGATCTTTTCACTCCTGTGGTCATTGACAGGACTCAAGAAAATGGCAATATGACTACCAAAAGTGCAAACAGTGGACATCAGACATAGGAGATACCCAAGTTATGCTATACAGAACAAATGAGAGCAAAAGACTGCAAACAGGTAACCTGCTGAATACACAAGGAAGATGAATA
This sequence comes from Formicarius rufipectus, assembly GCA_013399695.1. Taxonomy (NCBI): domain Eukaryota; kingdom Metazoa; phylum Chordata; class Aves; order Passeriformes; family Formicariidae; genus Formicarius; species Formicarius rufipectus. The sequence goes on along the minus strand of VXAU01001331.1, from coordinate 218,932 downwards.
GCAAAATCAAAAATAAGACAAGCATGATGGAACCTTACTTCTGGAAGCAGGATAAGGAAGGAAGACAAAATATTATTAAATTGCATTTAAGGACAATTGCATGGAGAAAATATGATTAAAACTAGCCAATATTCACTTAGAATAATATAATATTGTGTAATATAATCTGAATTAAATTAAGATTGCATTTAGATTAAAGTAGAATAGAATAGGCTACTTCAGTTGGAAGGACCTACACAAATCATCTAGTCCAACTGCCTGATCAAAAGTTAAAACTTGTCATTAAGAAGTGAATGATTCTTAAATACTGATGAAATACAGATGAAACCCCCAAATAGCATAAAAACCTCAAGCACAGGAAGGAAAAATGGTGAAGAAGAAAGACAAGTCCACTAAAGAAGTGCAAATACAAACACTAACAGCTTTGTATACTCATTGCTGATGGTTAATAACATATAAAATGAACTTCATTAGCATAAAGTGTGCTGTTAATAAATTAGTTTAAAAACATTTTGATTTAAAGTTTAAATGATGTGTCAGTCTTACATCACAGTGATATCTAATTCACTGAAAAATATCAAAATACATACCTTTACTTGAATCTGGACACATTCAATTTCAGCAATTCTTAACAGCAAAAGTCACATACAAGCTTACCTTACTGTAGGACTTGATATTTTTTTAATTTCAATATATAACTCTGTTCAGAACACTTAAAAACTCACAATGTAAGATACAACACCTTCCTCACATCTGTAGTTTTTACACTGCAGGAGTGGTAGCAGTAAGATTGAATCCTGTACAGAATTTCCCTCCATGACAAAAGTAACCATAGAATCATAGAACATTCTCATTTGGAAGGGACCCACAAGGATCACTGAGTTAAACTCCTGACTTCCCACAGGGTCACCTCAAAATTAAACCATATAAACCAAGAGCACTGTCCAAACACTTGAATACCTAGAGATTTGGGGCCATGAGCCCTTTCTTCGGGAGCATGTTCCACCCTCCTATTGAACAGCCATTTCCGAATATCACATCTGAACTTCATCTGATGCAAATTTAAGCCGTTCCCTCACAACTATTATTTGTGTAAGAACAGGAATGTTTAGAAGTTTGCTAAACAGAATGGGGAGGATAATTGAAATGGATACTTCTCCTTTACAGCCTCATATTACTGGAAGGTGAAAGCTAATCAGGACAAAATTGGTTATCTGAAAACTTTTGCAAACTTAATTGAGCCAGGACAAATGTCCAAAATATCTCTAAAGGTGTTCACACAGTCCTAGATAAAATTTCTTGTCTAACAAAATATTCTTATTCTGATATTTATAGCTAAATAGATGTAAATTGACAATATTGTAATAAAATTTAAAACAGTTCTAAGATATTTATTCTAAAAAATTTAGAAGATAAACAAAAAAAAAGTTGGAAATATGATATTATACTAAAATGTTGTGACTACATATCTCCCAATAATAGATTTTTTTTTGCAAAAACTTCTTAATGTTTTTACCAAGCAACATTACCTCTTATTTTCATTCTCCTACTTTTTAATTCTAAACTGAATTTCAATAGAAAACATTTTCCAAGATATGTAAATCCTGCATTATCAGACTGTGCATTGTTAAATATTATTTCAGTAGATATTGTAACACTGCAGCACTGGCAGCATAAACCTCTCCTATACTATTTCTATAAATAAATCTCTGGAAAAGGCAGAATATTCTTTTTCATTGCAGAAAATATGGAAGTGTGTAAAGCTTCTGAACTGAGATTTGGGTTCAGAAAATGCTAAGTACCTATTTTCACTATCAGCTAAGATAAAGGTTTAGTATGAATCATGTGCACTTTAAACAGTACTGACAAGAACAATGTATTATTAAGCATTGAACTCTGCCATGGCAAATAATATTTATCTGACAGAATATAACGAGTGAGTGACATTTTCTATATTAATGTCATGTTTCATCATTTTAGAAAATATATTTTCTTAATTCCTACAGAGTGCCCAAGGTGTTTGAGGCTTTAGCAGATGTATGAACATACACTCTGTTCTGAACTTCTCACTGACTCACTCACACTGGAGAATAAAACACTCGAGGAGTCTAATGTAACTGATACAATAAAGGGGAAATTAAAAGGTAGTATAAATATCTATAAGATAAAGTCAAGATGTAAAGTAAAAAGAAAAGTGATTCTTCAGGCAGAATAAAGTGGAATAAACTGAGAATCATAGACAGTGTTTGAAAGTTACCCTGCAAGTCGCCCAAACTTCTTGCAGCCCAAAGTGAATGCCTGATCTCAAGGTCTGAGAACTGCTACTTCCATTAGGAAGAATAAAAAGTGTTCCTCAAGAGACAGACAACCGAGTTCCCTCTGTTTCCATGGTTAAAGATATGCGACTGAAAACTGTGCTTCCATTTCAGCAATGCATGAAGTTGACTGTAAAAAGGAAATGTATTTTCTTTTGTTACTGGGGGAAAAAAAAAAAAAAAAAAAAAAGGAAGGAAGAGAAAAAGGGAAAAAATAGGGGGAAGAAAAGAAAAACTGGGATAGTATTTTAGGTTTTGGTTTTTGGGGTTTTTTTGGTTTTTTTTTCCTCTCTTGGTTTGGTTTTGGGTTTTTTTATTAATGCAGGTCTTGAGAGTAAATCAGGTTCAAAGTTCACTAGACATCAGAAAATGTCACTATTTTCTTTGGAAGATTCATAAATGGAAAGAATCAAATATGAAGTTAGACCCCTTATTGTCTTTTTAAAATTACAGATATAAATGCAGACCCTCCATTATTTATAAAATCTTTTTGCACAATATTTTTTTGCAATAGCATATTTTGAGCTTTGGGTAAGACCTTCTCAAACATTTTCAGTTTATCAATATTTCCTCCCCTACTATGAGAATAGCACATACACATCTCAGATACACTGCTGACCACAGCTCTTGCCTTAAGACAGTCTATCAGCCTGCACTTGAAAGTGAACACCAGGAATTTGACAAATGTGTCAAAAAATGAAGAGCAAAATCATTATATATATATATGTGCATATATATATACACACCCATATATTTACTGCAAGATTAATGTGGAGGAAAGGTGCTAATTTGACAGTTGTCAAGTTTCAGCTCCACAAAAAAGTAGAGAACATGCATTAGCAATGCCAAATCTATATGGAGTTTATAGATAGTTTATACTCTAGAGCATATGGGAATTGCTACATTTAGCAATGAAAAATAATTCAATATCTCCAGTGCTTTGCTTCTTTGTCTTCTCTGCAGAAATGGTTAAGAGCACTACATGATGCTAGTTCTATGTTTTTGGTAATCTTCAAAGTTTTGTATGAACTCAGTTCAGAAAGCAGGGATTCTTTAAATAAGAAAATATCTTCAGCATGAAACATCTTGCAATCACATAATCTTTTACAACTTTTATATATAAGGAGAATGTTTTAAAACATGCTACGCCTCTCATTTGATTTTTGATGGTTTTTTCAGTTTGCTTGTTTTCCCACTGTGAAATCCCTTGCACACATTTTCACAATCCTTTCAACATACCTTCTATCGTTATATTGTCTGAAATGTCTGCCTTTATCCTGTTACTAAATATGCAGTCCTGAAAAGCTGTTGCAACTGCCTGCTTACATACTGCAGTAGCATTGAACTCAGTCAGGATGTTTTTTCAAGTGCTTTGCAATACCTTGAAATAGAGAGAGTACTACAGAAAAGCAAACTCTTTTCCATTTTATAGATGTAAACAGAAATCTATAGTGTCTTCTGCTGTGAACTAACAAGGGCTGCTGTGTGACAGATGAAATGCCTTTCAGGAGACCCATCATGAGAGAAAATCTTTTCAAATGTTGCTCAGATGATCAGGAAATAATGTGCAATGAGTATTCATACAGCTTATTTCAAAAAAAAAGAAAAGTTAGGATGAGTAAGATATCAAAGCAGATAAGATGGCACATGGCCTGAAAGACATTTTTGTACTTAACACCAAACAATTCTGTAATCCCTTTTCTCAGTCTGTGACTAAGTGTGAAAAAAGTGTATACTGATATAACTGAATTAGTAGTAAAAATATATATAACAAAAAGGTATAATCAAATGGTAAAAAANATTTATCCCGGGAAGGTCTCTGTGATGTTCATTCAGGTAGCCTAACAAAAGTTGTCACTATTAGCAATCATTTTTCCCCTTTATGTAACTGGATTAGTAGTGACACACTAAACGTATTTCTGGTTAATTACACAGAACCTCAAGAGACTTTTCAGTTTACAGTTTCATGCTTCAAATTGTACCTATCATCAACTAAACCAACTGCAAATGTATTTGCAATTTGCCGACTGTTTTCATTTTTAGCTCATGATACACAGAGGCTCTGAATTACACCAAACAGTTCAGAAACTACAAACATTTGTCACATACACAACTGAAAGGAAGGTATTCAACTTGTGGCATGCAATTCTTTTTCTTACAGTAAAAACATGAGATCAATTATGAGTTTAGAATTAGTCCTAGGAACTGTAAGAGTTCCTCACTGGCAAACTGACTATGGCAGTTTGAAGGAAAGGTTCTTACTATGCAAATGGTAAGCTCTTCATCGATGTGCCACAAATCAACAAGAGAATGACAGGAAAAAATCTTTAAATGTGAAACAGGAACAAGATTCTTCTGGTGCATGATTGTGTGACAAAGATATGCTCTCTCTCTGCAGACTCTGCCAGTCCTGGGCAGATGGAGCATGGTAGGGGCTGAAGGAAGGCACAGCAAGGAGAGCTGAGTGCTATCCCTTGCTGGGGACTCTGTGGTGCATCAGTGGGAAAAACCTGCTGGGAGCTGAAGTTCTGACCTCACTGACCTCTGGCAAAACTACTAGTTGGACCCACAAAGACAAAATTTCTCCAAAGTTTTAAATACTTTAACATACAGGAATACAAACCAGGCACAAGATAAACCCATTCTAGCTTACTAAAGGGGTTTTTTTCCTGCCTTAGGTAAAAAAAAAAAGTTATTACAAATATCCCAGACCTCAACAGAGGTATATGATTATCTTTAAAAGTGGAATGAATCTTTAGATTTATATAGGAAATAAAACTGAACGCAAAATTCCCCAAGAGATTGCCTAATGTCACTAGTACAATGTCACCAAAAGCACACTTAATACTGGACCTTAGTTTGCGTTTTTACTAAAATTTCAAGACAATAAAAAGATGAGGTATGTTTTATCCTGTTCCAAATTTAAAGCAACACAAATTCTGAGTTTTCCTGGTTGCAGAGAAGACATGAAATCTACAGCTACCTGTCATTAATGCTATGTAACACTTATTCTATGAAGAATTTTAATTAGTCTCCAGAAAGGTGGCACAATTCCATTTTAAAGACATAATTTAATTTTTTATTTCAAAATCTATAAGAAGCATCTCTCTATTCTTTTTTTTCCCATAGAGAACTGATAGATTTAGTCCCTTATGAACCTCATTTAAAAATACATGCATTTAAACGTCAGTCAGGACTTACTCTAGAGAGCTAAGAATAAAGGCTTTAAAGTGGAATTCTGAAAGAATAATAAACTTAATGTTTTTATTCCCTAGATAACTAAATCCTTTCCCAATATCACTGGTATCTGCTATTACCTCTAGTTCTGGTAAACAGAACGATTTCTCCCTAGCTTATAGAGTTTTCCGAAAAAGGAAAAAAAAAGGAAAGCTATTCTGACAAGGAAAAAGCTTCTGAAGAATAATCAATCCTCAATTTTATCCAATGTATCAATGCTTTATTGAGCCTAGAGGTGTTATGTTATTGCTAGATTTGTATCATTCATCTTGGTTTCTGCACCAAGATGCTATCAAAAGCACAAGATCATAATGATCTGCATGCTACAGAAGGAAGAATATTATTAAGTACTGTTGAAAAAGGAATATAATTTAAAACATAGATTTATACTGTTGTTGTTTTAATAAGTTCATTTTATATAGATATTTGTTGTTGAGTTGGAAGAATTTGTTCACAGGGGTTTTTTTAGATGAAGCGTGCTAGTTCTTTAATTATGCATAATAAATCAAGACAGATTTTCAGTAGATCAATCACTCACTTTAAATCTTGGATTTTGTAAAAATGTCTGCTCTGATCTCAGATATTTTGAAATGAAAGTCAAAACTCCATATTTGCAATACTGGAAGAAATTGTATTTAGATGTTTCTGAACTTACAAACAAGAGATACATTATAGCTGGACCTACCTGAAGGTAACCGTGCTCAATGAATACTTGCTATTTGTTTAACAATTACTTTATAACATATCATCTGTCTAGCCAACCTCAACTCTTCTGTTTCTGTAGAACTTCTTAAAGGAAGAGATTCAAAATTCCATTTTTTTAAATTATTTTTTAAAATATTTTAAATTATTTCCTTGTTTTCAAAATCTTTGTACAAACCTGACTGAGCAAGGTAAGTCAGTGTGTTCATGTGGAATGTTTCATGTTCTTTTCTGGTAATATGGTAGATTTCTTCAGTGTACCAAGAAACACAGATTTAAGTTAGTAAGATAAAAGCTAGCTGAAGAAGTGAAGTTTGGTACCACATGATTTGCCTCTCAGGTTATAATTTCAAAGTCCAGTGTGCTGTTTGGGCCAGAGCTGTTTTTGATTGATAAAACTCTAATAACTTGAGACATAGTAACAGAGGTAAAACCAAGGTCACTATGACGTTCTACTTCAGGTAGTGTGAGATTCACCAAAAAAAAATTTGCAAGTCAGGGAGAATGTAAAGGCTCATCTGGCAGTTGACAAATTTTTTTTCCCTCTCTGTGAAGTCTGCAGCTCTTTTCTATATATAAGCAATCTATCGCAACGTGATGAAGAACTAAGACTTCACACACTTAAAGACAAGTGATAAATTGAAATGACATGGTTCTGTTGCTAGTTTACTGCTGAAGTAATCCAAATACCTTTTTAGTTTTTGTTACTGTCAAATTAATTTGCATAAAATGTGCCAGGAGAGAACTCTGAAAGCAATCCAGGGGAGAGAGAAATCCCATTATAATTTTCTTCTTTTTGAGTGCACGACTTACTTCAGGCTGCTGCACTTCCTGAAACTTCAAACTAAAACACAGATGTGAAATAAGGCCTTCCATACAAACCACACTGCATGTAAATTCAAATATAAATTATCAAGACAGTATCTTTATTATTTTCTTTTTTAAATACTTAATTCAAACACTAAAATTATTAAAAACATCATCTGGTGTGCTCTTTCTACCTGCCAAAGCCCCCAAGATGTGAAGATAGTCATTGCAATAGGTGGAGCCATAAACTGACAAGGAGCAGTCATGGAGAATTTTGTAGGCAGTTCCTTCTGATTGCTTTCCTCTTTCAGTGTATTACACCTTGTTCTGGTCATAGGCTTCCCTTGGCTTTCATTAGATACAGCATGTATATGGCCAAAATTCAATGCTGGACACCAGTTTCACATCTGTTACAGAGTAGCCCAGAGTCTGTTATTTTGGCACCTAAATTATACAAATCTTGATTTTTAAAAAGTTGCAAATTAAATCTGAATTTTAATTTGCATAATATGAAAATATGTGAATATGATCAGGCATAACATAGAATTTAAAATATTAAACTGCTAGAAAGATAGGATTTTTAAATTTTCGGTTATTTCTTTTGTAGTAGAAAGAAGCTGAGCTTTTGGCTTTAAAATTTCTGACTGGCTAAAGCACAAAAAACCTGAGTCCTGCTAATGTGATCCAAAAATAAAATTGGGAAGGTTTGTTACTCTTTGCTTTCCTCTCTTGGTCATGTACCAAGTCAAAGGCATATTCTGCAAATAAGAATTCTGACATTGACTAAAGTTTTTAGTAAGCTCTAACAATGTGCAATATTGCATAAGCATGACTTCACATACTAATGGCTGTAAAGTAATTATTGCAGGGACCATTTTCTATGCTCTTCAGAAACACAATGGAGTGACTCTTTCAGCCAGTACCTGATAATCTCATTTTATCTTCACAGAATACTTACAGACTTTTTTTGTTTCTTACTATTTTGACTGATGCTGCACATATTTTTGTTATTAAAATTGCATGACTTCCACCAGAAGTGTTATTTTGTGGAATAATAGATTTCTCCTTTCTTTCTCCATCATTCTGTCTGTTTATTGATCAATGATCCATCCTTTGAAGTGTAAATTGTTCATCACCTTCAGATTTATATCTTTGGTAGGAAACATCAGACCTTATCACATCATGTGAACCACTACCTTGGTTTCCTTCTACCCTTATTTCAACAACTGATATCTCACAATTACCTCAAATATTACTCTTACAAGTTAACATTTCCTAAATCTCGTCATCTTGTCTCCCAGATTCAGAAGATATAGTGCAAAGAAGAAGAGACAGCATGGGTATAAGCTCTATTGCATACATATCTCAGAACAGCATTCATTAAAATCACACTGGGATTGATTCCCTGGGGGAAAAAATGCAATTTTGTAATTAGGAAATGTGATATTGAGTTACAGATCAGGCAACTTTCAGGCATTGTTATGCATCAAGATTTACATGGGATTTGCCCTTATGACCATGCTCTTGGTCACCTGATGGGAGATTTCTGTTCTGCCACAAATGCAATTAAATGTATTTTTGATAATTTCATCGGGACATACATTATAGCTACATAAACAGTGCATAAGTGGAAGCAGAAGAGGAAGCATCATCTGTTAACCACACAGGAAGTACCAGGGAGTTATTGCTATTTCATGCTGCTACTAATACCAGTTTTCCTACTATACACAACTCTACTAAATCTCAAGGCTGACAAGAGAAGAATTAGAACTGTGCTAGTCCCTGAGTCTGACATTGACTTGCAGGAGCTCTTAATTGAAACTTACATAAAATTTAAAACTCTAATAAAAGCTAATCTGCAGTGCCCAAATCCTCAGAGCAAGTAAATTAAAATAACTATACCAAACTTTAATTAACATTATCTCAATTATCAATCAAGGGAAGAATATATTTTATGATTTGTTTTGCAAACATATTTATTTCTCTATAAGTAGGCATTATTCCTCTCACTAAACATTCTATGGGAATGACTGTTGAAGAATTATTCTTACTTGACTCTTCTGCAGTCAGAGAGAGAGAGCAAATAACTTTAAAATTCTGCTAACAATTTGAAAGTTTCTCTGGTAAGAGAAACTGTGGTTATATTCATTGGAATAATTCTTTAGAAAAAAAATAAAATTGTCCATTATGGTGCTGTTTTTTTCTTAAAAAAACCCAAACATACAGTTTGGAAAATGCTTTGATGGTTTGGATAACAATCAGGAATTCAATTATTTAACAGCAAAAGTTCTGAATATTTAAAAATTTGATATATTATTGAAATAGCTGACAACACCAGAATCAGCAAAATTATTCAGTTTAAACTTTATTCACTAAGTCTTTCAAAATAAGAGAAAGAGAAAAGAAAACATTAACAAAAGAAGCATTCAGTCCCTTGACTTCATTAGGAAGAATTGTAGACATAAAACTATATATGCACAGATGTTTGCAACATCAGGATCCTAGTGATCTAGCTCTAATCATTTCTATATGCTCCAAAACACACCTATAAAGTTTGAAGTATTGCTAAAAAAAACCCCACAACAACAACAAAAAAAAACCAAAACAACAAAAACAAACAAACAAAAAACAAACAGGATTTGAGGAAAATTTTTCCTTTCTGTTCAGGCTGATTTTTTAATTTGGCCAAGTTAGGAAAATTCATGCAACCTAGCATGTTTTCCAAACTATTTCTTTTAGAAGAGAGGAAATACAAATAAAGGTTTGCAAAAAATGTTTGCACAATCTGAAATGAAATTTGAAGCCCTTGATAATCCTCTGAGAGATGCAGCAATAGAAAAGTATTACCAGGGTAAATAAATTTACCATTTTCCCACTCTTGTTAAATGTTGTTCTATCAGTGTTAACACATAGCTTTTGTCAGTTTACTGCCCATGTCTTAAACAGAACAGTTTACTGATGAAATAAAAATTGTTCTCTTATTCAAGCAGAAACATACAGGTAGGGAGGGACTTCTGGAGGTCATCTCATCCAACCTCCTCCATCTCATCTCATCCAACTACTCGGACCAGGGCTAACTCAGGTTGCTCAGGGCTTTGTCTAGTCAGATTTTTCCTATGTCCGAGAATGAAGGTCTTCCAAACTCTCTCAGTAATCAATGTATGTCTTCCTCATAATGAAAGAATATTAATTTAGATACCCTAATATCTATTCAGAATTTCCACTGCTGTGCCTGTAGTCTCTTGTCCTATGACTCTGTACCTCTGAGAAGAGTCTGGCCCTGCCAGCTCTGAGCTCTACTTGCAGCTTTCCCTGCTCAAGGTTGAACAAGCCCTGGTCTCAAAACTCTGCAGCATATGGTACAGCTCCATCCCAGGGGCCTTTCAGGGAGCTCGTTTCCCTGTGGCAACTCTTGTGCAGGGAATCTCCGAAGTACAGCACTCCTGACAGCACATGCACCACGTAGATGGAAAAAATCACTTCTCAAAAATAACTTACAGAAGTATTGGCATTTCTATTAATATTACTTATCACGTTTCAATAATGTTTTGCTCCTAAATTAAATAAACACGCAATTGTAAATAAATACATACGCATTGGTTTGCATATTCCCTGTCATACAAATGCACATTTTTAACCTCCCACTATGACATGCAATCATGCAAACAAGGTTCTACAGTAAAACAGTCTTATCTTAGGATTTGGAACTTTAATGAGATGACTACTTATTACACCAAACATTTATTTTAGCCAAAAATGAAATCAGGTAGATAATAATTAATGAAAACTCTGCAATCTAACAAGTAGAACTTTATTTTAGTAATCAGTGACTAAGATTGGACAATAATCTATGTTCAAAGAAGGAAAAAATTAAAAAGAAATAAATGTATTAAATGGATTTTTAAACAATTTCCTGGCAAAACTTCATATGAATGCCAGCATGAATCAAAATTCCTTATAGAGTTAAACCATAGAGAAGTCAACAAAGATTCCTTTATGCCTCATTTCCATTAAAACAAGTAAATTATCAGATTCTATATAGATAATATAATGCTACAAATCCTGAGGTGATTATCACATATAGGGTATTTCAAGCTGCAACTTGAGAGAAATAGAATTGTAAGGAAACTGATGAAGGCGTATACAGGGTTCCACCAATGATTATATTTGAACGCAGAGCTGTTCAAATTAATTAATTAAAAATGATGGCATGAATCTGACAGCTCTCTGATGTCTTGTAATCTTTCATTAAGTTGACCTAACACTGTTTCAACATGTTTTCCCTAGTTTATTTCAATATAAGTGATGTCAAAAACAGGTAGGCTGCTCAGACTACTAGTCTTTCCAATGTGGCTGAAAAATTCTTTAAAGGTACTTGCAATCTGAAATACTTGCTATTTGCATTAACACTTCATTGTGCTTGAATTTATTACATAAAACCTGTTTCATAAACAGAATGAATGAAGATTTATCAATACTAAATGAGTTATATTTACAAGTACAGTAATAGAGAAAATAAGCCAGAATGCCTTAAATGTTTAAGATTAACATAACTAAGACAAAAAGCAAACTTTCACTGCTAGCAGACTAGAGTTAATTGAGAACTTTTAGTTACATGATGATAGTCAGGCTGTTTGAAAGATTAATATTTTTGCATTGGTTTAGAGTCAGACTAAATATTTTACTTTTCTAAAGAATTAGGACAGCTATAGGGGACTTTTGATTTCCTATACTGCAAATTCAGTTAGTCAGGATAATTTAATGGACAGCCAGGCCACACAATCTTATTATGAAGGCTCCCCTTCAGCAGCTGCTAGAGTGAATTGTCATTCTTCATAGACAAGCCACCATCCCATTTTGCATCTCACATATAATATTCTCTCAAAAGGGACAAGCATATTTACCCTTCCAGGTTTATTTATCATCAGTCATAACACATAATGTCCTATCTGTTTTATTCATCATAGATTTTTACAAGTTCAAGCTGTGCATGCATGCTATTTACTACAGGTAACTTCATGCTCCATATGCAAAGTCTTTTTTCTGATTGTAAACAGTTTTACCTATTTCACTTTTGCCAGTGGCCAGAGATAAATATTACAGAATGGCATTGATTGCATATTTGCATTACACATCCTGTTTAAACACAGCTTCATTTCTTCTTTAATATCCAAAAGCAGAAATGTCACTGATCCCCTAAGAGTCTGCTACTCTCCAACACTACATTTATACAGCAGAGTGAAGTTGCAAGTACTGGTGGCAGTGGTAGCAAAAGCAATACAGAAGAACCTGCAACACCAGCTAGCAAATTAATGCAGACAAGTTAGCAGTAGGTCATTCTCAGCCTTCACTGATTACTTTGTCATCACCATTTTCCTCACCTATATTAACTTAATATAAGCACAGATAAGTGTTTTCTTGCTAAAATCACACTTTTTTATTGCCATGCTTGACTATCTCCTCTTGACCTTGGTCCAAACCAAGAAAAATAGGTTTGGGACCCTGCTATTGAAACTATTTGTCTTAAATCTCTTCAAATGGTTGGTTGGAGTATGGGGGCACAAAAGGGGTCAGCAAGTATTCCGAGGTCTGACAGAATTCTCTGTGGGAAGTGTGCCCTACCTATATGCCATAGGGTGTAATTTAATGTGGTGCTCTTCAGCAGTGCTGTGAGTTGTTAAACTCTCCCCACCTTTTGCCTTAGAGGTTGCTCCACTTCAGGGAGATATGTAATTCCTGCGCTACTTTATAGCTCATATATGAAAGCTTCAACAGATGGAAAGATCATCACCAAAGTGATGGCAAGATCATCACCAAGATGATGTGCACTTTTAGGACATGTAGCATTCTTTGCTTGCTGTTATGTAAGTAATTTGGAACCACAGAAAGAGATTCACTTCTTCCTGCAACTATACTCTGAACCTCCCTCAGAAGATGACAGAGCATATGAAGCTGAGATACTCTCACAAGCTGCAGACCTCTCAGTTCAAGTATTTCCTTTACCAGCAGTCATCACTACACTTCACTAGACGTATCATATTTCAGTTCAAGTTAATAATGAATTTTTGATATTTTTTCATTTTGACTACTTGTATTCACTAACCGTAGTTGCAGAGAGAAATACTAGATTGTTTTTAAAAAAATCATTATAAAAGGACACCTTCTATCACTAATCGAATTTGCTCATTGGGGTTTAACTATTAAAGCATTTCTACCTTATAGGTGAGAGAGATTATGATAGGCTTTGAACAGCAAATTAAAATATCTAACAAATCGAGCATAATCAGTTATTTTGTGTGTCATCCTAGTCTATAGTTTTCTAGCCACAGTCTACAGGTTTGTGGTGCTGAAAGAAAACAGTTAAACAGACAGAAATGTTTTTCAGACATTTCATTGCATGAATTTACAGTGCAGAACTGCTTATATAGACAATTATTAAAACAGCCTCTACAGTAATGCTGGCTAAAGGCAATTTACATTTGAAGCGTATGAATGTAAAACTTCTGTAAATGAAAAAAAATCTAGGCTCAGGATCAATGGGATTTCGTTTCTGGAGCAAACACATTAAAGACAGACATATTTTTAGTAAGAGGACTAGGATAGGGACCTGGATGAGTAAAAAATATGTTTTTGACAGGGTACTCAACCTACCTGTGTCTCAGGTTTCCCAGGAAGATAAAGAAGATAATAGCCTTTTTTGCCCTTACACTGGATTTTGAAGCTTAACTCATAAAAAGCCTTACCCAAAACCATTAAAGCAGACCGAAATCTCTCATTGACTTTAATGAGGTTTAGTTCAAGCTTTTTACAAGACAGCTGAAGGACTGCCATTGACTTCAAGCCCTTGCAAATCTCTTTCATAACCCCAGCTTGAAGGCATTTGGAAACATATAAATGTACTAATAAGAGTATTATATTTACCAAGGAAATCTCAATAAGGTAAAATGGGCCTTGTCTTTTTTTAAATTACGAGGTTGCTTTTCACTGTGTATGTACATGTAGGAATATGTCAGTCACTGTATGCAATTATTAATAACTCTTTATTGGATGCCCTTACATGTTGGTTGCATAGCTATCTCTGCAATACTGGATGACAAGTCTAAACTTTTAATCTAAGCAAAGTACAGTTTATAATGCCTTTTTCCTTGATTTAGCCAGAATATCAGACACAGAATATAAGTTTTCACTTTACTGTTATGCTGGTATTATACTGACTGTGTCTGCAAAGACAATAACTGATCTGGCATGAAGTTAGCCCTTTAAAATCTTTAAGAATTTTGAAGCAAGAGGGTTTAATATTTTATCAATTCATTATAATGTCTCCTGCATTTCCAATCTAAGAAAGCAGAAACATTTCCAGGAACATTAATTTTGTATTTCCTATGCTGTTGAACTACAACTTCATAGCAAAAAGACCCATCAAATTAGAAAAATTACCTGAACTGAATACAAAAAGAAGAAACTTTAAAAAGTGGTATCTTAATTATATCAGTTATTAATTATCACATTCCTTTAGTATGCCAAATACAGAATGCCAAGCTAATATCATAGAAGCCTAACTTCATTTAGAATTCAAAAACAGCAATGGTCAATTTAATACAAATAGCCATTCTTGTCCAGGTAATTGGAAAAAAAAATCCAGAAAGATGTAATTTTATACCCTTTAAATAACAGCAAAAATATGCAAGTTCTCTGAGTATTTATTGATTTCTATTCCAAACAGTTATTTTTGATATTATGAATGGGTGACATGTTTCCAAACATGAAACACATCAGTAATGGTGTTACATAACAGCTGCCATTCAGTATTACACAAGGCATTTATTTTAAAAGACTGTGTACAATGGCCATGAACTAATTAATTCAGTCCAATGTTCTGGAAAGATAATGAATATTTAAGTTCTGATCGTATAGAGAGTTAATAGCACTTCTAATTCGGCACCACCCATAGATGCTCTGTTATTTTTGTAATATCAGTTAAGGTATTAATTTTATTCAACGATGTGACTAAGCAGATAGGAAGTATTAAACTTTTACAAGTCTTACTTAAAACACTTTCATTTTATTTACATGCTTCAGGAAAGTATCTGGCTTTTCCTTAAAAATCTAATTTTAGTCCTATAAACCCATGCAATAATACAATGCAATATGATTTATTTTATAACTTTTTTATGAACTAAATAAATATAATTTAAACTGCCCAGGTTTTGCAGTCTACAAATTCATATCTCTCCAAAGGTGCATCTAATTTAGAACTTCATTGCTATCAGGGTTTTTACTTTACCAACCTAACTCATTAGGCCATTACATATATTGTTATTCTCCAAGAGAAAAAAATTATTCTAACATCTGTTCTCAGTCTGGTTTTTCGTAATTTCCTTTTACGCCCCATGTAACTCATTAAACTCATCTACAAAACGTTACTGAATCTATCTACACTATGAATATCTTTCTACTATAAAATCATGTGAACACTGAAAAAATCATAGCCTGCAACATAATCCACTTAAAACACCACTATTTTAGTGAATTTTTTAGTCAAAGAAAACATACCTAGTTTTGAAAGTTAGAATGGTGACACACATAATGTTTAACCTAATCTCTTAAGTGACCTATATATTAAAAAGGTGTGAAAAACATGTTCATGTCTTACCATTGTGCTGTCTGTTCTTTCTGATTGCTTCAGTCTTATGATAGATAACTTTTTTTAAGAACGTACCTTCTGAATGGCTTGAAGAGAGTGATTTTAATATTTTAATTCACTTGTGCAAGTGATCTCCAGAGTGCTACAGACAGAAGGGTAGAAAATGTCCTATAACCTAAAATCTTACATGTGTTGAATGGAAAAGAACCTAGAGTGCAGCATGTCCTTCTAAGTACATTTTCCATTTTCCTCTATGGATGAAAATTTTCTATATTTCATTATTCTGAAACTAGTTTTCAATCGCTTCTGCCTTTTCTGCCTATAGTCAATGATTGTTGTCTAATTTAATTTCAGAGGAAAATACCTATTTACAGCTGACTTGCCCATAATGTATTCATCAAAGCAACACAAAGGTCATTTTTTTCTGCAGAAAGATAAAGAATTTACTGTAAGAAACTGTACTACTAGTTCTCAAACAGTGTCATTGCTGTAAGAAAAGTGACATACTATCTGATGTTATCTAACAACTGATGACTAATGTGAAGTCAGAGCCTAGTGAAGGTGGTTTACTAATTTTTATAAACATCAGTAAATTAAGCAAAAATCTTAGGGTATTTAGATTTACCCCAGTATGCTATCTTGCATGAAAACTGCATGGTGCCTATCTTGAGGATTTTATTTTGTATGAATTTCTCTGTGAGCAGCTGCAAATCTGAAGCCAATGTCCAACTGCTAAAGTTTCTTTATGCTCTGAGTCTACATTGGCAATATATTTGTAAGTGAAAAGAAGACTAGTGGCTTTATAACTAAGATTTATCCTGGGAACAAAGAGTGACAGAGAAAAGCCTGCTAAGGGAAGGAAGAGACACCTGTATGAGATAGACTGAATTAGATCCTGCAGGAGAAAACCTATAAAATTAGGTGCTAGAAACCTCAGAAAATAGTAGCAGGGAAATGATAATGAAAACCAGCAAGAAATATAAGCAAAAAAAAGAATGAGACAAACCAAGAATGGCACTGACATCATATACTCCAAAACTATTTTGCATTTCCTCCTGAGAACAAATTATTTCAAGTTAATAATTGGGCTAAACTTTCAGAAGCCAGACGAACTCATGATGTCCTTGTTGTCATAAATTCAATTAGAGTCAGTGGGATGATTTCTCTATGAAATAGACATGAAATACATCAGGGTAGAAAAATCCAGTCTTGACAGCTTCCCTGTGACAAATGGTGGTTTTTAAATAATATCAGAAGAATATTCTTTCTTAAAGACAAATCGAAAACCTATATTTGGAATAAGGCTAAAAGGATTTGTATTTCCACAGCAGTCTACACAGCTTATGCAACTATTTCCTGCATGCTAGATTAAGTTAAAACAAGTACAAGAATCTATACAAAATGTAACAAAACCAAACTAAAACTAAAGCACAGAGAAAGCATTTGCTGTCTTCCTGCACACTTATACCAGTCAAGAAACAGATTTTGCAGGTTACATTTTCTTTTCATTCAATATGAAAATGATCCTGTGCAAAGAAAATTTAAATATTTATTTTGGGTTAAGTTTTGAAATATCTGTACTATTCTCCACAGACCAATTTACCAGTTAACACTTAGTAAGCACAGTTATGGCTTCCTAATTCTTTATTCCAGCACTGGTGCTAAAGCAAGACAAAGCTCTCAGGAGGGAACTGTTCCAAATTACATCAGCTGGCAACACGTCCTCAGGGAGCATCTGTCAGCTACAGGGAGCTGGCTCACCCTCTGGATACTGCTCCAGTACATCCATCCAAATATAAAATCTCCACCACTTCTCCTTCCATGGGGGAGTTAAAAGAAGTCTTTATTCTTTTTATTATAGATAAGAGCAAACTAAATATCCACTGACCAAGATATTTTATAAAGTCTAATAATTCTCATCAAAGTAATAAAACTACAATCACAATAAATTCATACTTCCTGTGTTTCACAAATGACCCAAGAGGCATACACAGCTTTTCAGTTGCAAAGTGTGACATCCAGAGAATTGACTTACAGGGCCAAAAGCATTGCTGTCAAAGCTGTGTCCATGGTGATCGCCTTCCACCCAAATATGACCATGCGGAACTTTCACATACTTCTTTTTGTATCCAATGGTTCTAAAGAGAATTTAAAAAAAATGTAAAACAAACAAACAGTTNTTTCTTTATTTCTAAAATTTATTTATTTATTTATTTATATTTGAAAATCTTTTAGATTTCAAGACTGGTACTCCACTCAAAATAAAATTTTTTATGAGCTAGTTGCACTATCAGGGCCTATTTACTACATTGTTTTGTCAGAAATCATATCTCAACAAAGGAAGAGGACACCTTTCAGTTAGATAGAGTTAAGGGATTATTACTTCCATATCCGTAGTAACAACACTTTAAACTAGCACATTTTATCACAGGTAAATACTGGTGAACATATGATGCAGTCACATAAAGATATTGCACTGAGAATGGTTTTCCTCTGTGGTAGCATTAGGCACTCATCAAAAATAGTCTGGTGTATCTGAACTGGCCTCAGATTCAGAGCTTAGATTCCTGCAATGATTATGTCCTGGGGGTAGGATTTCTTCAGCTGTAACAAGCTAAACAGGATAAACTTAAAGAAAATCTCTAAGAAAAGTTCAAGTGATGAGAAAAAATTACATTGATGATTTGAGCACAAATCACAGAAAATCATACTACTTCAACATTGTCCTAACATTGCAAAAATGACAATGACAGATGAGTCCTAAAGCTGAGGTGCAGAGTACGCAAAATTTCTGTATTTTCCAAGTTGTTCAAGTAGCTGTAATTTTCCTAATGCCAGTCTGCCTTCTACCACACACTTTTGCTTTCTTTCAGATGGGACCCGTTATTCTGCAATCATTCAGGCAAAGAAATTGTTCTAGTTTAACCACAGCCGCCAATTGTCACGCAGGCTGAATTATTACTACGATGAAGCATTTACAGATGGGACTGTGAATAGTGATACCTCTCATTTTGTTTTGAGTAAACAAGTCTGTCCATAGATAGAAACGGACTTTTGATCTAGCTTGTTGCCTCCAGCTGCTCATCACTTTTCACTCTCTGGAAGATATGCCCTGGGAGCAGGAGGCACAAGGAGCACAACTCTAAAGAAAAATCAGCTGGAGAGAGAAAATCAGCTTTACCAGGAGATTCAGCTGAACTGTGCAACAGCACTGATCAGAAATGTTCACAAGTCAAAATGAAGAATTGGTTTTGTGAGGTTTGTTTTGCTTGGGGAGGAGGCTGAATATGATATAAGGACCGGCTAATTAATGGAGGCCATGAAATATTGGATGAATAAAGAATCCTCAGAAGTGAATGTTATTAACTTTATTGGACTATATGAGTCAAGTAAAAATTACAATTACTTACTTTGCTAGTCACAAAATCTGACCAGTGCTTTTTCAAACAGCTTTTTTTTCCTGGCAGCTAAAAGGATGAGCACACCACTACTGTATTGTAATGGACTTTCTGCCTGTACATTCATTGGAAGATGAAAGAATAATACCCTTTTTGCAGAAAAAACCAGACTGATCTTAATTTATTTCCAGAACGGTTTCATTTTACACATTATTCAAGACTAAATTCCTAAACCGTGCAAAATAAAAATGTAAAACTGTCATGAGTTGGTAAATATCTTAATTTTTAAACAGAAATAGTAGGGTTATAATAATTTAATTATACTAAACCTCAATTTTTTACTATGCAAGTCCTTCCTCTTTTTTTTGTCATAGAGTTTGGATAATAAAATTATATTTTGAGGTTCCACGCTTCATTGATAGTTTCATTTATGAAGTACCATATATTTTACTAGAAAAATGCTTTAAGATATAGGTTAAACAACAAAAACTAATTCCATTGTTTGATTAGACCCTTTTGAAAATTATTAAACAGATACCTTCCATCAGTGATAAAGGCAAACAATAGCTCCAAAAAAGAATTCATTTTCTCGTCCATTCTTCCTCCTGAATACATAAGATAAAGTTTTGTACCTTTACAGACTTCATGCACAAAACTGAATTTTACTCAGAAAGGTGAATGGATTTGAAAGGTAATTCTGCTGACCTGATTATCTCATCAATATCAGGAAAATAATATGGCAAATGCCAGTCGGTGATTCCATCTCAGATCAGACACAAACTCCTATCCACAAATAATCTCATCCTGTACTGTAATTAGGAAATCACTAACAGGAAAGGAAAAAACTGTTTTTGCAATAAGTATTTATAAAGAAAACTGGGGAAATAAATTGGTCTGCAAGGATAGATCTTACAGAGGTTTACAGAGACCTTGGGAAAACAGAAAGACTTAACACAGGTGTGCAGCCTAAGGCAGAAGGAAAAAGATAACAGAGTGTAGTAATTACTATTGGTTCTTTTTATTATTTCTACAACATAGTAAATACATATTTCTTTTCTACTTTTGAAATAACCACCACAAACCAGAAAAAAAAATTGCTACAATTATGCAAAAATAAAGTCTCTTATAGTGATCAAAGAGGAATTGTGTGCAAGTTCTCATATTGAAAAAAGCAGATCATTGCACAAGAGTAGTTTTTACTTAGAGGAAATAGAATTAAAATTGACAAAATAAATGTATTAAGGGAATAGGAGCCGAAAAAAATAAATTAAAAAAAAAAAAAAAAACAAAAAACCAAACAAACAAAAAAAACAACCAAAACAGAAACAGCAGTTCTAATTATCTACTTTAGTAGACAGGAATGATTCTGCATGGATAAATCCCTTTATAAACTCAGGAGATAAATGGAAAGTTTTCTGTCATTTCCTATGTAGATTATATAAGTCATCACATTTTTCCCACATGTAGGTTCAATAGAAAAAAAAAATCAAGATATATCATGAAAAATAAGTTCCTGCATACCTGTGAACAAAAGAGAGGCAAGAAAATCTACTTTCATCAAATAATTTCTTCAAAATGTTACTGTAGCCTTTGCTCAGGGCACTTATCCAGGGATTTTGTTTCCTCTTTAGCAGTACTCTTGCAAACACTGTCTTGTGGAACACCACAAAATTTTAAAACACATTTTTACTCAAGATTTTCACTACATGACTTAAGAACAAAATGCAGCAACAAGCTCATGCTACGGTAAACTGGATCATGTGTTACTTGATATTGCTTTTAATTGTCAAGATAATTTCCTTATTGAATTACCCCACAACGGATCAATACACTATTCATGAAAGTAAAGCAGGCTACAGGCTTTAGAAAGCCATGTTTGGTCCATCATGGCAGGTTATATCAGCTCCTTGTGAGAGGTCTTTGCTAGAAAGGAAATGCAGTCAATAATGTAACATATATTTGGAAAGTAATGTAAACCTCTGCTTTTCTTTCTTAGAATCATTTGTCTTACTGACTGTTAGCTCATGACCTGTTAGCTCTCATACATAAAGTTTTTAATTAAATTTAGAAGCTGTTTGAATGAATTCTTAAGAGAACAATTGCTGTAATAGTTACCTTTGTGTTTGTTAATTTCACATCTAGTTCATTAGCCTGAGTTATAATTACCATTCAATCACTCAAAATTCATAAAACCTCTACTAAAAAAGAATATTTGTTCTTAAATTTACTGTGAAGAAAAAACAAATGAAGACAGTTTAACACCTCACGTTCTTCCCATTTAAAAGATTTGTTTTAGAAATATCACAGGCAAAAACATTGAATTACACAGAGTTTGATATATGGTATTCAAGTATCTGTTAAAAACCATACTGATATGACCAAAAAAACCAAATTTCAGATTTTACTGAAGTCTTTGACACCTTAGTAATCACCTATGCTACTGTTGCTTAAACTGTAGTTGAATCCTCATTGTCTACCAGAGGTGCAGCGATTTTCTTGTTCAAAACATAAAAGAAATTGCATTTATCTTCTTAGACATTTTTAGAGAAGTTGGTCGAAATTCTGATTTACTTTTTTCTTACAACTGAGGTACATTTTGAACCTTTTCAAAGTTTTTTTCTCCACAATTTAATAGTTAACAGATGTACTTATAGCTATTCCTGGCTGAGGAATTATTTCAATCCTGACAGTCAAAAATGAGCTCTAGATGGTATTCTAACCACCTGCTCACAAGCAAGAAAAAATCTTTTTTAGGATGCAGTAACAGTGCCAAAAGCAAACAACTTGGCTCAGCTAAATTGGATGAGGAGTGATTGCTTTCAGTTTGACTTGACCTTGAGAAATCAGAAGGTCTCAGCAATCTACTTTGGGCATCATTGGGGAAGAAACACTGTACCTAATGCCCTGTTTGCATAGCAGGTAAAAAAACAAACTCTTTTGTAAATTTTTTGTAAATTTTGTAAATTTCTGTCATACTTAAGAACAACTTGCTCCAAGCAACATGAATTGCTGTGTATGTTTATTGATTCTGCATGGCCAGGTTTTGGTCATCATCACGGCTAGACTTCGCAAATGAAGATTTGGGAGGATTTTACCCACACTTGCTGCAAGCGTGCTGATGGCTGATAAGGCCAATGCGAGATTGGCAAGTCTGGTTGCAAAAGGCACAGCAGAAAGTCTCCGTAGGTGGCACTGTCAAGGAACGGTTCTTTCTGCGGTGTCTTTTCTCCTCCAGGCTGATTCTGCGTGCTGTTTCAAAGGAAACA
>VXAU01001331.1:168138-192638 GCA_013399695.1 Formicarius rufipectus | reverse complement strand
GTTGGGGCGCGGGGGGGGGGGGGGGGTGGTGTTGTTGGTTTGGGTTTTTTTTTCGTTTGGTTGGTTTTTTTCCAGATTAATTTAACCTATAGCAAAATACTGTTAAGATGATACTGTGGAAAATCTGTTCAAGGACTACATTCCTTTCAAAGACCATATATAACTTACATTACTACACTACAACTGTACTTGAGAGTATTATTATTATTTGAGTATACAAAAATTCTATATTTAAAATCAATATGCATTTTGGATTTATTAAACTTTGTATACTTTCTAAAGATAACTGCATAGACTATATGTATGTGAATATAAATATTATTACACACTTTTACACAAACCTGTCACACCCATTTTAGATACTGAAACTACTTCATTCTTTTGTCACCACATTCTCTTAATCAGAGGAATCATAATTATTTTCAGGATAAGTTGCAACAAATACAAAATAGTAATTTTGTGTTGAAAAGCGGAACAATACTTTATCTTGCACTTTGTGTCGCACTACCTTCAGTTAAAGGACTAAACAGCTTATTGATTCAGGAGAAAGAAAACACAATATCTCATTTTTCTCTACTAGTCCTTCCCTTGTGAATCTATCTGATCCCAACTCCCAACACTGTGTCCTTTTAAGTTATGATTAAGAAAATTTTTCACCTTTGTTCTTTAGATCAAAGTCCTATTAACCAACTGAGTGTATTATTTCATTGCCTTCTCCCATTTCTCTACTAGATTATATTGATAATTAACATGACAGGCTTTTGCTACTATCATTAATAGCTATTAACAATATAATATTATATCATATATTAGATGGGAATCATTTGTTAGATTCATTATCGTTAGCTTCATTATTTTACCAAGGTAAAACTTGCTAGCTATTCTAGATCATCTAAGTGATATTACCTATTCCTGACATCATTGCCAAATCAGAAATTTTATACATGGAGGAATGGGAGGGTAAACAAAATCTTAAAAGGTACTTTATTAAAAAAAAAAATAAAAATTCCTGCACTTCACCTCCTCTTTCTATTAATATTGAATCAACTGGGAACATTAGCTTTTTCTGTAACACATGTAGAAATTTTCCTCTCAGTAATGCCTATGCCAGCCAAAGAAAAAAAGTTCATCACACTTTTTTCTAGATTAGAAGTTGTGGAATGTAAAAGTTGACTCAGCAGCAAAACTCTAGCCTGCAGAATCTGCAATTAATAAACAAAGCTCTCTATAAAATACTTCCTGTTTGAACTCACCTTTTCTATTTACCCAATTCCTCCCCCTTAACAGTTCTTGTGCCATTCCTTCTGTGGCACTAATCGTCAAGGAAGAGGCTGTAGGCTGACCTTTGATTACCTATCCAGTGTATTTTCTCATCCTCAGGGTGGAGGCTGCTGGCCATGCCAGACTTTCAACAGCAGTACTCTGTGAGAGGAGAAGGTGGTGTACAGCAGAGAAGGAATAAAAATTAATTTTAAAATTCTTTGTATCCAAGAAGGGAAATCATGGCATCTACTACATCTACTGCTGGCCCATTCCTCTCCTAAGGAAATGGTGAATAAAGAATAACCTTATTTTCAAAAAGTGGTGACAGAGGTGGCCACAGCAGCAGGTTATTGGGCTAGAGGTTGAAGCTCCTGTATTCTGATTCCTGGATTCTTTTCAAGTTAATCATAGAACTACAGAGTCATTCAGGTTTGAAAAGACCATTAAGATCTTTAGGTTTAAGAACCTAACATTGCCCAATTCAGCATTAAGCCATGTCCCTAAATGCCACATCTACACGTCTTTTTAATACCTCAACTAGTAAGGCCTCCTAAACAGGCCAAAGTCTTCCATCCAGAAGTCCGTGGTAGGTAAGGTTGTTTAATCCCAAACTTGATACAGGCAGAGGATGAAAATAAATTGCAGGCTGTTGAGGCCAGAACACTGTGTAGCCAGGAAAAACTATGCAATCAAGGAGGTAAACTTACATAGAGGTGTCATTTTAGATTTCTGATGTACATATCCATTTTATAATACCATATTGGAACACAGACAAACCCTTCTGAGTGATCACAGATTAGGCCTTCTCTCCTCCAACAAGGGTGTGCTAATAACTAGACTAGAACCAGTCTCTCCCTTTTTTATGCCTGATCTCTTTTCTAATATTTTCAATTAAATTTCATCCCCAACTTTCAGCCCTTGACTCACCTCCTGGAGGTGAGCATGGAGACTCCAGGTCACCATGAGCATGCTTACAGCTTGGTGATTACAGCATCTCCAGGAGCATGAAAGAGCAGGGTCAAATCCCTCACCTAGACTTCACAAGATGTTGGCTGTGCTCTTGATTGCATCTAATTTGGTGTTGATGTTGCTTGCTAAACTCCATGGCACTTCTGCCCACATATAGCTGCTTATAATAAAGTATTGAGGAACTGCCAGAGTACCAGAACTCTGTCTAAAACAGAAGGGGGAGCAATGGCAACAAGTCTTCATTTAGCTGAGATTCAGATGACCAGTCACATCTTGGGCTGTCTCAAAAAAGGTGTGATCAGCCGATTAAGAAAAGTGGTTCTGCCCCTATACTCTGGTCTTGTGAGACCCTACATGGAGTACTGCATCCAGCTCTGGGCATGGAAGGGCAAGAAGGGCATGGACTTGTTGGAATGAATCCAGAGGTGAACCACAATGTTGATAAAAGGACTGGAACACCTGTCCCATGAGGACAGGCTGAGAGAGTTAGGGCTGTTGAGCCTGGAGACGAAAAGGCTCCAGTGATATCTTTCTGTTAAGAGCAGCCTTCCAGAACATAAAGGAGGGCTGGAGAGGGGACTTTTCACAAGGTCATATGTAGTGGAGGCCAAAAGGTCACATATAGAGATAGAACAAGAGGGAATGGCTTCAATCTGAAGGATGGTATGTTTATATTAGATACTAGTAAGAAATTCTTTACTGTAAAGAAATACTTTACAGGTGAGGCACTGGAACACATTGCCCAGAGACGTTGTGGACTCCCCATCCTTTAAGATGTTCATTCAAGACTAAACTAGATGGGCCTCTGAGGAACCTGATATAGGGGAAGGCTCCCTGCAGGGTTGTAACTAAATGGTCTTTAAGGTCACTTCCAACCATTCCATAGTTCTAGATTTTACTGAGTCCATGGAACCTGAAAGAGGGCACTGGGTTATACAAATAAAAGTACTATTGAAGCAGCAGTTATATATGTTGATATTCAGCACAATCTAACCCATCCTTCCAAGACTGACAAAATACTTGCTCACTGATGTAAAAGGGCCTTTTGAAATATTTTATTTAAGATTTTTGGTTGGTTGGTTTTGGTTTTGTTTGACTTTTTTTTTTTTTTAGATATCTTCTCAGCAAGGACTTTAGTACAACTTACTCAGGGCTGAGAAAAAATAAGATCCATGACTCTATAGAGGTTATTTAATAAATAGTGAAGAAAAATTCTGAAGAGTTTCTTCTGTTAGAATGGTATTTGCAACTGCTAAAAGAAGTTTTAACATGTCACAAAGACCAATATCCCATCTTCTTTTTGGAACCTTGTAAGAAGATCAGTGTTGTGAATATCAGTTTCAGTTAAAATCAGATTCCTGTTGGCCTGTGACTGCTAAAAGAGTCAGGCAATGCCTCTGCCTAGCTCCAACTGTAAGAAATAATTCCACACACACACACCTCTCACACAGAAACTAATTACTATACTTTCTTTATTGCTTAGAAAGGTATTAAAATTTCCTAATCTGCTTGAGGTAGCATATGCAAAATTTGGAAGCCTCAATGTAATAAGTGTTTTCAAGGTGTTTTGCTGGTTGTTTGGGGTTGTTTTTGTTTTGGTTTTGTTCGTTTTTGCAGGGGGTTGTTTGTTTTTTGTTTTTGTTTTGTTCGTGTGGGTTTTTTTCTTTTTGTTGCCTTTTTTTTCTTTTTTTTTTAATTAATGAAAGAGGGACAGGGAGAGTTGTTATTTTCTGTACAATGGAAGCCTGAAACTTTTCATGTCCTTTTATTAATGTTAGTTAGGGAAAAATACTAAAACATGTCTTTTATCACTCTTGCTTTAAAAACCTATTTTCTTTTTCAAAGGACACTACTATCAAAAAGATAGTTGAGAAGCTTACAAGTAAGTAATACAAAATATTAATTCTATTGATAAAGAAATTGTTTTTATGACAAAAGTTATGGTTATGAGTTTTAAAACTTCCAAGTGTTTCAAATGTTTTATTTCAAATATGTAAGAGAATTTATTTAATAGAAATGAAGATGTCCTAGAAATAATGATACTTTCTGCTGAGAAAAAAATGTGAGATAACAAATGTAAAAATTAATGAAAAATACTTATACAGCACAGGCTTTGTATAACTAACGGAACACTGGTCGTAATTCAGGAAATAGAACAGAAACTAAGAACAATATAAAAATTCATATAACATAATCACAAACCTTTGTAAAATTAAAAAAAAAAAATTGCAATAAAGAAGTGGGGGTTTATTTTTTCTCCCTAAACTCCATCTCTTGCAACAATTCCAGTTGCCATAAAATCTTGGTTTGGATTTAAACTTGTGTAATTTTAACCTGAAAAACTTGTTTTAAAAAAAAAAGAAAAAAAAAAGTAAAACCCAATAGGTTTCATACAGATTCTGTTAAAAGATATGAGCACATATATGTAGATTAGTCTGCAGGAGACACCTGCTTTTGAACTGGTGATGCTCTTTCAGACTGAACTTTCAAACTGCAGCTTTATAAGACTATTCAGCCTTTGTTGTTTCCCATCCTTTGTACAGATAAAATGAAATTCAACTTTGGTTTAGATATCAACCTTATTGTAAAGGATATTTAGACTCGTAGAAGGTTAAAATTACTTATAATATAATTTGCAATTACCAACAAATATACTTAAAACAAATTTTGAATTTTTTTAAGCAGTATCAGTGTGTAGTATAGTACAAATGACTACTACTAAAATGCCTTGAAACATGATGAAAATAGTGCAAATCAATATATAAATGAAAAAAAACCAAAACAAAACATACAGTTGTAATACAGATTTCCCTGAAGCAGCATTTAAATAACTCCAAAACAAACTTTCAAGAGAAAAAAATAAGTCACTCCCAGGAGTCTTTATCATGGAACCATTTCCAAAAATTGTATTTTGGTTTGTAAAATATTACAGGGTATTTTTTTTTCTTGATCAAACATATAAAATAATGTAATTGAAGTTTCATTCTTACTATTACTGGGAAACATCCAGTGAACATTACAGTTTAGTTTTACAAGTGTTTAGCGTCTTCTTCATCACAGCTACATAAACTGTTTGGGTTTTTTAGAAAAAAATCCTGAACTGCATCTTACAAGAAAATTTTAGTAACCAGGGATGAGTTACTGCCTGTCCATAATAAACATGACCTGAAAATGCATAAGTGTTGCTGGAATAAATATTACAAAGCACTGTGCTTTCTTGTCATCCATTCTGTCTTCAGCTCAACAAGTTATCTGACATGGATCCCTGTGTCGCTGCTGACACTTGGCAGTGCCTCAGGTTCTCACTGGAAATGCCCACAGAGCACATAACAGAGTGATTTTGATAGCCTGGACATCTGATCTGCCCTTGTGTAGGGATCCTCCAAATCTTCCAAGAAGGATCCACTACCACATGTGAATAAGCCAAAGTTGGATAATAAAAGCTCTCTGAGTCCTAATGTGCCCTTGCTCACAGTGCATGCACTGTGTACCTGGATTCACCTGTTAAGAAGTGATGCATCAGATTTTATTTCCCTGTTGTCCTCAAATCTCACTGCAGTGCCACATCCCAAGTAGTTGTGCTCTAGAATAAAGACCTATAATCTTCCACCAGCTGAAGCGTTGAGGGATTCATGTATTCAAAAATTACACAGGTTTAATTCAAAGTGTGCCTATTCAACAAATTTTGTCCAAAAGTTTAAGCAAAGCAACGTGGATAAAAGAGGAGTTTTGTTTGAAATGATGGCTTCAATTTATGTGTGTTTGATACACACTGCTCGAAAGAGACCCCTGAAATAATTTCAAGTACTAGACATTACTGAATGGAAAGACCAAAATAATACAAGTAACTTTAGGTTTCTAATTTAAAAAGAGTTCTCTCTAAGCACTTTTTAATAACTAAAGTCACAGGTGCTTAATTCCATGATTTCTTCACAATTCTAATTAAACCCATTAAAATAAACAATGTTGGTGCCTTCATGCTTGACAGTACAAGCAAAGAATGTAGAGATCATAGCACACAACAGCTGGTTTTAATTTCTATCCAACTCTCTAAACATTAATGCAAGATTGGGGTTCTTCCTCTTATTTTTAATCAGAACTGAAACCAAAAAATGAGCAGGAAAAAAAGTCTGGTTTTCATATTTCAAGATACTATAACTTAAATACAGGTGTGTGCATGACCACCCCAACATATACATGTTTATTCAGAGGGCTTACACTGCCACTTTGAGCAATTTCTGCACTGGAAAATTTTTCTAAAACTCTTTCAACTGAGGAAAATTGTTATCTTTCACTATCACCCCATGAAGCACTCACCAAGTGAGTAATCAGCCAGAGTAACTAGCGATTTTTGTCTTTTTCTGCAACTATATGATTACTTAAAGTGATAAGCAAGAATTGAAGTATTTTTATTCTTCAAACGAGACATTTTCTAGGCAGTTTCTACAAAGAATTACTATTACTGGAATAAACAATTACCATTTGAATTAAGCATCATGCAAACTCTTTTCTTATTAAATTCATATCCAAACATAAATGTTATTTTTTTCTCAGTGTTTAAGATAGCATTACTGTCTACAAAAAGCTTTACTCATCATTAATCTCTTACAAGAGTATAAGAAATGCCTTATTTCTGTGTCTGACCAGCAGTCCATGTAGCCCAAGTCTGTCTCCAAACAATTGAAAAAGCAGACAGTGCCCAGACAAAGCATATTAGCCTGACTACTCCCAATGAGCCTCGAGATTTAATCTATCAGGGATGTTTGATTGCACATCACTATTTCTTTTAGTATGCACTTACTGGATCCATGTTATCCATGAATTTGCCTAAGCCATTTTTATACTTGCTTATACTGTCTGCCTCCAAATTATCCTGGAGCAGCAAACTCCAGAAGTTCACTATTTGCTGGACAAAGAAATACTTTCTTTTGTCTGTTATAGGCCAATCTCCCAGGAGTCTCAAGTGACTCAGCTTCTATATTGCAGGATTTGGTGAACAGTTCAGCTCATTCACTGCCTTCATAATTTTGTAAATCTCAGGTATTTCTCTCTTCAACGTCTGCACATTGATGAATTGTTCTGTTTTCGTTTGTCATTGTCAGGCAACTGGTCCACCAACATTGGTTTTGTTTTTCTCTTTAGCCTCTCTTTAAAATCATGCATCAAGAAGCAAGAACTGACAGCACCATTTAAGGGTTTTATACTCTTACATATTAAGGCAGATATATATTCTGAGTATTTACTTGGCTTTTCAGCTTTGGAATTATAATTTAGACCAGGAGCAATTTAATAATCAGAAATGCTTTATTTAGGAAAAGTCTAACACTTTTCAGAGCCTATCAATTGCCACAAGCTCATCTATAAACATTTTTGTCTAGAAGAACTCAGTTAGATGAAGTCCAGAATTGGGCAATAGTAAAGAAGTGCTTCATAAAGCCTAAAATAATTTAGAAAGAGGATCTTTGTTCTTAGGAGTTGATGTTAATAATCGTTTAATGCTGTCTCACAGTACTGGAATTTCATATTGATTTGTTAAAAGGAGAACCTGCAGAGAATTTAAAAATATCAAATCAAAGATCCTCAAAGATATGATCTGAATCACCTGCAAAAGGGAAGGGCATTGCTCCCATTAATACTTCCATTGCATTGAGTAACCTCACAGCACGGAGTCAAGTGACATCTCATTAAACTGGTGTATTCCTCCCATTCTCCTTCTCAAGTATGTTTTCCTATTTAATGTTTCCTAACCAAGAAAATGGTCATTTAATATTAATTCTTGAAAAAGGCCTCAGAGCGATTCTTTGACCATTTTAAATATCAACACAGAACCTAATTTTGTGTCTAGCCATAATAGCAAATTCCTTGTCATTCCCTCCTGTGTAAGCAGGAACACAAGCATGCTGAACAGTCTATAGAGTCTTGTATTATTAAGAAATACTTGGCAAGCAGGGCCATTTTTGTATTTCTTTTTTTGAGACACTACGTGCTACAAAGGAAGTATTTCTGACTTTGCTTTACATAATCTCACATTATGGGAATGGAAAAAATAGATCCTTTTGTATAGCAACTGAAAATCCCAGCATGCTGGTATTGCTGGAAAGAAAAATGTTATCAGCGTGATCAGATGGTTCTAAATAAATGAGACTACAGTGACAGGAAGCTAAAGAAAAGACTTCTAATCATAATAGTCCAAGATAGAGATAAAACTCCAAATTATTATTTACAAACCACAGAAAAGAAGTAAAAAATCAAAGCAGTTTCTACTAACAATGGCCAGATGAAACTCATAATTTCACATCAAAACACAACAAAGTATATGTTGCGAAACATATTTTGAAGTTATGAATATCAGGTTCTGCTTGCCTTAGCAAAATGTAAGGGTCAGTTACCAGCCACAAGCTGAGATATGGGAAAGAAAAAAGAACCAACAGGGAATGTATCACTACTTGACGATTACTCTGAAAATTGTCATTACATTTTTAAATATATATTTTTAAATTGAAATTTTATAGGCATCACAAAAAGCAAAATGATCAAGACTTCAGTCTAATATCTTGAAGAATTAATCTACTTAAATATTATGAATTTCAGTTTGAAATTATTAATATTAGGTACTATAGGTTGGTCACTCAAACTGGTAGAAAGTATTTTTATGTTTTCTCAGAAAGTCTGCTATTTCTTTTGGGAATTCCTTTCCCATTTGCTTAAGGATGAAAAGAAAACTAGCCAAGAATAATATCCATAATCAAAATTTCACCAAATGCAACATATATTTTTAGCATCAAATCATGTAGAAACTCTGCATTTTCAGATGCAGATTAAAAAAACCCTAAAAAACAAAAACAACAAAACAAAAAAATCAACCAACCAAAAAAACCTACCTGAGTACACCTGGGATTTCAGAGAGGAAAAAAATTGGAGACCCATTCAATCTGAATCTTTTGTTGAATAAAATAATTGTCTGGGAAAAGAAAAAGTATTTCCCTCTATAGGATTCTGGGAGCAATTCAGAGAGAGAGACTTTGAACCCCTCATTTTGGGCTAGCACTGTGCTTGTCAACCACAACTGAGCAGAAAAAAAGTGACATTATGTAAAGCACTAGATGGTCTGGATTAGTTCTTGTGTTCAGAGGAAATGTGGATCAACAACAAACACGTGACAGGTAAAGGTGATGGACAAGGATGGAGAAGACTAAAATTAGTACTGCTAAAACAGTGAGTTCAGTAAGTCTCATCTTCCCATCATACAATGGTATGTATTTACCCTGGCACTATTTTTGGGAAACAATTGAAAGGGCCTTGATCTTTTCATACATGGGAAAATTACTTGGAAGTCTGGGTTACCCATTCATCTTGTTCCATGTATGCCAAGAATGATAACACTTGTTCACTTTGCAACGTGGTCCTAGACAAAAAGAGGTTCCTCTTATGCTTGTCCTTTTTCTTTTTTCTGGAAAGAATATAATATACTTGTAACATAACTTCTGCACAAAAGACTTTACTATCCATGTAGAGAAGCTGGCAAAAGGTAGGGAAGGATGAGCATTATTACCCACATTTAGTAGACTGATCTGTAACAAAGATTGATAGGTTTGTGCAAGGCTGTTCAATGAAATGCAGATTTCCCATGTGTCAGACAAGACCCTGTTTTCCTTATTTGACCACTCACACAGGTTTATTCAACAATTATTATCTTGATTTTTCCCATCAGTATAGTTGGTACTATAATGCATTAAGAGAAAATAATTTGTATACACTGTTCTAATAGCTTAGGTGCACAATATCCAGTCCCATCTTCTCACATTTGTTCTTCAACACTAGAAAAACACCTCAAAACAAGAGTTTTGTCTGAACCAGGAGCAATGGGCCATAAGGAGAAAAACAGAAATCCTGATATTAATGTTTCCATGGCTTCTTCCTTCAAAGCCATAGATGAGTGGATTTTCAGGGTTTTTTTCCCACAGGAATGAAGGTAAATCACCACAGAACAGGAGGTAGGAGAAAAATAGCACAGTTTTGGTGCCACACACCAAGTCAGTCACAACTATCAGCACCAAGAGCTTCTATCTCAGATGCTGGACCTTGCTCACCTCTTCAGTGGCCAGAGATGCATCATGGCCACTGGGAATGTATCAGTGTGAAGGACAAAGTAGTGGCATACACCAGAAGAGTAATCAAGGATCTGCATATTTTACTGGAGTGTAGGGCTGGGATGGAGAGACTCCTGTTCCAGTTACCATGCTTTGAAATGCACATAGTTCCCAGCAATGCAAGGAGGGGGCCAAAGGAGCCAACTTTCCCTGCCTTTCTTTCAGATGAGCTGCTCCAGTACAACTTCCCCTCAGTCATAACCTGTCACTTTGCCTGAGCATTAAGTCTGTAATTAATTCCTCATGTCTAGCTGTGCAAGGAAGTGGCACTGTATAATCCCTAGCAAGTCGCTCTCCCTGTCAGAGCAGAGAATCTTTACAACAGAAAGAGAAATAATCCGACAGACATGTGACAGCTAAAAAAAAACCCTGTAAACATTTGATTCAAAGCAAAAAAATCCACACATTAATTTTTTGAGAGGACACCTTCAGAGCTCTGTTATATTGCACTGGCCTTTGAAATAAAGCAGGGAGGGAAGTGTTTCATAGGAAAGCAAAACAGAGTCATCACTAGGTAATTCCCAGCTCTTCCTCCTATTCAGTGAATTAGTTAATATTTATTTTAGAAGATGGACAATCATACTATGTTATCTCCTACTGGTAACATTTCTAAGACATAAAAGTGTGGTATGTGTTTTTCTCCTGTAGTGCATACCCAGTTCATTCTTCAGTTTCTCACCTGATGAGTTACAACAAGCACCTCACAATGGAAAGTCAGTAGAAAGCAATAACCAGCAACACAACTGGTATGTCTGAAATAATCCTCATATCTATCTGCTTTACTGCTGTGGAAATACTACAGCACTTGCTGTACTAAGATAAAGCAAAGCATCAGCAATATCAAAACTACCTAACAGTAGAGTTAGCAAGGAGGAAGTAGGAAGCAGTACTTCTAACCCAGTCTTTCGCACTGCTAGTGCTAAGCAACTCCCCAGCTATACCAAAAACAACATAAAAACAGCTATTGGGAAACCTGGAAACAAAATAGATTAAATTCACAGCAGATCAGGCATTTCTATTTCAGACTATTGTAGCTTCAGCTATTTCTTTTGCTGCTGTTGTTCTTTTTAGTCTTATATTCCTACAGGTCTTTATACCACCTTTTAAGCATTTTCTTTCCTTTATGATTCCTCAAGGGAAAGGCTAACAAATGTTAGAACTATTCCACAGCTTTAAGGCTTCTCAACAACCCTAAGAAATACTTACAGTGACACATGCACCTAGTAAGGGTTGAGTGGAGTCTGTCCAATAAATTCTTAGTGCCCAGTCAGATTGAACTCAATACAAAATGATACAGCCCTTTTGCAGAGCGATACTCTTAACTCCATGTCATCTCTTCTCTCTACAGAGAACTTCGTTCACTCACAACAGGCAGCAAAAGATTTCTCCATACCTCAGAGGAGCAGCCATTTCATACACTGGGTTGCAAAGTTTAGCTTTGTGAAAAGCTCATTAAAACATGTTCTTTACCTGCAAATTCCTCTGTCAACACAGCCCTCTGCTGCTGTACATACCTGCTACACTAGATTGACAACCTCTCTGATAACAAACATAGTGGCTCTGAGAG
This sequence comes from Formicarius rufipectus, assembly GCA_013399695.1. Lineage (NCBI taxonomy): Eukaryota > Metazoa > Chordata > Aves > Passeriformes > Formicariidae > Formicarius > Formicarius rufipectus. The sequence goes on along the minus strand of VXAU01001331.1, from coordinate 180,689 downwards.
CATATTAGTAGAGGCACAAACACCTAAAAGGTAGGTGATGTTAAATTGGTGAAAGCATTGTTTTTTTCAGGCTGAATATATTAGTAATTTTTTTTTTTTTTCAAGCAGGACGCTACAACTCCAGACTTGTTTAATACTTCTAGAGCTAGAGATTCTCAGGAAACAATTCATACATGTCCATGATGTACATACCATAAATATACATAAAGTGACTTAAAATGAATGGCAGCCTTTGAACACACTGAAAAAACCCACAACTCTTAAAAGTCTGGAATGTGTAATTTACAGCAGAAGCTACCAGTAAAGGAACATTTCCTAGGTCCAGAACATACACACTAGCATTTATTACCACTATTGTATCACACACAAAAAAAGCAAGTACAAAACCTAAGGAAGACAAACAACAGCAAAGAAAACTTCAGAATGAACTTTTCTAGCTCCAGATTAACTGTAAGAGACAAGATTTTTTTACAGACTGGTCAGTAATAGGAATGAACAAGTACATAATGTTCTGATGTACAGACAATTTGCACTCAGATGATATTTAGATGATACATAAGGTCCAACTACAATTCTTAGTTTTCTGTAGATTTTAATGACATCAAGTATTCTTAATAAAACAAATCACTTCAGTGACATACTTGGAGTTAAAGCATTTATGGCAGTTATGAAACTCAATGCTCAGTCTCAGCTGTTGTATATTTTGAAGGTGGATCTCATAAGTCTTCAACTCCTATTCAGAAAATACAAAACATGGAACGAATACTATACATCACTTTAGCTTCACAAAAATTATGGAACAAAAAGAACAGGAAAATAACTTGCTCTGTAAAAACCAGGAAGCACTTGGGAACTATTTATCCCTACTCCTTATAAGCCATCAAGCAAACTAGCAAATCGTGTTCTGATAGACTGTGTCCACAGGTACGAGATCCAGCTGGTGCATTCCTTTATGAACAAGTCTGGAATTCAAGGATACTGAATTCAGTGAGAAGGTTTTCTCACTTATCAAATGTCTGGGAAGTGGCAGAGTTTTCTGGAAGACCAGAAAAGGCTTCTGCAGAATTTGCTTGGATCTATTAACCTGCTAGATGCAGGAATGGCAGAGCTAAAGAAGAATTTTTCATTAGTCCCTGTGTGTTTTCTGCACAGATAACACTTCACTGAAAAACCATCAGACAAATTTGACTAGTCTGATTATTAATAGCTAACACATCTCCAGGGAGAAAACTTCAAGAAAAGCCTGAATTTTGTATTTCATTACCTCTTGTACCAGCTTTACATTTTTATGCTTGTTTGATGCATATTATTAATAAGAGAGAAAGGACAGAATAAGGTAAAAAGGTGAACTGAAGAAATACCACTTATTCAACTAGATATTATATTTATTTTCAGTATTGTCAGTACATGCTCAGCAATGTACAAATACAGTGACAATATCTTTACCTCAAAGGGTTTAAATCTTGTACAATAATGTACCTTCTTTGCAGAGCTAGATAGCTCAGAATGCAGAATGTTATCATCTCTAAATCATAGAATGGATTGGGTTGGAAGAGACCCCAGAGATCATCTAGTTCCAATTTCCCTGCCATGGGAGTCACTGGATCAAATTTCTCATGAATTCTAAAATTTAAATCTGACCCATTTTTGGTCAGAAAAAAATTTTTTTGATTTTTTTTCTCCCCAAAAAAGCTACTGCCATGAGATGCAATCTATAAAAGGCTTATCAGCTACCAAAATCTGAACAAGCACAAAGTCTAAAACATTGTTCACATTACTGTCTTATCTTCAGGGTACTAATAGTCACAGGATATCAGATGTAAAAAGTAAACCAGATAGAAATTACTCAATCTATTTAAAAAATACCTAAGGATTTAAATACACCCACATAAAGAAATTCAAATTCATAGACCATATAGCTCCTTCTTCTCACATATTATATATCAAATACTTTTTTCTTATGCTACATGCTTTTGAAGAAATGACACCTTCTTAGAAGTGTGCAATGTGACACAGTTATTGTTGCTATGGGAACAATAATATTAAAATTTGTGATTTATGCACACATATTCTCAGATATAATGACGGTTTCATGTGATATTTTATAATAAATTTTCTCTTTGCCCACCAAACTTCTATGGACTACTTTCTTAGAAGAGGTAGATTGCTCTCCTGGGTGAATATTTGCCCTTTTTGATGTTAAGGGGAGTTCTGCTTTCAGCTTCAGGGTGGGGGGGGGGCATCATTTCAGCCCAGACCTCTGCAACAAATACAGTTTCTTAGCAATATGCCCTAAAAATCTGATTCTAGTCTCACTTATGCATAAAAGAAAAGGGGAGAGAGAATGAAACTGAAAAGGCACGAATAAAAAAAGCAAGACAAATCAGTAAAGCAAGAGAAAGTCAAAAAGCAAGAAATCAAGAAACCAAGCAAGTCTTCTGTTCCATATCAGATTTGTGTGCTTTATATAATTTCTTTGTCAATTTTCCCATCATTCAGCTTACCAATATAAATCCAAATGTAATAGAATCAGGACAGTTCTTATGTCTCAAGAACTAACTGGCATGGTTTCTGTCAATGACCCTTCGTCTGTTCCTTTTAAAAACTGTCAGACACTTATTAAAGCTCTAATACGAGTTCAGGTGTGCTGCGTATACCTAGACGAAATAGTGTCCAAAGAGAGAGCATTTATGGCAAACATTTTGACATAAAATTTATGAGCCTGTCTGCTTTACTTTGCCATTTTCAGACTCTGACACGGAATTTCTCTACTTCAAGTGAGCATTTTAAGGGGCTTAGTCACCTTCCAAATATCTGTTAGTGCTGTACAAATGGAGATACACTTCAGCTCCATGAAAGCCTGCTCAGCTCTGAGTGAAATTATCTAGCCCTACAAATGTGTGTGTGAGCAAATGAATATACACTTACACTTCTATATATGCATTTCTGTGTGATGCAGAGGAGCTATGTATTCCTTGGCTATGCCAGTCTGCAACTAAAAATAAGTAATGAGGTTTCAGAATTTGGTATGATTTTTATATTTTTTAAATGAGATTTTTAACTTAAATGAAGAATATTTAGTATATTGTAAACTCCTGTGAGCGACTCTCAGAAAACTTGACTGTGCACATTTCACAGTCAGCAGGAGCTCTAGATATTCATCACCTTTGAAAGCTGAAGACTATGTCAATCTCCAAATGTCAGGCTTCTTTTTCATTTATTTGGTATTTATATATCTTTTAAGAGGAGGAAGATGAGTGATGGGGTCAAAGTAATGGATAAATGAGAATGATAAAACTCCTACTCTCTCAGCCTTATCAGACATACATAAGAGTAGCCTTACAGTAAATACACTCCTAGAACACACCAGTGTGCCTGCAGAATACACAGTATAAGAACCTAGGTTACCTTAGGTGTTAAACACTTTGGTAAACTCTTCAACAAATAAATAAGCAGCATCTTGCAAAAGAGATAATTTTCATGTTCTTGGAACAATCAGCAAAATGCACACTATACAGAAATAAAAGTAAACTAGAGTGGTTTCAAGGAAATAACTTTATATATGAAATTGATTTTATTCTTCAATAATGTTTATAATGCATAAAGCCTTTAGAAAACAAAACATAGATTAGAAATACTGAAAAGTTAAAAAATAACCCTATTGTAGAATCTATAATGAAAGACAACTCTTTTTTAACTTTGTTGCTCCTGAAATGAATAAAAATCTATCAGCCTTTATATATCCACTTCTTTTCTATATAACTCACTATATAACATTTAAACTGCTTGAAGAGAGCAGAGAAACACATGTAAGGTTCAAAAAGCTGTCAAGACTACATTATTTAATATATGTCTTACTTACTGGTATTTAAAAATCCCAATGTCTGCAGTTTTCTATTGTACACAATAAACTGATCAAATGCAGCTTTTGCACAGATTTTTTATTAAACTTCTTTAAAATTTACTTTTTTAAATTAAAATTAAGTATTTTAACTTGTTTGTTATTTACTTAGACATTTACTCCTGTTCAATGGTAATGCAGTCCTTCTTCTCACACAAACTTACTTATGGTATGTCTTGAGTCACTTCAGCAACCCAGATCATATTTTGTGGACCTCAAATCCCCGTCTAAGATAAATTAGTCCTCTTCCTTTACCAGAAGGAGAACTGTGTTCTTGAACCCAGTTTATGAGTCACTGGGTTGAGGTCAGTACAGCTTTCAGTAAAAATATATTTGTTCATGATTTGTGTCTGAGTTAGAAAATTTTCTCAATTAGAAGTCAACGTTTAATTGTTCAACACTGTTTATCCAACCCTTAGAAATTTTGCACTTATCCAGACTACTCTTTTTTGTGGCTTGCTCTAAGTGCATTGGTGATACCTGTCTACATTCAAGGTTTTCCAAAATAATGGTCTCCTCTGAATTTATATTTATTATTGGAAAACTGGGATATAAGTGGTGTAGTCTGGCTGCAGATGTATGTCTCTGCTGATGCAATTTAATCTATTACAATCCAACTCATCCTCACAGAATATGCAGAGCTGCAAGGGACCCACAAGGATTATCAAGTCCAACCCTTCACCATGCACAGGACCATCCCCAGGACTCACACCATGTGCTGTAGAATATTGTCCAAATGCTTCTTGAACTCAGGAAGGTTTGGTGGTGTCATCCTCTGGGTGAAGAACGTTTTTCTAATATCCAACCTAAACTACTCCTAACACTATTACCTCAGTGCCTGCCCCTCCTCTTCACCTCACAAGGAAGTTGTAACTACAGTGAGGTCTCCCCTCATTCTCCTCCAGGCTAAACAGACCAAGTGACCTCAACCACTCGTCATACAGCTTCCCCTCTGGGCCTTTCTTTGTTGCCTTCCTTCGGACTTGCCTTCCTCTAATGGTTTAGTATCTTTCTCATGCTGCAGTGCCCAAAATTGCACACAATATTCAAGGTGAGGCTGCCCCAGTGCAGAGCAGAACGGGACAATCCTCTCCCTTGATGCCCCCCCATACATGGTTGGACCTCCTGGCTACCAGGGCACTGCTGACTCAGATTCAACTTGCCATCGACCAGGACCCCAGGACCCCTTTCCACAGGGCTGCTCTCCAGCCTCTTGTTCGCTATTCTGTACATACAACCAGAGTTGTCCCATCCCAGGTGCAGAGTCCAGCACTTTCCCTTGTTGAACTTCATATGGTTGGTGATTGTCCAGTCCCCTAATTTGTTGGGGTCTCTCTGCAGGGCCTCCCTGCCTTTGAGGGAGTCAATAGCTCCTCCCAGTTTTGTGTTATCTGCAAACTTCATTAAGTGTCCCTCCCAATTCTGCATCCAAGTCATTTATGAAGATGTTGAAGAGCTCAGGGCCCAAGACTGAGCCCTCTGGGACCCCATTAGTGACAGGTCACCAGTCTGATGTTACCCCAATCACAATTACCCTCTGTGTTTGATGCACACCCATTATTTTCATCATTCTCTTCCTGGTATTTGCAGAAGTATCAATTCCTATCCAGTTGGTTGAACCCTAACATAATCTTTTCTTATCACTATGTATTTTATAAAGATTAAACCCTTATAATAAATGTCTAAATTTCAATATTAAAAAAACCTTATGCAAATATTCTAATTTAAAAAAAACCCCAAACCTATTATTATTGCAAATATCATTATTAGGTAACATCTTATAGAGAGAGTAATCACTTTCACAGTAATTAGATTCCACTGTGATTCTTGTTCTCTGAGATGTTAAAAACAGCCATCAAGATTTGAGTCCCATTGTTAGATACTCTATAAATACATTAATTGGGATTCCACTCAGGTGAATTTAAAAGCCATAAACTTATTTTAAACCCATTACTATCAAAAGAGACACATGCAGATGAATTCTCATTCATTGCATCTGTCTTAGCAATGTATTTAATGCAGTATAGTTTTACATATCAAAAGTAGAAGGTAGACTTGTGATTTTTTAAAGAAACATTCAATAGGACAGATAATTGGAACAGCAAATTTTAACTCCTCAGTAAGTGGCTGTGACAGTAACACAGTATCTCACACACATTCTACTGAAGTCTCAGAATATATTTTTTGTTGAACAGAAGAAATTAGGAAAGGGGCACAACACTGTTCATTTAATTCTGCCTTGCAAGGAACAACTCATGGTAAAATTGGAAATATATGTGACTTTATGAAAGCAATCAAAAAACCAGCACACCTTACTCTAAAGATCAGGAGAATGCAGCATTTTTTTTACAGAATGTGGAAACAAAAGTGTAGGAAAAAAAGAATAACTACAAAGATATAGCACAAATTTGTAGGCTTCAAATAAGCAAGGATGAAGAATGATATTAGCTGAAAGATGAAAGGAGCTGAAAAATGAAACCAAACAGTTCAATAAAAACTATGGGAAAATAAAGCAAAGGAAAGTGTACTTCAGTTACTTAATAGCCATTAAATTTACAGAGGACAACAAACTATGATTTTTTTTCTCACAGGGCAGAGAGAAGTTTGACGGACTCAATATTTTATTAGCCTCAGCCTTTACAAAAAATAATTTATGAACTAACATTTAATTAAAAGAATTTTAATGAGGGGCGAGGATCATAAACCAGAATAAATAAGGAAAGTGTTGTATACGATACAGACTCTGAATGTATGCAAGAACATAAAGCAGAGGGAAGTTCCCTTAGACAAGTCCATGAAACAAAAGTGATTATCTTAAGAACATTAAACAATAGTGAGGAATTAAATAACCTTTCTGCAGTCATTTTGCACTGAAGATTTAAGTCATTATAGCTAATAAAAAACTAAACATGAGACAATATTGATAGGAAAGGCAAGTACACTAGAGAGATGTAATATAAAGATGTATTAAGAGATGTGTTGCATATAAAACATGACAGAAATGGACAGTTCATTTGCCCTTCATCAGTTGCTTGTGTTCCAGTTAGACTACAACATCCAACTTAAGAAAAACTGAAATCTACTGTAGAGAATCCAGGATAGAGCAAACAACTGATAGGAGGTTTCTAAAATAGATGTAGATCTCAGTGCAGGCAAAGCAATGCCTCTGGGAAAAGATAAAAAAAGCCATGTCCTAATTTGATGCACACAGGGATGAGCTCTGATCTAATTGTTACCACACAGTAAAGGTATAATTGGGGAAACTGTTGCTAGTTTGAACAAAGCTCTGCTCAGTGTCTATTAGCTGTCAAATCCATTGTCATTCATAGTAAAGAATTGTGGTGAAAAAAAACCAGAAACACTCCCTTTGTTAATATATAAAACTGTGGTATATCTCATCTTGAATACTGCCTGCCTCTTGGGATTCCCCCAAACCAGGTGCAGGACCTTACATTCGGCATTGTTGAACTTCATGAGGTTCACACAGGTCCACCCCTCAAGCCTCTCCAGGTACCTCTGGATGGCATCCCTTCCCTCCAGCATGTCAACCACACCACACAGATTGGTGTCAGCAACCTTGCTGAGGGTGCACTGTCCATGTCACTGACAAAGATGTTAAAGAGAGCAATGGGTGTTTAGGATGATACAAGTTTCAAAGAGTCTGAAAAGGGATCAAACCCCACGAAGGACGAGTTGAATGAAAAGCTTATTCAAAGATATCATCAGCCTCAAGTTAGGACATTGCTTGAAACAAGGATGATAATATGGAGAAGTGTTCCTATGCACCTGCCTTCTCTTCAGATTCCCCTCTGATGCAGTAGGGTAATTCTGGGTTCAATAAGATCTATCAGGAAAAAGAGAAGGCCTTTAGATTTTTTAGTCTCGAAAAACGAGACTAAGTGCAAGAAGCAGCACATATAAATTTCAGTGTTGTATGAAATTGTTTAGAAGGAACAGTGATAAATTTTTTCAATAACTTCAGAAGCACAAGAAAATAATAGCTTAATTTTCACTAACATAATTTACTATTATGAATTATTATGAAATATGGAAAGTCTTTCTAGGGTGGTTGTAGGATAGATTTCAACAAGGTTTAGAAGAGTAAGACAGGCGAATATTTGTTAGAATATAGTTGATCTTTCTTCTTTGCCAGAAAACTGATTAGACCATTCTTTCAGCTTCATTTCTATTTTATGACTATTTTCATCAGAATAGATGAAAAATTAAAGACACATCCTTAGAAAAATTACAAAGTTAATTTAATTAATTAAGTAAAGGTTTGAGACAACACATCTGTTGCTTCATTCTTTCAAACAATGTGATGAATAGAACTTAAGGTTTTATAATAAAAATGTTCTTGCATTTTTCATCATTTAAAAATCTACTAGATATTCCTGACTGATGGAAATTAAACATGAGCATAGAACTGAGCCTCAGTGGATGAATTTTAACTGAAGGTCACTTCCTGAATAAAGGGAGAAACTCCAGTCTAATCTTGTACAAAGTCAGTTTTGTGGATAAGTATAGCATACTTAAGACTCCAGGGCTATTCAAGCAGTGTTTTTCAGTTGAAAAGAACTCAAAACCCACCAAAACATTAAACAAGAAAGCATTTTTTGAAATTAACCAAATCTAAACTCTTAATAAGAGGAAAAACTTCTTTCTTTTTTTATTTTTTAAATAAAGCTTTAAAACAGGAGGCAATATGAAGTCCCTCCAGAAAAAGGATTGCTTTCTATTCAGAGTGGGAATACCTGCACTTTCAACAACTTCCACCTGTCATCTCATTGTTATCATAAGTTTTGTCCATTAACTGAATTCCTCTTTATTTACCCTCTTCATCTCACTACATCTCACTTCTTGTCTTCTCTGTATGGGATGGGAAGAGCGATAAAGATCTGACTTCCTCTGGTGGCTGCTGCTGTAGCAAACTAGTGAAACATGATACCAAGATGTGCTATATCACCACTTTCACTCTATTTATCCTTGGACAACTTTTTTCAGATAGGGTGCAGTGCAAAGGACAAAAAAGTATGTAATTAACTTCCACAAAATTCATTGTCTTTCCTATCGTAACTGTGTTGGACTTAGAGTTTCCAAACTACTAATTTGGAAGAAGACAGTGGTGTGAGCTAAAACACATACTGAGCAGATTAACATACACAGCAACGAAATCTAGGTCAGGCTTAATATCCTTCAAATTGCAGCTGACACAATGAATATTAAGCTAGTCAACCATGAGAGATACATTCAGGAAACCAAACTGATTAGGTTTTTTAGAAGAAAATTCCATTATAAAATACTGATGCTTATGTGATTTTTTTCCCCTGTACAAATATAATTGCTCCACTTCTAGAAAACTCATCATAAATAATTAACAGTGCGTCTCTAGCAGCAATATTTTTAAATACAAAAATTATCAGTCATGAAGGCCTAAGGTAGGTATTTCTTCCTGCATAGAGTTTTTACCAAAAGATGGGCAAATAAGTAAGGAAAAGAAGGAATGTAAGTGCTTTTCCACTAAGAAGGAGTTGAAAGAAGACGTCTAGTAAACTGTGAGTTTTAGTCATCTTTTCTTTATCCTGTGAAGACAATATTTTCTGGGAAATATATATATATATATGTAGGTATAAAATATGAGTATAAAATATGAGTATTTATTTATAACATAAAATACAACACTAAGCAGCACTGAACTTGTTATGAGAGGAGAACTATCTTTATAATCTGTGGTTTACACAGTTCAGTCATAACCATTTTAAGAAATTTCTTGGAAAAGGACATAGAAAGATGACGACCAGTCTTCTCTATGCTGGTGCTTTTTACAACAATAATTACTGTACAAATATAGCACCTGATAAGAAGCTAACATCGCTTTGAATGGTAATTACTTACACAGAGATACCTGAGCCTTAAGTGGGAGTAGTCTCCTCCCAGCACATCCCACCACAGGATTTCTACTTCATATTTCATACCCCAGTGAACTGTGCCTATTTCTCACACCTGATAATTTTATAAAGGTTTCAAAGAATTGTTCATTCTCAGAGAAAACCATGGTTCCTTCATAAAGCTCTGTGCACGGGGGTGATAGGGATGTTACCTGCTGTAGCTGACCTTGGTGGGGCACGGAAGCTGGACTAGATGATCTCTAAAGGTCACTTCCAGCCTTGTTCATAATTGTGATTCTGTGACAATCCAGTTCTATGAGATGATAAATGGGCTTAGAGGAGATTTATTAAAAATAAATATTTATTAAAAATAAAGCTATATTTGAAAAATAATTTTGGAAAAAATGCCCCAATCTCTGCTTCCCTTAAAGACTAGACAGAAGACATGCTGTTTTTCTAACCATATTCCCTCTTCTTCTCCCCTAGGAATTTTAAAAAAGGAAATTATATTAAACAAAACAAAAAAAAATAAGAAATCCACTGTTCAAAATGGATTAAAGCCTCATTAAGCAGCAATCAGGACTGATGCTTTCAGTCAGTATGACTTATGAACTTTTTTTTGGTTTGTGCTGTTCACCTGCAAACAAAAGAACTGCCCTGGAATTAATCCCTGGGGTGGTGGGGGAATGTGTACATGGAATGAGCACAATTTTAAAATTCCAAAGCCACATCTAACAACAAAACCATGAAAAAGGTTAGTTATTTTTCATTGCATACTATTTGAAATAGTATGATGTAATTATTCATTCCTACTGAAGTAGGGGCATTCTGCCCAACATTATCTTTACTAGTTTTTGATGATTCCCCAAAAATGTGAAAGCAAAGAGTTTTCACAAAACATCTGAACTGAGCTAGTGATTTCACAAAAAGGCCTGGGTTTTACAGATGGGAATCTACACCTGCTCTTCCAGCACTGTCTGTGAACTGATAAAGTAATGATAGCTCTTTAAACATTTCATGACTTTTTTTTATGGAAGGTGTTCTTACATCATTATAGAACAAGTTTTGAATCCAAATATTGTCCTCAGCCTCTCTCCTAAATGTAATGCTAAAATAAAGACAGTGTGAAATTTTAAAACAATGAAAATACCACATACTGTACAAGGTATCAATACTATGTATTTTAATAGAAACAATCCTCACATGTGCATATTCAGTATCATAAATTGTTTACTTTACTTGAACAACACAAGTATCTCCTGTTAGTGTGAACATAAGCAAGTTGTATTCTCTTTTGGAAGACTGATCAAATAAATGGCTATGAAAGGGGATATTTTTTATTTAGATTCCAATTTGTCTGGCCATTATTATAGAAAAATTCTGCTTTAAAATATCCCTAAAGCTACCTTTAATTCTAATTATTCTGACAACTTTGATATTCTTTACCAGAAATATGGTCCTTGTGTCTTATAAGTCAACAACTAAATACAAAAAGAATAGCACTGTTATAATCTCAAGCAAAATGTATCTAGTCACTTGAAAAAGGTCTAAAAAAATGGGGACAGGATTCATCTCATTCTACCTTTACTAATTAAATTGGCTCTACATTATTTCTGAGAGATAACTGTCTATGATCGTTCTTAAAAAACTTCCAATTATGGAAAGGTTAAACTTTTTCATATAAACAACTACCTTGAAAAATTGTGTGAGGTTTCTGGGAAATTTAAACAGGTAACTGAAAGAGTAATTACAAAGAAATTGCTAGATAGCTGGTAGGCATTATACAAGCAAATACAGTTTGAATTCTTTATAGTAAGGAATTTTGTGTGTGTTTTTTTTTAAATGTTGCAATAATAAACAGATCTTTTGTACAGCATTTGATGAACAGCTTTTCGTGAAGTAGAAGAATGTATCTTAAATTATTACAAAGATTTTATATTTTTCATATGCAAAAATCATTATTTTATGTCTAATTAGGCATGCAACAATGCTTTTAAATTATAACAGGTGATACCTAACAGCAAAAGAATAGCTGTGTACTTAAATAAGAGCCTGGAGAGAATTGCGTGAGCCAAAGGCACTGGGATCTATTTAAATACAGCATGCCATTTTCAATATAATTAGTTACCTAATTGCAACTAAAAACTTAGTCAATGTACTTGTACATGTAACTAATTAGTTTGTTTAAAAGCATTTCATTTATAGTACTTTATTCTTCATTTCCTTCCTTCATCACATTACCAGAGGATAGATTTGATTTTCAAAAACAACAGACAAACACATAAAATAAAAAGGGGCATTACATAAAAGAAAGAACTATGCGGTATTATACCATCAGCACTACCTAGAATTTCAGAAACATGTTTCTTTCTTCTTCTGAAACTATTTTAACTATTTCAGTATACATCTTCATGATACCTGCATTGTAACACCTATGTGTTAAAAGACTCTTTAGGCTTTCTATTTAAATAAAGCATCAATTACGCAGGTCAGATTTCCATTGTAAACTTCATGCAAGCAGGGAATTGTAATCAAATAAAGCTCTTATGTGTTGGTATTTCTAATTGTACCATGGAGATAGAGAATAAATATGACAGCTATCATTATGTCCTAAAGAGGTATAGAAGTTGCACTGAATACAGTGCAGGCATACAAAGAAACAAGGAGATCATCCAGAGGGGTGAAGAAAAAAGAAAAAAAAGGGAGACAAAAAAAGGGGAAGCTTTGCTCCCCCCCCCCCCCCTTTTTTTTTGTTGGAACAA
>VXAU01001331.1:120865-168119 GCA_013399695.1 Formicarius rufipectus | reverse complement strand
TCATCCAGAGGGGTGAAAAAAAAAAAAAAAAAAAGGAAAAAAAAAAAGGGGAAGCTTTGCCCCCCCCCCCCCCATTTGTTTTTAGTGGGAAACACCAAAGACATTAGACAGTGTTTACTTGAATTACTAAATTACTGGTCAGAGGCAGCTGCTCCTCAGGCTGAGAAAAGGAAGAAGTCAAGTTCAGTGTACTTCAAGACAATGCAGAAAATAACCAAAGGTGGAAGAGCTGAGTCTTGAGAATGACGATTTGCAACAAGACAATTTATGAGTACACCCAAAAAAACAGGAGGTAAGATAAAGATAAATCTATGAGCAAGAAGAGTCCCAAAGTCCCCAAATACTCATCCCCAACCACAATAACATATTTGCATTTGTAAATACCAGAGAAGTCAGAGTTACAATACTCAAATCTAAAGATACTCAGCCTTTACTAGGTGTTGACTTATGAAGAGACACGAGGATCCACATTTTAGAGCTATGAGCTATTTCTTATGATGAGAGCCTAAAAGGCATAACTGCACTCCCATGTGAGGACTGACAAAAATCACGCAGTGGATTTTGGTATCAGCCCCAAGTAAGCTGAAAAACAAGCAGAGACAGCGTGGTACACACTAAGAAAAGAATCAGCAAGACCAGACTGGATGTAGTGCAGATAAGAGTCCTAGAATAGACATTGAATGGGAATTGCTCACTGCACATCCGCAAGACATGGTCAGGGAGACAGTGCAAGGTTTTACTTTGGACGACTGGAAGCAGATCTGAAGTAGAGATGATTCTATCTTGCAATTATACTAATAACTTCACCTAAGGTAAACTTAATTATGGTGACAGCACAATATACAGCCATAACCCTAGACATAAGTTCAAGAAAATAATTTATGCAGAGTATAGAGTCATAACTTAAACCTCATACAGTGATGGGGGGAAAACAAACAAACAAACAAAAGAAAGGGAGGGAAGAAAGAAAAAACAAACAAACAAAAAAAAAAAAACCCACAAAACAAAACAACAAAACCAAACCAGAAAACCCTTGTATTTTAGACTAGACATAAGCTTCGAAACCAAGGAAAAAATAAGCTGTAGGTGACAGATGAAGGAAGGACTAAAAATTCAAAAGACTAAATAAACGAGGATGAAGAAAAAAACCTCATGAAAGAACACAGAGGACAGAAAAATAAAGTTGACAAAATCTGATGTATCTGTGACTAGAGGAAGAAGGAAAGATCTAGAAGAATAGGGCATAAGCAGGAGAAGAAAGGAAACAGAAATCACCTTTATCCAGTGGAAATCACTGTATTTGTATAAAAACTAATAGGGTTGAGAGCAGAATCATGTACATCTATAAAATTGTGGAAATGTTTCTAATTTATTTGATGAGATCTTTAACGACAGAAAAATCCTGAAATACAGTTGTCTTCTGATGGTTTATCACTGTATCCTTTAAAGTGGTGTAGGGTTTGAGGGGAGCGTAGAGATGCTAGAAGGTACTAACAGCACAAAAGAGAGAATGCCACCAGACCGAGAGACATGATGCAAATGCATGCTCAATCAGGCCTTCTGCTCTATGTACAATGTACACTTTTCCATTAACAGCATTACTTATTATAATGACTACTGTACAAAAAGAATTTTCCTAGGGCTACTCCTCTAACAGCAACCAGGATGAAGGAACAAAAAGACAGTGCCCAAAGAAACAACTCGCACGCAAAATTTCTAAGGAAACACAGGGAAAGCAAAAGAGACGCATGTTCAGAAAATGTTCAAATGACTTAATTTTTTCTCTTCTCTCTCATCCCTGGAGAAGTGCTTTTCATATATGCAAGGTAAAACCACTGAAAGTTTTCCAAATGGCTGTTCTCCCTCCTCCTCTGAGGTAGTAAGAGAAAATAAAACTTAATGTCTGCAGCAGACAAATTCCATTCTTCCTCATCATTTTGACTGCAGTAGTTGCTGCATCTTTGTCTCCAATGAGGCTGGACTCTTTTTGAACTCTCCTTAAAATGGCAGTGATGGTAGTATAGAACACTACTCTTTCAGCCATTAGTACCACCAGTTAACAGTGAACACAATTTTATGACTATAAAAGAATTATATCTCTCTATATATAATTACATATATGTAATTACATACAGATAAGCACATCTACTAATACTACATATATTTAATATTTACAATGAATATATATGTCTGTGTATATACACACACTTTCATACAACAAAATCTCCATTTGTTTGGAGGACAAAACAATACGGAAAATTGGATTTTAAACTTGTAACATGCTTCCTAAGTTTATACCTAGACCCTCTTCAAATGGCTATCTCTGCATTGCCAGTTGAAAACACCAAAAACTGATGAAAATTTCTTTAAAATCATGACATTGTGAAAGGCTGTGATTGTGGCAAGAAATTACTTTACATTTGAACCTTCTGTTTTCATTTTATTGCCATACTATGGGAGCTTGTAACTAATAGAGTTCTGTATCTCCAACTTTCAGTTTCCACCATGGTATACAGTATTTTAAGCTCTGGGCTTCTAACTAGTCCTTTAGTCTATGAAAAGTAAGTCATTCAGCCTATTGCATAACTGTACGTCTCAGGGATACTTCCTGGCACCACTGGTCCATCCTAGTCCTATGCTGGTACAAGGCCCAGAGGCACATCCTTCCCTTGGGAAGGAACAACAAGTATACAGAGGCTAGAAAGGAGACAGAGCACAAGCTACCCAGGAGCAAAGACATGGAGTGTATTACGGTACGTACATGCTGTGTAGTATGTAAACACCACTGCTTTTCTAGCTCTATACATATTTCCAGAGCCCTGATGATTTGAATGGAGTCCTGAAGTTTCCTTCTAGTGAAGAAACTTTAGGTCAAGTAATCTTGAAAATACAGTCACAAGCAAGGCATACACCTGTTTTCTGACCCCAAAATGGCACAGGATGGGATCAATTCCTCCACACTAAGTATCTATGCTATGGACGTTCACACTTAATCTAACAAACAAAAGTTTAAGGAAATTTAACCATCTCTTCAAAAGTTAGTTTAAGATGAAATTAAAATATTCTTGTGGCAGAAATGTTACAAATTTCCTGCATAAAACAATATGTAGTATAAAGTAATTCTTTAGTTATCAAATTATTCATTATATTTAATTCATAGATCTTAACAGTTTAATCTGATCAGTTATTCTAATTTCAGATCTTTTCTAAAGCTATGGGCAGTAGTTCTTCATATCAATCATGCAGCAAACTTTTACATACTGAAATTTGTTATCAGGTCTCCTCTATCAATCTCATATTTTCTAACTGTTCCTTTTCCTTCAGCATTCCCTCATCTATCCACTCTGTGTGCATCTTTGAGCTGTACTCAAAAACGGATCTGCTGTTGCTGCTGAGGCTTCTCCATTTCCATACTGAGTAGAATAATTATCTACCGTGTCCTAATATTATGTTTCTGTTAAGTAATTAAATTTAGTTTCTGTAAAAATAGCATCTTCCTGCTTGCTATTTGCTTTATGCTGGACTAATTCACCCCATTCTAAGCTCATTTATAACAACTCCTAGCCAATTATCTCATACTTTGCAATTCTCATTACAAATATGATGACAAAAATGATGCCTCTTTGTGAAGTAAAAAGCACATGACAAACTACCTTATCACCTCTGTCAGGCTGCCCAGGCAGGAGAAAGACATGGTCTACTATGAATTTTCAGTTTGTTTTAAGAGAAGCTGATTTTTTGACTGGGTAATTTTTTATCAAAATTCCTTCAAAAAAATTCAACATTGTGCCTTATTCCATGCCACAAGCCAGGGAAAAAATTTTATATCCCTACTTTTTGGGTTGCCAGATACTATTATGCTTTGTTTTGTTTTGAATATCAACCCATTAGGATTATACTGAATATAGCATCTCCAACTCCAAGAAGATTACTGATAACAGATATGGACTGCAAGGGAAAAAAAGGCTCTACCTTATACTGATACAGTGCCATCTATTCAACATCTTACTGACAATAAGTTCTCTAGTTTGGGGATCAAATCTACATAATGTTTACAGTGCAAAATGTTGCATCTGGATATTCCATTTAGACAATATCTCTACATGAAGTGAAACAAACAGAAATTAACTACTTCATACACACTTTCCTCAAGTTAGAAATGCTAGAACTGTCAGGTTTCATTGATTTTTGTGAAGTTTCAGTGTAATAAAACAGACAAGTCATAAAAAAATAGTTAACTCAATATTCTATCAGGGAAGAGTCACTGATGTATTGGCAGGTATTCAATTTTTTCAGATATTCTTTTTTCAAGACTACTATTCCATATTTTTTAAAAGCAATGGCCACAGAAAATGGAAGGGATTAACGGACCAGCTGTGATGTATTTACAGCTGTATTAACTGTATATCATACAATCATTTATTCAGTAACATATAAAAATCCTGAAACTACTGTTTCTTAATGTCTATATCAATCAAAGTGTGTTGTCAAGACTCAGGAGAAAATTTGCTATTGCATCTGCTACAGGCATTGCCCAAAAGTTGTTACACAGTTGTTGTGGAGATGTTCCATACTGTGACAGATCTCCAGAGCCTCTTCTAGAGATGTGCAAAACCAAAATGACATCTTCGCCTATCATTTTTAGTGAGTTGTGGAAATGTGTCAGGTTTTCAGGTCTTCATACTGTCATCATTGTTGAGCTTTTCCATTTCCACCAAGGACAAAATGACAAGTACTGTTCCTGGGAGCAGAGATGAAACTGTGGTTGCAACAGGAGTCAAATAACAACAGTGCAGTTTTTCCACTTAGACTTTAGGGACTGGATGTAGTAAAGGAAGAATTAATTACTCCTTTGCTGAAATGGGGAGAAATTGTCTCCTGCAAAACTAGACAACTTATTCGCTTTCAATAACTTTGTAGGTCAGAGTACTTGTTACAGCCAATCCCAATCAGGTGATCAGAACTCCACTGAAGGCTTTAAGTTAAATAGGTAACTAAATAAATAAATTTTAAAAATCACAGAATATTCTGAGTTGGAAGGGACCCACAAGGATCATCGAGTTCAACTCTCAAGTGAGTAGCTCATAAAGGGGACTGAACCTGTGACTTTGGCATTCTTAGCACCAAGTTTTAACCAAAACAGAGCTAATCTCAGGGTCATATGTGCATTAACACTGTGACTGTGAACTGCCAAAAAAGCTTGGAGAAAATTATGAAACACAAAGTTATTAATTTCCTATCATTCAATGTTCTCAGGAATTCTTATTAGCTTTAATGCACATTAAGTATGGAGATGTATTTCCATTTGTGCTTCTGTAATTTTTGTTGATGGCTTCCCTTCTTCCTTTTGACAGTCTGAATGTCTGGGTTGCAGCACAGCCAGACAGAGTCTCATGACAAAGCAGTTTGTAACTGGATTTTGTGTGTCTGAAATCACCTAGTTTTAAATTTACCCGGGGCCTAGATCTGCTGTAGCAAATAATGTGATGCTAATGGGATTTTGATATTATGCTGATGTGAATATGGTTTGGAGACTCATGTAGTCAGGATCCACAGAAACTTTTAAAACAACATTAAAAGTAACTGATGGTGATTTGGTCAGAAATTGAGACATTCTATTTTAAATATGCCAAGATGAATATAATCAGAACATGGCTGAGATAGAGAGGTGACGCATCTTTGTGAAACTGGAACTCCATTCTGTTTTGCAAACAAGATTTCTTTTGTGAAGCTCCAATTTGAATCACAGGTTTTAGTTTGAAATTTGAGATTCATGCTGTATTGCATCTTCCACTGGGGACTGCAAACTCCATTTGGTAATAAGATCTTTAGCCCTAACTTAATTACAGTATCTGAAAAGCTGACAGGGAATAAACATGACTAATGATTCTGATTTGTTCTCATCTGCTCACCTATCCAGCAATCTCTCTGCAGAGAACCTTGCAGGGTGATCACAATTGATGATGTTTACATGTCTGACATTAAAAATAACTATTGTAGCAAATCACACTTGTATATGTGCAGTATTTTAAAACTGAGGTAAAAGTTGAAAATAACTATGTTCAATTTAATCTGAATTTAAGGGGCAATTTCTGACAAATTTCTCATTTTCAGAATAAATGAAACATTTCATTCTCTTTGCAGATCTACAGGGATGAAAATCATGTTTTCAGAGATGTCCTGTTCATGACATACTTTAGCAAACAAAGCCCAACAAGAGGGAAAGCAACTTAATTTGCTTTCAAATTTGCATTTATTGCCAGCTGCTGTCACTGTCAGATGGAGAGTTTCAGGTACTTGAGAACATCAGCTTAGCAATCTTTCCTTGTTTTAAGAGATGTGAATTTTATTCCTCCAATCTGCTTCTATTTAATCTAAGCAGAATTTGTCTCCAGCGAGTAACGGATGTTTTGAATTTCTCATAATTAAAGACAGTGTGTTTAAGCACATATTATACAATTTATATTTGGACTGAAAGTTTCAGTTTCCTGTGAAGTGACAACACAGAAACAAGGTTTGAAAAGCTAAATCATGATTCATCTCAGTCTATTTTTCAGTTCCCTTCTCAGCAGACCTCTCGTATACCTCTTGATTCCTAAAAAATCTGGCAGGCCTTTTTCTCATTCATGTATACATCACATATACATATTTATAAAACACATTTATATGAGTAGATATGTGTGTATATATATCTGCACTCTATATTCAGATTGAAAATCCAAGTACATTATATGAAATATTTAGAAGGGCTTATAAATTTAGGCTTATAAATTACTCTAGGCTGTCACAGTAATACCTTACAAAATTCTCTTCTGGAAAAAAGCAAATGTCCCAGCAATCACATGCTAAATTATGATTACAGGGCAATTACACTGGAAGCTTGTCACACACCTGAACATCAGGGATACTCTTCTATTATTGATCATCCTTCAAATATCAACCAGTTTGCATTCATTGCTGTTAAAGGTGTACTACTTATGCTCCAAAGATACACACTATCCCTAAGGTAACTTCAGATACATATATGTCAAAGAAGAATTTTCATACAGTAAATGAGTTGAAGACTTAAGCCCAAAAGTTTGCTGGATGTTTGCCAAAATTTCAGCATGATATTTTTAATTGCTTTTCATGAACCATCTAATTTGTTAAGAAGAGTGGCTTGTGTGCCCACACATAAGTGACTGGTGCTATTTTAGGTAGTCTACTGAGACATCCTCATGACAAGGGCAGCTATAACACAACGTTCAAGAGAATTGTGCCTTTCTGAAACTGCAGCTTATAAAACCAGACATGATAACTAGGACATCTAAAATGCCACCGGACAGGTATGTTTAAAGCAACTGAATCCCACCTATTAAGCTTGTGAAACAGGGTTTTTATTTGGAAATTAATTGTTGAACAGAAAGACTTTTTAAATTCATCCCTCAGCTTTCAACAGTTAAAGACCTTTGATGCAGCAATGTAAAATACGAATTACATGACCTTCTTTAAGCATTGAATATACAACATGGAAAGTGCTTGTAGCAGAAAAGACACCTAAAGAAGTAACCACGAAGAGAAGAAACAATATCCTTCATCAACATATGCTAATCTCTTGCCCTTTTCCTGGCAGCAAGTCAGCATCCAAAAAGTAAGCACAACAAAATAGAATTGAGCAGTTAAAAGGTGAAAGTCGCCAGAAATAAACTCTGATAATGGATAACTCTGGGCCAAAAAGTAAATGTCCAACATACCTTGGCATGTTCAAAATGATTTTCACATGCCTGTGTATGAAGAGTTATTGTAAACAGATCACCAAATATTTCTAAAAGACTCTACAAAATCTATTAAGTGCATCAGAGGATACACAGGAAGAGAACACAATTAAGTATGCAGATGGTTTATAGACTGACTTTAGCACTGATACAAAAATATATAGGGGATACCTGAGCATGGAGTTGAGGACAGAGAGGGGATAATAGAAACATAATTTCCTATCAAATTCCCTAAAAATTAAAGGTAAAAAGAGGGGTTATAGGATGAGTTACACTACACTAGTTCATTAATTGATGTGGATATTTCTACTATAAGTGGTTAGTTCTGTCCAGGCAGAATTTTAAAGTTTTTACATCAAATAGCAAGACTCAAATTACCTACAAAATGGTCTGACTTTTCTCATTTTTAATTATCATAAAAAATCCGAACATTATCCACAGAGAATTGAAAAGTGCAGATGTAGTCCTGTGCTTTAAGGTTTGTAACAGGGGCTTTCCCTTTACAGCCCTGTAACATTTCACTTGCCGCACTGAAGTCTGCGTCAGATTTTGCAGTCTTTCACCAACATACCTCAAGGCGACTGTGGCAATACTTTTACCTTGTACTCCTAAATAGTCTTATCCTCATGGCCTTGTGTCATCAAACTGCAAGACTGTCTGATATGTCCCTGGTGCTGCGTTTCTCATGGGAATAGATTATGACTGATTTTCAAGTCATCCTTTCTCTTCCCACTCTTCTTTCACCTCTCACTTTCTAGCTTTTCATTCATAACTTTGTGATCAGGAATAAGCAGAGCTTATGAGATAACATAAGTAGACAATTATTACTTAAATATCCCAGAAAAAAACTTCCAGAAATACACATGCACAGAGGGCAACATCTGTACCTGATCGATGTGATGCAATCAGCAACATCAGTGCTAATGTTTAAGCAAAACCACTTGGGATACCAAGGTGATCCTGCATAATCATAGTGTGAAGTGTTCAGAGGGAATATCTGAGATGCTGGAGAAAATGATGGGAAGGAGACTCTTGCCTAGTGATATTCCAGTCTCTTCCTTTCCAGCTGACCATGGGTGCAGTTTTCCTCTTTCTGTGTCTCACACTTTTTTTTTATTTTTATATTTTTTTTCAAATAAAGTTTGTTTCTTTTTCATCAGTGGCATATGTACCATCAGTTAGTGAGCTCACTGGCAAGTCTGTTTGCTCAGCCTTCAAGCAACATAGAGAATATTCCAGATTTTAAGAAACTTTCTACAAAACTCAGTAGACATGTATACAACATTCTTGGTATATCTGCTATTTTTGCCCATGCTTTGGTAATCTCAAATATGAATAGTGGGGAAAAGATTAAGGATACTACTAGTTATAACAGTGACAGAGTTTAAGTCTACTTAGCCCAAAAAGAAAGTATGAAAAATTCAGTATTAGCTATACTTCTATAATTCTCTTGGGAAAAAAAAAAAAAAAGAAGTGCATTTTAAGTGACAGAGGGAAACAGTTTGGTTAAAAAGTCCTCAGGCATTTGTTACTACTTCAAAAGTTGATGCACATTTTCATACTCTATGTAGTAGAGATCCCAAAAGAACATATCTAAAGCTAATCTAACTGAACCTCTTCAAACATCATCATTTCCCAGCAGAAAAGAACAAAAATTAGGAATCTCTCAGCGATCTAGCTGGAAACTAAAGCTTCCTTTAAAGACATACAGAAACTCAAAGAAAGGATTAACATCCTAAAAGGTTTATCACATCTTTCAAATAATTCAAAATGCTCAACAGTTTTTAGATAAATAGTTTGAGGAAACATAGGAGCACAAACACTGCAGACAAACATCAGCAAGTGGTTTCAACTAACCATCTAAATCTGAAAATGTGAAAACATATAGCTGAATATTTTATTCATATGGAAGGAAATATAGCAGTTCACTAACTTCTTTAATTGCCTTCTATGCATATAACAAAACTCAGCCCTTTTCTATCCCATGTGACAGAGCTCTTGATAGAGACCAGCAAGTACTTCATATTAACCTCTGTCTCCTAAGCAAAGAAACTAGAATTAAAATCAGTGGAATAAAACTTACAGAAATGAAAAATATTCTGGTGCCTAAAGATTCCTTATGTCACTTTTGCCCTTTCTATAAATTTGGCTCCAAGAGTTAATTGTGCTGAAATAAACATTAGCATAATGCCTAAGGATACAATTTTTTACCTGGCTATGGAGCGTTGGCAGCATAGACACTGAATCTAAACTGTAGAATAATTCATTAGGAAATATGCAATAGCTGTGGCAAGATTTACTACAAATACGCTTGAAGTGTTTTTTAAAAATTAATATTATGCTTCTATGCTTGGCTTAATTAGCTTTCTTCTTCATTTACAAAGCATATCTGTCTGGTTTATGAACTCACTCTCTATTCCCCATTCTTGAGAACCTGTTTAATTAAAGTTTTAACTACTGCATAAGTTTTAGAAACAGTAGAATGACTTTTATTACTATAAACCTAAATCCTTCTTTTAAATATGATCATACCTACATATAATACATCAGAAATACGACAAGACATGCTCCATAATACTCCTGAATACACACACAAAACTGCTACTTATATGTGCCATCTATTTCCACTGTGTTGCATGTAGGTAATTTTGGTGGTTTTTCACAGAAAGTCGCACAAGCACTCGGATTGTCATTAATTTAGTCAATCAGCAAGTCAGTTCCCTGAAATCCATTAAAGGTCACTTTTTTTTTTTTTTCTAACATATTTATTTCTAATCTGTTCACTGATTTCCTCATCCATTCTTCTTTACTATCTCTTTTAGAGATCCATCACTTATTAGACTCCCACCTCTACTAGTAGGTGGCTATAGTTTGGTTTTCAATTGTAGCAAATGCTATCACAATCTTTTTCAGCATTTATCATTTCCTCCCATTCATGCTATAATAAATTACTAAATATTAATTTATTTTTTGACATATATACAAAATAGGAACTAGTCATTAGAAATGTTATCTGGGATAGACGCAAAATTCTAGAAATGCCTAACATAACCTTTCTTTTGGCTTCATATTAAAAACTTTGTGGCATAATGGTCAGTGAGCAGAAATTATTTGTGCAATCACTGCCAACAGACTACAGTAAAGCAGAAAATATTTTTGGCTTACCTATGCACAGATGCTGGAGATCCCATTTAATGACTTGTGACCCATTATACCCAAAATACACTACAGTTTCATCACACAATTTACTTTAGAGAAGCAGAATGTCAACAATAGTCAGTTCCACAATAATGAAAAAAGATAATAGTAATTTTGCCTCCAATTCTCATTTGAATCTCATAAACACTGGGGTGATCAATTTCAAAACCTTATTAGTTCTGCTGTTGTGAACTATTCAGAACCTCATTTCAAGATCGGTGGACCTTCATTTCAAGGTTTGCAGTACAAAACTACAGAGGCAATCTTTTTAGATGAACAACTTACAATTCATTTTCCTGTCAACATATATTTGTAATTTTTTACATAACAACAAACACAATAATGTCAAAATTTTCATTTAAAACAGGATCAATTATTGCATATAGCTGACAGTGTGCTATAAAACACACACTGGCACCAAAAAACTGTGAGGCTGTAAATCTAATGAAGAAAGGAATCAAACAAATGGGAAACTTCATGCTATTTTTCTAAACTAAAAAAAGAGAGTGATAAAACATCATCAATTTATTCTGTGTAGAATTGTGTTTTCATTACTCTGGAAAAATTTTCACTGGAAAAATACGAAATGCATAAAATCAATTTTGAAGAGGTGACCTTTTTTGTATTCTTTACATAAATTCTTATCCCAAAGGAATGTTGGGGGGTTTTTTATATATCTCCCCAAAATGTTTGAACCAGATTTTCATGTGTAGACTAAATTGGCCTATTTCTCTTAACTTTAAGAGAGCTAAGAGACTTCATACCAGCTGAGGCTCTGATCCTATGACAGTATGTTCAGATGATCACAAATGGCAGTGTCAGTGCATTTTAAGAAGTTCCTGTGCTTCTGCTGGAGATGGTAAGCAGACATGTGGTACCTGTCAGCTCATTGCAATGACAAGTACATGGTGTTCACTTAAGCTGCCATCAGCAGTTCCAAGAGGGAGCCCAGGTGAAAGCACTGGAAAGACGAGCATTTAGGAAGCACACTGGAGGCAAGCTATGCTTTTTTGTTTTTTATATAGAGCATTAAAAGCGATGCAGCTGCTGTTGTTTCCCTACTCATGTGTGGAGATGGAAATTAATCTGATCATTAAACTGGAGTGGTAGCATGGACATGATAAGCTGAAATGAATCACATGAGGGAGCAGTATCTCCAGTTGTGAGGGATGGAAGACAAAAGGGAAGAGAGTGTTTGTGTGTAGAAATGGAAGGGGACCAAAGAAAAGCAATACCGTTCAAAAAACACCACCTCAATCATTTGCAGTTACCTGACCATTGCTTGATTTGAAATAAAGTCTCCTTAAATCTTTCTTCCAGCCAGACAAAAGAATTCAGACAAAAACAAAACAAACAGTAAAACCCCTCAGCCCCAAAAAGGTCATCATTTGGGATTCTGAGGCCAGAATAATGATGCAGACAATGAAGCCATCCCACACTGAGACTATTTTGCAAGATAGTTTTCCACTCCTTATTGGTAGGTGGATACACTTTCACTGTGTAAGTGGCTGAGTTCAGCACCCTAAATATATTCAAGTATGATAGAAAGAGGACTTTTGCACTGTAAAATGAAATAACAAGTAAGATTTATTTACATTATTCAGAGTAGACTCTTCTGTTTCAGCATGTTTTCCTTCAATTTGAAAACATAAAAATATCCCTGATTCTCATACAGCTCAAGCTAATAAAAACTGTAGTTTCAATTTACAGGAGGAAAGTGCATGAATTTCCAGGGTTTGAACCTTGTTTGCCTTCCAGTACACCTAGAAAAATCTGTGCTGACAAATACATGCACTTATTGTTCATTTTCTGAGCTGAGGAGCCCAGGGAGCTCAGTTAATATCTGTTCCACAAGCTTCTTATATAAGCATAAGCCTACAACAACATCTTTCATCCTGACTTGCCCATCTATAAAATGAGTTTAATACTATTTCCTTCCTCCTACCCCCATCTTTGTTCTTGTCACAGTGAGCTTTTAATTCAATACAAGTAGATGAGCACAAGAGTTGAAATGGAGCTCAGCTTATATCCAGAAACTACTTAAGCAGACATCTAAATGTGGAGAAGATGAAGTTTAAATTGTTCAGGACAAAGAGCATTTTTACTAAACACACTCTTTATTTGGATGCTTAAGTATAGATTTCAGTGCCAAATTTCAGACCAATAGTGACGTTTCTATCTATAGGTTAGAAAGCCAAAAGAAAATAATTGTTAAAAGTTAATAAAATGTCTTCATGTATTTTAACCAATTTTTTTTAATGTTAAAACATTTTTATTTGCTTGATGCTCACTTTTTGAGAAATCTTTGTAAAGACAACCTACTGAGTGTCCCATCAGGTTGATTATACTTGAATGCATGCCTTTTCTAACCATCTGATGTCTTGGCAGAAAATCAACTTTCAGTGAAAAAGAAATCATATATGTTTCTTTAAAGAAAAATGCCTGCAAAAGACATGTTCTCTTGAATGAGATAAATACACTGCTGTTGTTTAAGCTTCTAACAAAATAACGTGCTTAAAAATTAGCATTTAATATCATAGAATCATAGGATAGTTCAAGCTGCAGAGGTCCTCAGGAGGTCTCTAATGTAAACTCCTGCCCAAACCGAGGTTATCTACAAGATAATTACTGAGAGCTTTATCCAGTTGGGTATTGCACACATCCAAGGATGGAGACTACAGCTTCTCTGGCAATAGCCCCATTGCCAGACCATTCTCACAGACAAAAGTTTCTGTGCCCATTGCCCCACTAGGCCAAGCTCCACCTTTGTGCTAACTTCCCCATAGGTACAGGGAGGCTTTCTGCTAGGTCACTTGTGTGTGTCGCAGCCCTGTTTATAATCTTTGTGTTTAAAACCTGTCAAAAGGCTTCAACATCCTAGAAAATAATTTTGTAGAAAGTAAAGACCTGCTTAATAGTAATATTATCCATTCTTACATTGGTCTCTACTTAGTGTCCAGCCTATGGAAACAAGTCAGGAGAAATAAGTTGATGACCAGAACTCTGCTGGGTATTTGCACTGCAGAAAACTTCACTACTGACCAACAGTGGAATAAACCAACAAAAGTTTTACATTCCAAGTGCTGGTGTAAGCACAGCCTGGACAGACCATGGTACTTCAACAGTAGTTTTCCCCACTCCTCTCCCAGATTTCTGTTTTCCATCCTTGTAGTTTTCAATAAAGTGTTTGTCAGCCTCTTTTCTCTTAATTCTATAATATATATTAGCACAAAATAGAATGGTACTTTACACAGCTACAGCTAATGCTGGCAATAAGTGTCTGCAGAATATACTAGATTATACTTCACAATAACCAGAGGCTGCATAACTACAGGGATTTACTGAAAGCCATGAGAGATATTACTCCAAGGTACCTATAGAGCATTTACAAAACTTCCCCACTGTTTATTACTCTGGCAGATTAAAACAGTCTTTGAACACCACTGAGACTCGTTATGCACAGTGTTCACTGATATGCCATCTTGAAAGAGATGCTGCTTTTTGCATTTTTAAAGTGTTGCTTCTCTAATTAAATAAAAAAAAATAAAAAAAATAAAAATAAAAAAACCACAACCACTTTTTGCCTTGTGTAGGTGCAGCTGTCATTTGTGTCTTGGCTCAGATGCACACTAGTAAAGAGTAGCCTCGTACATATTGCAAACTGCAATTGCATACTCAATTTTTAGTACTTTTGGGCTTAGTCTGAACAGTAACTGTGTGAAAACTACTGTTACTGATGGTCTCTCTTTTACTGTCTCTTAGTGTTGCCCAAATCAAACCACCTTACTTCAGAGGTAATAGGATAGGTTGCTTCTTCTTCCTATAAGCTAATACTGCAAATTCAGTACAGTCTCAGAGAATCCTATTATATTGTCTTCTTTTCCTTTAATATTAAGACTTCCAGAGGTCACATGGAGTCTACACTGTAACTCCATTGCTTTCAGTGAATTTTGACAAAGGAAACCAACTAAAATATCAGAAAAAATTTACTGGAAATACACACAATCTGTTAACAATCACACTGGTGCTACCTGTACCGTTAAGAAGAAAATATGTCTATAAAGTATTATGGATATTAAAGGAATGAATACCTAACTGCTTGGAGTAATGAGTAAGTGTGGCTATAATATTAACACATGTTCTAATGGAGGGGAACAAAACTAAGAAATTAGTCTGGAAAACTAAAAATGCACTCCATTTATTTGCCTTTCTGAAAAAAAATTGCGCATTTTTTTCCTGACATTCAACTTTCTATTCCTATTCTTTCCCTATCTCTTGACAGACATGCACCGTCCTCAAATACCAGGCAACTAATCTAATGCAAAGATAAAGAAAATTCTCTGCATTTTGAGTATGAAGAATGATAAATTTCAGAAATCCAGATCTTTAGATCTTCATTACTGGGCCTAAAGATCAATAGAACATTTATTATGGATACAGAAAATCTTCATCCTGCGTTTGTCAAATTGTTTATCAAGGTTAAAGACCCTGCATCCATATACATTCCCATCGTTTGCATTTATAGAAATGGTGTCCAGTCATGTAAAGAGACTGCATATGGAAATGGAATCAAAATCAATGCAAACTCTTTTTAGGAGACTTGCAAGGATACAATCAAAGCTAAAGAGTCATGACAGTATGGCTGGAACCTAAAAAAAAATAATCAGTACCTAACAGTAAGTAGTGCAAAATAAATTGCATAATACCTATGAATATTCTGTGCACATGAACAAAAAATAGGAATATTTTGGAAGTCAGAGTTTTATATCCAGAGCAATTTGACTGCAACTATGTCCTTTAGATACATAAAGTACAGAGACAGAACAATATGAAGAGCACAATTAGTTAAAATGAAAAATGTTCCAAAATTTCTAATCTCTGCAGATAGCGGTGTCTCTGTAGAGTACAATCTGTTCTCATTTCTGTTGATTCCACTCTCACTCCTGTCAATGTGGATCTATTCAATCACAGATTCTTATTTATTTTTTTTATTCACAACCCAAAGATAGAGACAGTGGACTTTGCTGAAGAAGAGAATAGGACACAACCATAAACTGTGTATCATCGTCAACTGTGATTCCTTCTCTTTTAATGTATTTTACTGATAATCCATTTTCATATTCCTATTCCATACTTCCTATTCTAACTTTGTGCCATTGCAAGCAGTATCTTACCACATCACCCATACCTCAGAATAGTTACCAGAGGTCTATGTGCAGTGGGAAAAGAGGGAACAAAAAGACTCGTATTACAGCACTAGTGAACAAAAAATTGTTTCTGTGTGATTAAATGGCAAAGGTCTGGATGCAATTCCTGCCAGGTGATTACCTTGAAGATGTTATGTATCGAAACATTCTTGTGCTCTAGCACTGGCAAAGTCTGTGTGTTTTTTGTGTTTTTTTGTTTGTTTGGTTTGGTTTGGGTTTTGGGGTTTTTTTTTGTTTGTTTTTTTGAAGGCTGTTCTGCTTCCTAGAAGCAGGCACTCGTTTTTTGGTATAATCTAACACAAGTTGCTATTAAGTAGTAAAGTGTCTGCATGAAGACGGATGTTTTGTTGGACAACTATTCTTGGATCTTGAGATTAAAAAAAATTGGCAGCCACAACAGGATGATGAAATTGAGTTTGGTCAGTGTTCAAAAAAAAAGAAAAACAACTCCACAAAACCCACAGAAACCTTATTCATCGTCTTTTTCGTACTGAAGGGATACTGGGTGCTGCTGAGTCTCTGAGAGTAATGTCCTCACAGTGATGAGTAATGGCAGTTGAAGCTACAAGAGTTCTCCAACAAGTGGGCAAAATGACCAGACTTTGCTTATATTTTAGGAAAGAATGAGATCTTTGACTGGAAGAAATATAATTGCCCGCATGAACTCGACAACTGAAGTTATACTGTGATTGATGTCTTTAATACATACTGGTGGGCTTTATTCCTATTAATTCTCTTTTTGAAACCCCTTTATACCTTTTCCCTTCCTAACTTTCTGTGGCAATAGTTTCTACAGCTTAATGATAAATCTTGTAGTAAAAATAGAAAAGGTACTGTTGAAAAGTTGATTTGGACCTACAGCCTAATAACAAAATTATCTATCTGCATTGCCACGCTTTGAGAAACAGGGACTATTTCCTTATTCGCCTCTTCAGAGCAATTTTGGAAGATCCAACATTTAAACACAACAGCATTTTGCTTACCCATTCAGTTAAGAACATTAACTCCTAAAGAGCCTAACAATATGCCTGGACCAAAGTTTTTAAAAAAGTTACTCTTCCTAGAGGCTCACAGACCATTCTAAACCCAGGTACAGTGTTAAGAAGCAAACAATTAGATGAAAGAAACATAAATGAAACATTAAGCTCCTGCAGGCCTGTGCAACTGTGACAGACAGGAGGAAAACAAATTAGTTCAGCAAGGTACTGAACAGACTTAATTTCAAGTGTTACTAGCTCAAGCCCAATTTTGATTTCCTTCACATAAGACTTCATTTATTTGTGTTACTGAAAGCATACCGTAACTCAGCTGTGATAACTATAGATTTTTGAATTTCTACCAATGCATATAAGATAAATGAGTTTTAATAAATTAAATTTCAAGTTATTACAAGTGTTTTATAATACCAACATTAATTTTTAACAAATTATATTATATTAACTTTTAAAATAAGACCTCCTTTGGAAGAGTTATCATTTAAATAGTCTTCAGGAACTATTGTAATGATTTTCTACTTAAAGTTATTTCTCCTGTGAAGCCACAGAAGACAAAACAAATTCCAATCTATGGAAGCTGCACTTTGCAATATTGTCTATATATTAGCTGACCTACAGACCATTCTTTAAATTCTGCTTCTGAAGAAGGTCTAATAACTTACTCAATTTAAATTATCTGTTACAGGTTTGTGGCATGTACTATGCTTGGGGATTTATGAAACACTACCAAACTCATTTCACCTGCACTAGCAACTATGCTGGAAACAAGAATAGAAAACTGAAATGCCAGAATTTTTATTTCAGTGGGTTTGTGGCATTTTTCAATGCTTCAAAGTATATTTCAAAAGGTAAGGTACTATATAGTCCATAATGTCTGACTACCTTAGAAGTACAAAATGAAAGGTCAAAATGGGCCTATTATAGATCTTTCACTGACATCTTTAAAAAAACTAGAAGTCACTCATTACTGTTTTTTAAATGTCACAATTTTTATTTTATTAAATGTCTTTAGAAATGAAGATTTGAAAACAGAATTTTTCTGCCATAGAATCACAACACCTGACTCCAAGCTAAAATATAAAGAACCTTTCCTATGGCATTAATGACTCTGTTTATCTTTCGTTACTTTCAAAAACAA
Source organism: Formicarius rufipectus (assembly GCA_013399695.1). Lineage (NCBI taxonomy): Eukaryota > Metazoa > Chordata > Aves > Passeriformes > Formicariidae > Formicarius > Formicarius rufipectus. Next base: position 149,827 of record VXAU01001331.1, on the reverse strand, counting down.
ACAAACAATAAAATTCTAAGTGTCTTCATTGATAACATGAAGACAGCCAGCCTTCTTGTAATATATTTTCCCTAGTCATGCTCCAAACAGATCAAAGATAGTTCATTCAGCTATGAAAGCATAACTACAGAATCACTACAACGTTCTATGATATGAAATATCCCTTTGGCCAGTTTGAGTCAGCTGTCCTAGCCATGCTCCTTCACAGATTGTTGTGCACCTCCTCATGGGCAAGGCATGGGAAACTGGAAAGTCCTTAACTTAGAGTAGGCACTATTCAGCAACAACCAAAACAACACTGTTATCAACATTATTCTTATTCTAAAAGCCAAACACAGCACTGTCCCAGCTACTAGGAAGAAAATTATCCTAGCCGAAACCGAGACATACAGTTACAGCAAAAAGCTCTGGGACAATTTTCATGTGTTCAAATCAAAAAATGCACATCCTAATTACTGATATTAGTATTTCTATCAATAAACTCATCTAACATGTTTTACCACAGACAAAGGAGGATCATTGTACAGTCTTCTGTGTCCATGAGTGATTCACTAACCTACAGGTTATCAGTATTCTGCACACTCTCACAGCCATTATGCCCCACGCCTTTGTCCATTTGGCCAAGAACATCCACAAAAGTTAAAGTTCATAGTCTTAAGGAGTTTGAATGTACAGCATAGCTAATTTTCTACAGTTACAATTCATTAAATGTCCTTTTTTTTAAATCAAAATCTATATTCAGCTTCAAAAATTAAGGTAAATATGTTAATAATACAGAATTGTGTAAAGTAGCACTTGAAGTTGCCTTATGTTGTTCTCTCTTTCTGACTTTGCTACAGCAATGAATGAAGAATACTGAATGAGGAATACCATTCTTATCACTTACATGAATTACAGCTCTAATATCAGCTGCACCACGGGATAAATACCTTCTTAAGGACACGGGTCAATAAAAGACATCACGCAGTAGTACACACATTACTTCTATGTTTTAGTTCTTTAAAGTGATAGCTATAGCTGTAGATGTCTACAGTTTTTGGACATCAAATTATCTTCTTAGTGCCTGCTATATAAGATATTTTGCTTCAACAGAGAAATAACTATTTTGTTTTTTCAAACTGAGATGATTCTGAATTTTTCAACCAACAAAAAAAAAACAACCAAAAACACCCAACAAAACCCACACAGACATATTCCACAGTGCCCATGATATTAACTAGGGCTCACTGGGACCACATTCAAATCCTTGATTTGCACTGCAGCCACCAAGTACTTCATAAGTATTCACTACACCAGAGCAAGAATCATTATCTAAATGAATTGAGTCACAGTCTGCCATATTGTCTGGGATCTCCCACGGTCGTTCACATCTCAGTATGGGAAACTGGGGATTCATCCTCCCAGCTCTATGCCAATTCTATTCTGTGCTTGGGAAAAGGAAACACCTTCAAGCAAGCATTTTCTTCAAAATAATACTGTTCTCACAAAAACTTTTTATTTATATCTACTGGTAATTTATTTTCACCAAGCCTCAGTATGTAGGCCTATCAGTCAGAGTAAACCAAGTCTTGAAGCACTCTAGAGTCTACTCTTGCTACAATGCTGTTGATTTGGGTTTTTTTAGAGACTAAGTTACACAAAATCAGTTCCACATATTCTCTACAGATTCCTACACACTGTGCAAAGACAGTCTTCTATGAGAGCTCTTTGTCTCAAAAAAACCACAAAAAAACAAAATATAAAAAAATCTTATTTAAAAATGCTCTGTAATCACCTGCCTTGATTTGTGGCGGAGATATTCTCAGAAACCAGCCTTATTTGTGCCTGTGTACCTTTCATGAGAGAGTGGGTAGTTTTGTATAGCATTTCTCCTCTCATTAAAAGGGAGACAGGTACAGTGCTGACATCCTTGTTAAGGCTAGAGTGAAAATGCTAGAAAGTTCTCATTGTCAAGGATACTGATTTAAAATACACTGAAAGCTGCAGTTTTCCTATAAAGACTCATAGACTAAGGCTTAAAATACTTACTTGATAATGTCTCCTTCAAGTGCAATCACTCGTTTAATGATCTTCTGTTCAGGATTTCTAGGAGACCTGACACAGGGGATAAAGTTACACAATCAGTAATGTTCCCATTGTTTTAAGACGATGAAAAGAAATTCCACAAAGAAATAGACACTATAAAAGTCATTAGAAGATTCCAGGTTCTCCTTGATATAGCATCAATCATTATGTTCCATGCTGAAGTGAAGCTACTGTAATTATCCTCATTGCAAACCATCATTGAAAAGCAGATATGAAAAATCACCTGCTTACAAACACCACAATAGTCAACTTAGCTTTTATCATGAAAAACACACTCCACTATATTAAAAGTAGAACATCACACTATCAATGAAGTGGGTGTCTTTGTAAATAGATTAATGTATTAAACCCTGAATTCCCCATCATACTGTGTTTACACATTTATGTCATTCACTTACTTTGTGGAAAAAAAAAATCTTAATTTAATATCCATCACTAATTTTAGAGAACCTTAATTGTGGAAATTTAAATTAAAAAAAGAAAGTTGTAAAACTTTCTCCAAGTAAGAAACTTTGGACAAAGCTTCTTAATGCATTATCATATTTTCACTTATTTTCCCATAAGCATCTTTTCTCAAGTTGATTCTGATCATATATTACATAATATTATGAGAAAGCAAAGCTGAACATGCATGTCCAGCCTGAATACTCCAACTTCCTGTATGTATATTTAATAGTCAGGACTAGTAAAAGTGTTATTCTACTGTAGTTTTGACTTTTTTTGGTTTAAGTAGATATATGTGATGTGCACCAAAAATTTTCTTTCTTTTCTATATACCTTTTCTTATTTTTCCCTTTTAATTGTTTAACTATGAAAACTTAGTAGAGTGTTTTCATGTTGTTTTTAAAATTCTTTTTTTGTCCTGCTTGTGCATAGAAAAGTCAGTTTTGTTTGAGTGCCAGTGTGTGAACAGGAGGTAAGAGACACTGGTTCTGAAGTGATGGATATTGATGCCTTCCTTAATGGTGTTTAGCATAACACTGGGATTCCATTGAACAAATAAAACAAGGAAAGAGGGAGGGGAAAGGCCCAAATACTGTAACCAGTAATTGTTTAGTACTTCTCTGTCACTGATATCTGGATGAAGATACAAGCAATAACCTTTGAAAACAGGAGTTATTCAAAGCAGAAGGACACACAAAGTATCACAGTGTATTTTTTCATTGTTTTTATATAAAAGGTCATATTCAGTCATGATCCTTTCAAGTGATATTGTGTGGGAGGAGATGAGAACCTTACATACAATGAATATATCTTGTCTCCAAAGGATGGCATTGAGAAGATATGTACATCATTAATATGATTCTATATGAATTAAAGCAATCACCCATACATCCACCAATCAGATCCAAATCTGATGTTTCACAGAGCAGTCACCATTTTCTAAATTTAGATTTTCTAAATCAGTTTCCCAAACCTTTAGCTTAGATTTTCCTTAGTAAAAACAGTTTCTCATGTGCATATACCCGTTTTTGACCAGGCATGAACTAGGGACAGCAGCACAAGTACAAACAGTTGTCATTACTATGAAAAATCTCAAGGACATTGCAAATATTAATGCACAAGTAGCTGTTAGCAGCACATCAGGAATGCACTAGGAAAAACAGCTCTAGAAAGTAAATGCTTTTCTTAAATGTAGATTGATAATCCCCTTATAGTCACTTTCCCTTTTTTGATGAAGAAAAGTGGAAAACAGACATGCCTAGTGGTTTGGCCCTTAAGCCATCAAGTCTGATGATAACTCAGCATTACCAATTTCTATTTAAACAACAGTATTCTCTTATGAAGCACCTCAGGAGAATGCCCACTGTATAATATAAAAAGAAAGCAACAACATGTGTAGCATCCAAGACTGATAAATACTTCTGATTTTACCTGTCAAAACAATTTTTTAAACTTCAGCTACAGAGCACCTGATGGCTGGCTGCAAATAACAGAACAAAGAGCCACATCTTTATATGAAATACTTTCTGACAATGGAACAATTCACTCTGCCCTAGCAACAATTTCTAATTTGTTCCAGACCTTCAGTTTATGCACAATGCAATGCAGAAATTTCAGCCTCATGTACAAAGACATGAATTTAGACATCAAAATCCAGATTCAGAGTTTTAAGATAATTTACCAAGAGAAAAAAAAAATAGACATTTGGTATGTATTTATTTGTGGTTTCCCAGATGCAGTTTTAGCAACTTGCCATAAGCAACCTGCCACAAAAACCTGTATGTTTCTTATTCTGTATTGACTCTCAGCTGTGTAATCCTCATCCATGCACAGCTTTCATTTGAAACTAATGAGCAATTCCAAAAGAAAAATAAATTTCTATATCATAAGGCCATCATTAACTTTGAATTAACGCCTCTCACATTTGGTCACTTGTTTGAAAATAATTGAGAGAGAAAGGTTAAGTAGAGGTGAAGGTAGATCACCCCAGTGATTAGGGCAGATTTCAATTCCTCCCTACTCAGGGAGTACTTGAAGATACAATGTTATCACTGAGATATTGTCAAAAACACAGTGTGAAATAAACTAATAATTGGCAAGTTCATAAGGAGAGGTATTTTCCTTAGGAGGGACAGAACAACAAAGGAATCTCTGTTAAAAAGTGACAATTTTTTCTATTTCAGAAAAGTACTGACAACTTTTCTTACTTATTACCTCAATATCACTTCTTCAATAACAAATGAATCATTTATTTATATTTTCCCCTTTCCACCACTTGTATGATTTATTTACTCTAGTAGATAAAAACTTACAATCATTTTCAATAATGTCTCCATAAGCTAACTAACATTTGATCCAATATCACATTTTCAGAACAGTTCTAGTTTGTGTCATTTGACTCTGCTTCCACTTCTTGAGTGTTCTAAGTACATTTTTCTGAGAACATCCACAGCAAGTCATGATTAACTTCAGTTTCTACAGGCTTTTCTAGAGAGAATGCTTTCAGAAAATAAGTGAAGTACAGTCCAACTGATTAGCTTAGTTGGTTACAGCATGGTGCTAATGATGCCAAGGTCACAGGTTCAGTGACTATACAGGCCATTCACTCAACACTTGGACTTCATGATCATTGTGGGTTTCTTCCAAGTCAAAATATTCTGTGATTTTTTCTTTTTTTCCTTGAATAACACAGATTTTCTGGGTACATACATTAGAAAGAGACCAGATACCGTGAATTCATGATGAAAAAGCACCTAATACATTTCAAACAGTTAGCTTCAATTTGATACTTTGATGATCTGCATACATTTAACATTACCCATCCATTACCCTAGACAATCTGCACGGGTTTGTGCTCACTTTTGAAAATTATTGGCATTTTGACACTAACTGACCATTTTCTAGAACAGGTCAAATAACAGGCATTTATTAAAAAGTTGCAGACAGAAATCCTTTAAGTTTTCACTGTTCATATTTATCTATGCATGTGCATAAGTATCTTCCTAAAAAATAGTACTGTTATAAAATCACTTTTGATGAGATACAAGCAAGATGCTTAGGCTGCAGCTGGAAGTTTGTGTTCAGATTTTTCTTGGTTTACTTCAGATTGAGATTTATGTGATTTGATCATAATTTATATGGAGATAACTAAAGAAATGAGCACTGCTGTTGCCGTGTAGACAAATTAGAAGACCACCTTCTTCAAAAACATTTTTGCTTCTATTTATGTTGTTAATAATGGATAGTGAGAAGGATTTAATTCATTAAAACAGGATAAGGGGGAGCTTTTGAGATGTTAGGCTCACCTTGTGATCCAAAGACATTCACTCAGTGACCTCTCCATTTCCCAAAACTAATTCCCCTTTCATCAAATATTCCAGCCTAGTTAAATTTACACTTCTGAAAGTTTCCAGGATTTCTACAGAAGGAACTGTTTGTTGTTCTTGAATCATAAAAATATCCTGAGTTGGAAGTGACCCATTAGGATCATTGAGTCCAACCCCTGTCCTGTCCTGTGCACAGGACAACGCAAGAATCACAGCAAGTGCCCAAAAGTGTTGTACAAATGCCTATGGAACTTTGTAAGGTTAATTCCCTGGGGAGCTAGTTCTACTGCCCAATCACCCACTAGGTTAAAACCCTTTTCTGATATCTAACCTAAATCTTCCCTGACTCAGCTTCATGCTGTTTCCACAAGCCCTGTCATTGGCCATGAGAGTGAAGAGATTGGTACTTGCCCCTTTGCTTCCTTCCATGAGGATGTTGGCCACAGTGCGGTCTCACCTCAGTCTCCTCTTCTCCAGGATGAAGAGACCAAGTGAACTCAGCCACTCGCATGGCTTTGCCTCCAGACCCTTCACCATCTTCATTGTCCTCCTTTGGACACTCTCCAATAGCTTAATATATTTCCTACATTGTGGCAACCAAAACTGTACACAATATTCAAGGTGAGGCTGCCCCAGTGCAGAGCAGAGCGGGACAATCCCCTCCCTGGACCAGCTCTCAATGTTTTTCCTGATGTCTCCCAGGACATGGTTGGTCCTCCTGGCTGCCAGGGCACTGCTGACTCATATTCAAGGCCTCCCAGGTCCCTTTCCACAGTGCTGCTCTCCAGCCTCTCATTCCCTAATCTATACACACAACCAGAGATGCCCCATCCCAGGTGTGGAATCTGGCACTTCCCCTTGTTGAACTTCATAGAGTTAATGATTGCCCATCTCTCTAATGTTTTGAGTTCTCTCTGCCCATGAAGGAGTCAAAGCTCCTCCAAATTTATTGTTCTTCATAAACTTACTTAGTATCCCTTCAAGTTCTGTATCCAAGTTGTTAATGGAGATGTTATACAGAACTGGGCCAAGGATGAAGCCCTGCAGAATCCCACTAGTGACCAGTCAGCACCCAGATCTTACCCCATTCACTATAACTCTTTATCTGCTTCTCAAGACATTTGGGGATCCATAAAATAGTTATAGTAACTAAAATACAGCTAGAGCCCAGAAAAAAAATGGCATTAATATACCTACAGAATTGAAAATCTCAAAGTACAGTTTTGAAGGCTTCACTTACAAAACATGTTTGGAGGAAGAGGCAAGAGAGACAATGGAGCTATCTCACCCTTATTTTCTGTTACTCATCCTTGTTTCCTGTTGCCAACATAGTTATTGATGCTCAAACTCTGCACAATAGGAACTATGCAGCAATATCCATTCTTTCAGTCTTCCCAATACCATAGCTATGATAAACCAGAACATAACTGACTCCAAATATTGCATATAATGGAAATTTACTTAATATACACGACATATTTTCTAAACTAAAACATATTTAATCTGCTTGTCTAACTATTTTTCCCAGTCCACAACTTTATCTAAACTTCATACTTCTTTATGTAGATAATTAATCTTATAATATATATAATATCTATCTAAGCATCACAGGTTCTGAGATGATTCCTATATTGTGGAAAATAACATAATATAATAGTGAGGGGGGGAAAAAAGGTTCATAGTTATTTTTTTAATTTCCTGTCATTCCTGTTGTCAATTTCTTTTATACAGAGTTGCTGCATTAAATATATCCAATAACCCACAAACAGGTTTAACATTTGTGTTCAGTTTGGACCACCAGTACAGGAAAGGTATTCACAAAGAGTAATGTAATAGCTGTACCTAAGGACATTTAATTTGTGCAGGTCAGGGATATGACAAAGGGTTCAAGTGCTGATTTGCTGATTAGGAATTGTGCTAATCGCTGATTAGGAATTCAGAAATTTTGGAAGAGTACATAGCAGGAGGAGATTAGCAAATAACATGAGTTGAAGTAAGGGAAATTCCAGTTGGATACCAGAAAAATTTTCACACTTCATGTGGTTAACAAGTGGTGTAGGTTGCCATAAGAGACTAGGAATTACAGAGGTACTTAAAACTCAACTGGACATGGCTCTGGACAGACTGATCCAGCTTCAGACAACCTGCTCTAAGTGGTTGGTAGGATTAAACACCAGAGATACCTTACTATATAAATTCTTTTTCACTTCTACAGTCTCTGGTCTTATTGAAATGTATGAAGAACCAGGATGTTAATACCTTCGAATACAAAATATTTTGTCTGGGATGCAAACTCTGATGCTAGAAGAGACCACACTGATAACTTGAATTAAATGCTGTAGCCCACAGATTTTTCTTTTCTGTTTTTTCTCTGTTTCAATTTCATGCCTTCTACTCCAAGACAGAGAAATCCTCAAAATTGTATTTCTTCTTCGTGCAGAAAGATTCAGGCACAACAGTTCTTAAATTCCTCTTGGATTCATCAGCTGGAATTCCTTAAACCTCTTAGCAGACAGTTTTCCAATTCTGGGACCACTTTTTTTACCTTATTTTCAATTCCTTCAACATTTCCATTTTCCTCTTGGCACACATGGGAACCTAGTATTATCAGCTTGGATTATTACTATAATTAATAATAAAGTGGAGTAACTGGGCTTTATTTGTTAACTCAATCCAAAATTTCTTTCCTATTTCTTTATATTCCAGTTATTTTTGTATAGTCAGGCTGGTGTTGAAAGAATACAAAAACTGACAATGAAACCTCCTCTGAGTAAACTACTTGCTAAAACAACTAAACCATAAAGTTTTGATTACTACTTTCACTTCACATTCTGTATAGCACGTTTGTGAGCACTAATCATGTGATTCAGGTCATTCTGTAATGAGATGGTACCCTATCTAGCTCTGCATTGCTTGCACACTTAGCCAATGATTATGAAGAAAATTGACAACACCAGTACCTAGCTTTCGAAATCACAGCAATCTGGTGGAAATATTACCATTTACAGATGAGCCTCAAACCATATGTACATCTTCACAGTGGAACAGAGTCTGTCTATAATCTGTCTAATGTCCCATCTTAATTCCATAAAAGGCATCTTTCTCAATCCAGATATTATGTAGTAGTAAATAGAATACTTAAATAAAGCAAATATCTATATTATAGCCTGTATGAAAATTTATTTATCTAGTTGTTTTGTAATTTTACTGATACAGCATACCAAATTTGCTTGACAAAACCTATTTGTGAACTGACTGACCTTCAGTGTATTTTAGCTTCTACTAATAGAAAGAAAACTCATATGATGGTTTTGTTTAGATAAGACATTTCTAAGGTCCTTTTCTTTGGTTTAAGTACTGGAAATTTATTGAAAGTCTTGAAATCATTTGCATTTTCTCCTTTGTCTTTCCCCCTCTTTAAGTACTATGGAGGCATTTTCCAAATGATATTTCACAATATAAACACTGTTTGAGTCCATGCTTTCCTTTTAGTATTCATGTTTGAACCAAATTTCACCTTAAACTCTGTTATAACTTTAAAGGAAGTGAAATAGATTAGATAAGCAATTTTTTCAAACAGAAATATTATGCAGAAATCATATGTAATTTTGATAATATTAACAAATAATGAGAGCACTAAGAACCATTCGTCAATTGCATCAGAATTTATTTTGGACTAAATTTGAGGAAGCAGGCCCTAGCCCTAACAAGTAGTGATTGAATGAAACATTTTGAATATTCACCATCACTTCATGGAGAATTCTACGCAATCTCAATATAACACCTGCATAAAGCCTCAGAAAAGGCATTGTAAACTTTGCTGTACAGCCATGCAATAATTAGAACAAGTAAACAACTCTCTCAATCCCTGCAATTCTCAGAAGTCTTCAAGAAGCAACTGGATGTGGCACTTAGTGCTATAGCTTAGTTGGTAAGGTGGTGTTCAGTCAAAGGCTGGACTCAATGATCATAAAGATACTTAGCAACCTTAATGACTTCATGATTCTTGCATATTCGTGCTTGTTCCTCTTTTTCCTTTCTAATGGGCTTCCATTCCTTACCCTCTCTTTACATCCTGAGTTTTCAAACAGTGCAGGAAGAACCTCCCTAAAGCAAAAAACTAGTTTTCATTGTAAATAAACATCCATAATGTATCTCTTTATACGAGACTCTACTTTGCAGAGATCTCCTACACTAAACTGGAGTTGGAAAGAAATTAATAAAAATCTGCATACTTTCAAAGCAACTGAACAAAGCAACTATACACTATGCTATACAGTTGCAACCTCATTGTTAGATGAGACATCAGGAGTATCAGATTTTCATAGATGTTGAAAGATTATCACAAATCATTTGATCTTTACCAGCAAATTATTATTGACTCTTCCCAGCATAAACTAGATGTATAATTCCTACATGACAAAATTAAGCAAGCCTTTCCACACTTCGGATCTGACAATTAAAACTGTGTTTTCAAAATGATATACAAGTCAAAAAAAAAGAAAAAGAAAAAAAAAATCAAAATGACAATTTAAATACATCAGCCACTTAGCTAAAAAGCTTAAAAAATTAAAAGAGGACAATTGAAAACACTAAATCAAATGTTTCATGTTAATAAAAGCAATTGGTACTGCAAAACAACATGACAAGGCACTCTGAATAGAAATTCTCAAAATAGTACAGTAACTTGGAAGTATAGCTACTACTTTGAAGTAAAAATCTCATTTAATTTTTTCTCAGCCTTCAAATCTAACCCGTTTCAAGTTAAATGACTCAGCTGCTTCTAATGCAGACTGTGTAATCAGAGTAGTTATGTGCACTTGACCTTCTTCCTTTTAACAGAGAGACTCAATTAATTACTTGTTGTTTTAACCAGACATTTCACCTTACCTTCACCTTTTTCAAAAGGGTTGAAAAACTCTAACTTAACCTTAGACTTTGGGAGCATACATAGAAATATTTATCTCTCAAATAGGAAGTTAGCATGATCTAGGAATGTGAATATCTGGGCTTCTATGCTTAAGTCAACAACAGTAATATATGCACTGTTTCATTAAACACTGCTGTAGCATAGAAACCATATTTCATCTTTACTATAGTTGCCCAAATATTCTACTTTGTAACGGAAACAAAATAAAACTTACTTCTGTTTCAACAGACAACAGAGGGAAAAGCACCAAAAAAAAAAAAAAAGGCAAAATGTAATCAAATCTCAGGGTGCCATAAAGATAGATTAAATAGGTTATTTCTATCAGTATTATTCTAAAAATTACACTTATTTTTAAAGAATCTTACATGCTGTAAACTACACTTCTATACTTTCTTTGACTCTGGGATTAGACCTGAATTCAGCAGCAATTCTTCTAAACATATAAAATTAAATAATCTGTTGCTAACCTAAAGATGGCAAATGCACCACACATTGTGCAGCAATTTTCAATGATTATTCCTTTTCCCCTTGATGGGGTTCCAGAAAACTCTTCTAGTTACACAACACCACCACAACTACTAAAAAAAGGTATCATATGCATTTTTAAGTGTTAAAAATACCAGTGACTTAGGAAACAAATTACTATCTCAAAAGTAATTTCAAATAGCTCCCAGATTTTCACTCCTGGAGACCAAGTTTAGCATATCAGATGGGATTAACACAATATTTAGTAAAAAAAAGTATGACTTTGAAGAAGCTAAAGTTTTTGTCTGTCTTCAAAATCACCAAAGCTTCAACAGACCATTGCTTTTTAAAGTTTTCTAATGCCATTTCAAGCACCTATTGAGAAAGTATCTTTTTTATATAATTCTAAGTTGCTTGATATTTTCTCAAATTTAACCTCAGCTACAGTCGAGACACTAAGCCTTCCAGATGAGTTAAGTCTCTTGTAGTCAGTACACAGAAAGTAACAATTAAAGTGGGATGAATCAGCCTTCAGAGGAGTATGTCTCCTCAATGACTAGAAAAGAAGTCAGACATCAACTTAGTTTAGCCACCTTAATATTAAATGATTAAAGACAACCTACTCTCAGAAATACTGTTTCATCTACCTTATATGTATCTGCAGCAGATTTTTTTCAAATAACACAAGAAAAAAGTATTAATGGTAAGGTAAAGGAAGATCTAATAACATAATGTATACCTTTTAAACTTTTTATATACTTTTTTAGTAAAAAAAAACATTTAAGAATAGACACATGGGAACATAACTTGATAGAAAAAAACAAACAAACAAACCAACAATTTAAAAGTTCTCTACAAGGGCCAATAGAAATTTTGGCTTTGGAATTATTTGGAATTTTTTTTTTAAACAATGTTGCATGCAATATAAATACTTTTCCTGTATTTATGATATAAAAAATGAAAATAAATTCTCTACCAAGTAATCAGTGGCTTAACTAAGAAACAATTCTACTATTCTATTAATGGTAATTTTAAACCCTTTTCTTAGGATATAATACTAAGGATCTCAATATGCTCAATAGAGCACACAAAGACATACATTATTTCCAGACTCTGCAATATTAAATTCCCTAGAACTTGTACACAACTTTATATCATAAAATAACATTTCAGAAATGGAGAGTACTGCTAAGGATAACTTACTTATGTAGTTGAAAAGGTAGTAATTGTTGTAAAAGCATGCAGAAAAAAAGTGAAACCCAACATTTGAAAAACAAAGTTACAAATTGCTACTTACACTGTTTTTAAAGATATGCTTTAAAAAAGGAATAGCAATAAGACAATTGGACACAGCTAAAACCTCCCTTAATAAAAAGAAATCAACCTAAGGTTGGACTTTCTTTCTTCAGAAGTTCTGCTTTTAGCTTAGATAGGATTTAGATAAAATGCCGATAATTAACTACAGGTGTCCATCCTGCAGATGACGTCAGGCTGAATTAGCCACAGATTGGCTGCTGTGACAGAAATCCTTGTAACAGAAATTATGACCTGCTTATGAGGGTTTGGCAAAGGGCAGGATTGGGAAATCTAATAGGGAGTATTTTCCCCTATGTTATTCTATGTCAAAATCTGATCTTTTGTCTCAGCAGGTCATCAAGCATTGTGCTCCATTTGCTTCTAATTGCATTATTCTCTACTTCTGTGCTTTCACAGAAAGCAGAAGGGACCCTGCACAAGAACTGAGGATATTGCTCTTGAGAGACCACTATCACTTGAGCAGGCATAAAGAGCTCTGAGGAGTTTGTCAAGAATAAACCCATGTCCCATGTTGGTTTTTGCCATGAGGTTTTAAGCATTCCAAACAGTAATACATTTCTTCTCCTGTTTGATGGGAAATAAGTTTATTTAAAAAGTTAAGAAGGGAAGATTAAAGAAATAAGAAGTGTTACCAATAGTGAACAGCATATATTAGTAAAATATCTGTACTTACAGATGGTATTTTTCACTTTCATACAAAGCAATTTACAAGATTTTTAGGTAGTGTTCCCCTTCTCAGTGAAGGTCAATCTGGTCCCATCTCTTCCCCCATTGTACGCACAGCCCCAGGGTTTGGTCTGCGTAATCACTTCCCAGCTCTTCCCACGCTACAGTCCTCTCTGGTTTTTCCACCCTGACTGAATTCTTAACTCTCAGGCAGTGGCAAACCCATCCCAGACCCATCCAGCCTGTCAAACCCAATCCTGTGTGACATTTTCCACAGAAGGTCCCTGTCACCTTATTCTCCAAGTGATATGCTGCTCAGAATATTGTTAGAAAAGGGAGAGACTGGCAGAGGACACAAGAAAGGAGGGGGAAGGAATGAAATAAACAATTTTTATACATTCTGATGATTATTTCCTTACTCTTTTCTACTTCTCCCTTTATCCATGGGGAAAGATCAAACAAGCTATTTCTAATTTTTGTATCTTTTTTTTGTTGTTGTTGTTTTCTTTTCCAAAGTGGATCCATGAAGAACACGGTGAATTTCATAAGTGTCTTTTAACCCACTGATGCATTGCTTACTTTTTTTGTTTTGAGAAACCTTCTTTATATCAGAAAGTCTTCTAGAACAAATAAAAGGAGAAAGTCTCTCACAGAAAATAGTCAAAAAGAAGGTAACAAAATAAAATGAAAGCCAGAAGGATTGATGATAAAAGGTTGTGTCACAAACTAGTCTAGAAGAAAGTAACTCTTTACATTTTAGTGACTGGAAACTTTGGCATTATTAGCAGCATGAAAATGTGGGAGGAAGAAAATGCAAGATACTGTGTGGGATTAAGAAAACTTTTCAGATGTTCTACTGGTTCTACTACTGAATATATTAAATATGTAGTTTATGCATTATTCTGTATATTTCAGATAGTATTGACAATTTCTTCAATGTATTAAAAATCACTATATTTACTGGGCCCCATTGACTCAGAAGACCAATTAGAAGCACAAAAAGATTGATTCAGTGTCTAGTTACAGTGGCCAGAACCAGCTTATCACTGTGTGGGTGTGATCAAAACTGTGTATTCCACACCCTCTATCTCATTTCTCATGAACTGCTAATAACGAATCATTTTCAGCAGCTGCCCAGGACATACCTGACACCTCAGGCTACAAGCTGGGTGTTATAGAAACCTGAGAGATATGGGAGGCAACAGCACCTTTACACTCAGTTTGAGGAGTCATGTCTGCTTAATGGGCCATCAAAGATTCCAAGAATACCCCGTGGCTCACAGAGTTAAATCACCCATTGTGAAACTACCCACCCTGGGGGAGGTACTGGGCATTCCCACCTGAACCTGAGCATATATAATCTTCGGAGTTTAGGACTTCTGGTACCACTTATTGGATCCACAGAGGATGATGAGAACCTTAACAGGACTATGGCTGCCACTCTCAATAAGACTGTGACCATCATCCTCACCAACAGGTTTGTTTTTTTTCTTTCCTTTTGCTTTGGATTCAGAGGGACCATTCGGTGCTCAGCACAGGGGCTAATGAACACCATTCTGTTCCTGCCCCAGGGTGCTAGGTTATCCATCTGTTTTTGTGGTTTAAACAAATTTCTTCTCTGTAGTGTATTTATTGTAACTTTTTCAGTAAATTGTAAGAGACTTGTAATCTCTCCTGAGTGTGGTTCACTTCTCCCACTGGTTTACCTTTAAACTAGCATGCTCAGCTAATTAAAACTTGGCATTATAGCCTTTGCCACTCTAAACTTAAGACATATATATATATGGTATATTCAAAAGAGGGTTGAAACATACACTTTAATGCATCTGCTTTAAAGCCCTTTCCCACCTTTACTTTACGAAAGCAAGAAAAACAATTATTTGGGTTTTGAACAGGCAAATATCAAGAGTAAAAATTGTGGGGAATTATACAGCTCTTTTCCACACTGGTACCTACTGCATCACAAATTTAATGATTAGAACAATCTAATGTTTTCATCTTGATTCTCTAAATGATATTCCACCACCGATTCCTGACTGGTATTTGTCAAAGTTCATAAAATATATACTGGAATGCATTTAAGCTGTACAGTCTAGGAGATACTAGCTGTATACTTCTGGCTCAAAATCTAAAGATAGCTTTTGCATATATGCTTCAAATGGCGCATCACTACAGAAATGGGTACTAAAACAGTTCCTTAAAATTCAAGCTGGCAATATATTTAGAAAGTGCTATAGTTGTAAAGCTGTCAAAGTCATAATAACCTTTACTTCTCGAAAGAAGCTGTGCAAGAGCATAAAAAGGTGTTTATGAGATTTGTTTAAAGCATTATATAATTCAGAAACAGTAGGATAAGGTAAAGGGTTTTTTTGACTATGAAATAGCAATACTAAGACTTACGACCTATGTAACTCTCTGTACATTCAAAGCACTAAGTGGCAATATGACTAGCATTTATGATTTATAATGTTTGATAAAAAGCTACCAGTGCACTCATCTATGCTACTCAAGTCTTCCATGCAGACAGTATGCAATGGGACTAAGCTTTACAAATGAATAATGGGAATATCATCAAAATGTTACTAAAAAAGGTTGTTACATTTAGAACATAAGATATGCCCTGCTTCAAGCTGTGAACAGTTCAAGTTGTCAAGATGAGTCACCAGCAGCAAAACAACTAGTGACAAGAAAGAAGCACTCAGCAGGCAAGGATGTTTGTGGTACAAATCTGTCATATAGAAACAAAATGGGAATCCCTCAAATTCCTGCCTATTTATCAGGCTGAAGGAGGAAAAAAAGGAAAGCGGTTCTTCCATTAGATTTTCACAAGTGTCTTCGCTAGGATTAGGCAGTATTGACTCTGTATGCACTGAACAGCAAGTACCTCAATCCCCGGCCTCCCACAAAAGGCATACCAATTCATTCACAAGGGAAAGGAAGTTCTGTACTGCTGGTGCACTCACACATTTGCCTCTGCAAAGGGCAATATGCACTACCTCCACAGCTGGAATAGTCCAGGCAATGTATTCACTGACATAATAAATATTTGTTTGAATTTTCATTATTATACTTCTGTTTCATAGAGAAAACATTGGAAATTACACATAAAAGAAATAGTTGAAACACCTTCACAATATTATTATATGCTGTCTTTAATTGAAAGAGGACTCTACATTACACAGCATTTTACACAGACCTCTTTAACCCATTGGTAATTAAATAATACATTAAGTGTGACTGCAACGAAGTCACTGCTGGTTGAAAAAACTTGAGAGCATACGGCTAATATGTGCTCTTTTTCAGTTCCTATGCTTTACAAAGAAAACTCTGCATCATTTCAGGATTTTCATGTGGTCTCTACAATGAAAAAAATTCCAGTTAGCATACCTGTCCTGAAACTGAGGGCAAGAATCTAAAGTAAGCTAGGAATCTCAGAGAAATCTGACATAGTCTGGGCTGAACTTCTGTAATGCAAGCCAGTTGTTGGTTTTGGAAATAAAGTGAAAAGAGAGAATAAAAATTTGTGTAAACTAGAATTTTTAATGTCAAGTTCATTTGTGAATGAATTGTAGATTGATTGCAATAATTCAATGAGACATCACATACCTTTCAGAAAAATTTTAGATCATATCTTAAAGAGATACAGTCTTCTACACAACTGTTGAACCACAATTTCATCATTCATGTAGTGGGGCAGAAAATATAAGAATGAAATTAAAAAAACCTTCTCTATTTCAATATAACATACTATACCAAGTATAATATATTTTTTTGAATTTCCTCTGACACAGCTTCATCCATTTCCTTGTGTCCTATCCCTGGTCATCAGAGATCATCACCAGCCCCTCTGCTGTCCATTTTGAGGAAGTTGTAACTGCAATGAGGTCTCCCTCCAGTCTCCTCCTCTCCAAGATGAACAGACCAAAGGACTTCAGCCACTCCTCCATGACCCTTCACAATTTTTGTTGCCTTCCTTTGGATGCTCCCCACAATAGCTTTATGTCCTTCTTATATTGCAGTGCCCAAAAATGCACACAATATCCAAGGTGAGGCTGCCCCAGCGCAGAGCAGAGCTCGACCAGCTGACAATGCTGGGCCTGATGCCCCCCAGGACATGGTTGGACCCCCTGGCTGCCAGAGCACTGCTGGCTCATGTTCAACTTGCCATTGACCAGGACCCCCAGGTCCCTTTCTGTGGGGCTTCTCTACAGGGTCTCATCCACCACTTTGTATGCGTAATAAGGGTTACCCTGTCCCAGCTGGTGAATCTGGCAGCAGGTGACTGCCCAGCTCCCCAGGCTATCCAGATGTCTCTGTAAGGCCTCTTTACCCCTGAGGGAGTCCACAGCTCCTCTATGTTGCAGCACTACATATTCCCATTCAAGAAATGTATACATTCATCTGAGGAGACAGAGCAGGGCCTTAGACACTCTTTTAAAAGGAGTACTTATATGACAAAATATTTTTTGCAGGGGATGAAGGCCTGTCCCCAAGGGCTGAGGGACTGCCCTGCCACCCCACTGTTCCCTGATCCCCGTGCCCCTTCTTTTCTTGCCTGTTCCTGTTTCACCCTGAGGGTGTACAGTTTTCACTCTAAGCTGTTAGGCCACCCACTAAGCCAGAGTGCCTTTGTCTTAATTCATATAGCACTTAAAGCACTACAACAACCTGATTAGCAATGACAAAATGGCTTCAACATAACTGCAATAAGTTTTTAATTACTTTAATTAAAGAAATGCAAATTCCCAAATGTAGATGAGTTTAAACTATTTTAACAAAGACGTCGTTAATTTCTGTGCATGCTCTTGATTCTGTCACAGAAACAGGTATCCCTTGAGGATGACAAACAAGCAAAAGCTTTCATGTGCTGAGCAAAACAATTGCTTCCTTAAGATCATTCTATAAACTAGATAAGCAGCGAAAGGCAAGAAAGGAAATTGCTATTTTGAAAAGAAAAGAGGAAGCTTCACAGGTTTTGACATCTGTGAGGGCAATGAGCAACCATATGCTAAAATCTAGCCTGTCAGTGGGCAGGAGACTAAGCTTCCCTACACTGTGGGATGATGAACAGACCGACTGAAGGACAGAAATGGTTTTATCTTGCAGAAACTGGAGGTGCTGGCATGGCTAGACACTTAGAGCCAGGGCTGCTAATGAAGTCACCATACCTCAGGGAGAATTTTCAAGCTTTGCTTGGAAATCAGAAATAACAACATTCACAAAACTAGACAAAAATGTTGGGGGGAGTAGCAGTGCTTTGTTTAGACCCTTGGTGTTTAGTTTTGTCTTTAATTACCACTAATTAGTAGTATTATTACCATAGCAGTAGCTACGGTAGAGTAATATTAACTTTTTAATTGCTATAACTTAGTTCCTCATAACTTTCTGAATACACTCAGATAAACATAGTTCTTGGTTTAAGCCATTTTGAGGTCTGGTTTATTCTAATTGACAAGCTAAGTTAAAAGAGAACAACTTTACTAGAAACCAGAGCCTGTTATCTACCAAGTGTAATTTCTTCTTTGACTATCATGAGACATGATAATTATGGTAACAGCAGGAGAAGGAATGGGTCCTGATAGCCTCCTGAATCAGTGCCTCTGAGTTCCTCATCATTTGTGTAGAGCTTAACAACACTCTGTCTCAGATCACCAATGCACTCACTCACCCAGATACATTCCTGCTATTTGCAAGTACTCTGCTTCATTAAACCTTTTAAGGACTCTGATTGGAGACCACAGTTGGGAAGAGGTTATGCTCTTTTTAGTTCTCTGTAATTAATATGAGGAAGTCTGTAGTCTTACTCTCATACTTCCAAAGCGGTTTCATTTCACCTTACTTTTTTCTATGAGGAAGGGCAATTCATGCTTTCTCTAACGTGAGTAGAGGTTTAGACTGAGTTCTCCTTGCTCTTAAATGTGGGAAAGGGGATATTTTTACACTACTTACTGTAGCAATAAATGGACAGCGTGGTCTCAGGTGATTTAGTAGATTACAGTAGTCAATGAGACAGTTCTAAATAGATTTTCTCACTTTGAATAATATTTGTTGGAGTAAGATTCTGTAGGAATAAACACTTATTCTTACACAAGTAATGTCACGGTGGACTTTTTGAGTTGAAAAATCACATAAAGATACTGACTTTTTTCAAGATTTTGGTAAAATAGAGAATATTAAGCTACATTTAGATACCTAAAAAAGGTAGTCCCATCGTTAAAAAAATTAAGTTTCATTGAAATGGAAACTTCAGAGATGTCTGCAATTAATCACTGTTTATATAGAAGCTCACTCATCAAAGTGACTTGCAAAGTACTACAGACTAAGTACACTTTTCACAACGTATTCAGCTGTGCAAGTGCTAATAACTGTCTTCCAGCAAAGGTACAGTCACATAAACAGGCCCAGTGGCATCTAGGGCTGAGGAATGACCTCCCTATTTAAGAACAAATATCTGCCTAGCCCCTTTCCCCTTGGACACAAGAAGGCAACAATTATTCTGTCCTGACAGTTCAATGAAATTCTCCAAAACAAGCATAATGGTAGAGTACCAGCACAAAACCCACTCCTGCTCTGGAGCAAGGAAAGTGGCTCAAATGCATTTTGTTCTGCTTCTGCTCAGGTGAAAGTTGTTCCCTGTAGGCCTCCTCTCCACCAGCATACACACACCATTTCCAAAGATGGGCAAAAGTAGGGAGAATGTTAGCAGGAGCCATATCTTCTCATCACCAAGTAGACTGGGATATGGACATTGACTTTTTTTGTCATCTAAAATAAAAATGGTGGAGGAATGTTTCTGTTCTCCCTTGTTCTTATTTTATTACTGACAAAAAATTAGTAAAAAACCTAAACATTTATTTACCCACAGAATTTTATGACTACTATCTCCCAAATAACTCAATTTTGATTCCTTTCAGAAGCCTCTGTCTGCTACTTCCTGCTCGATCTTCTTCAGAACTTCAAGTTTTTTGCTAACATTGGATATCAAGTGTCTTAGTAAGAGCTTCACAAAAATTAATTGCAACTGGAAATCCCAATGTGATTTCTGAATAAAATTCTTGTCATATAATAACATTTAGTAATGTAATTGAACATGTGAAAATATTGAATTCTAACCAAATAAGTCTTTTAGGTGAAAGGGTGAAATGATGTCTCAAAAGAAGTCATATTGCCTCTCTCACTGATGTTTGTTAAAAGGCTTCTGATGAAAGTGTTTTCTTGTTCAATGAAATTTTTTGTTTCCTCTAGTTTCACTGCAGTAAATCTCTCTCTTTCTTTCCACACACCAGTAACTGCCCACAGTTTCCCTTCTACAAAGATGCTACTTACTGAGAACTTGCATTCAAATCAGCTTTTTTCTAGTTTTGAGGTACAGTGAGATTCTTCTAGGTAGAATAGGAAACAAAAGAACATGCTAGAAACCAACAAACATAAAAAAATTAATCTGCAATACTGAAAATATGTGAAATTGAATTTGCAACGGGAAAAGATTTTCAACAGCATATGAAATCACCAGAATGCATAGACAAACCTAATTAGCAATTATACAAAGAAAATTAGTAAGTCTTCTGTTTTGTTAATTATAAAGGGATTGAGAAGCATGACAATGGGAATTTTGCCTCTATTCCTGAAAAATTAGTTCCTGTTCAAAATATAAAACTCAAGCAAAATGAAATTACAGAGGCTCCTTACCTATGTGACCTTTGCCTTCTCAATTACAAATAAGCAGATTTCTACTGTTAATGCTAAACATCATGGGCCATTCGCTTCCTTCTACAAAAAAAGTCAAAGCAATATGGTGCTCTTCTGTAGGACAGACCAAGGTCATACATAGGAAGCTGCACTTGGTTTAGCTCTTGTAGAAATAAATGGCAGAAAAATTTCCACTGATGAAGCTAAGACAAGACCAAGCCTATAATTTCCATAACTATTTTACTATAACCCATAACCTTGTCTTCAAACCTGGCACAAGATTTAAAGTTTAACCAACCAACTAACTCATGAATTTTAAAGCTTATAGTAGAGGTTGGTTGGGGTTTTTTTCCTTTGTGTTTTAGGAGGTTTACCTTTGCAATCAGAAACTGAAAGGTGGTTTCCAGAACAAACTTCGACAAAAAGAAATCACATTAGTCCTGATGCAGACTTCTTTGAAAGGAAATACAGATCCTTTTAAATGCTGCCTTTCCAAGGAAGAGAGTTTTAGACCTCCTGGGGATCTACCTGAACAATCCATAGACAAGCAAATGACACTTGATTAATTTTGACAACATAATGGGAATAAAGCAATATGTTACAGCACTTGAAACCACAGACTTACTATTTAGGAATAAGCAGGGGAATTATTCCTTCACTATTATTTTAAATCGAGTGCAGATGTTTTATTCTCATGCAACAATATATCACAGTAAAGCATCTTTAAGACAACCAGTTACCACCCGTGCCTTTAAGAATAAATTTGAATAAAACAAATATATTCCTTTTTTGCAAACTTCTGTCATTACACCTTTCTATTAGTTAAATGCAGTTCTAAATGCCTTAGAAAGAATTTAACAGTATATGGAAGACTCATTAGGCAGCTTTAATAAGATCATTCATGCATTTGTTCATATGCAAAATTCATTCAAAAGCACCAAAATTCTACGCCAATATCAAGGGTTTTATTATTAAGGCATACATTCAGGTATGCTACTACTTTTTATATTTATTCAGATTACCAATTTCATAATGAATATATTAGTGTTGTCCTCGTGCGTCACTTGCAGTCAGTCACTGGAGCTAAACTAATTTGGCTACCTTCCAGCTACAAATCACTTAGTTAAAATTATCACTCCCTTGGTGAATATTCATTGGATCAGAAAGGAAATATAAAATGAAAGATAATTATAAAAAACTTGTTGCTACTTGAGCTTTAACCTAACCTTGGTGTTATCCACAAATTATTGCTTCTTTTCTATTCATGGACAATAATCTTTTCACTATTAGCAATTAATACATCAAAAAATGTTCTACATAAGCCAAACAACTACTCAATGACACTTTGCAGGCCAAGCCCACTAACAGGTGTGAGTGAATTTTCAAAATTAAATTAATGTAAATTCATTTACTAGCAAAAAGTGAGGACAGTCTGTCATAAAATTGAGGAAAACCAAAAAAAGACTTCAGCAAAACACTTTCAGTTAAATGAATAATACTTGTAATAGCAAACAAAGAAAACAGCAGTGAATCTGTTAGCCTACTCTATGCTTAATTCAAATTAGTGAAATGTCCCCATATGTAAACTTACTAAATATTCTATTTTGCTCAAAAAGGTTAAATGTTAGTGACATTCAGGCAGGAAAGTACAGGAAATGTAGATTCTTATTTGTTCTTTGGATATGCCTGAGTGGATTCATTGCAGAGACTAGAATTCTGAATCCAAGAATGTCAAATACACTGTCTATTTCAGATAAAATCACATGAAACGGTGGGTGGAATACCATCCTCACTGCTCGAATGACATTGGATTCCCACAACATATTATATGTGAGATTCTTCAGATTCAGGCCTAAAGCCATCTCTTAGAAAATACAACCCAATGAAGAAAAATGGTATTGTTTAATTTTGGTAAAAATAATTTTATCTATATTTAAGCTTCTCAAACAAGGGGTTCAGAAACAGTTTTATCCTGAAGAATCTCGAGTTACTTTTATGTGCAGCACTATTCCGGCAAAAGACATTTAAGGCCTGTTATAACCAAGAAATGGTGCTGGTGCTTTCACCATTTCACCAACTTTAAAATATCATCTTTAGCATAAAAAAATCTCTACAGATATTCCCTTACTGGTTATAGTTACTGTTCATGGGTTGCTCATTTTGTTGGGCTCTTTAATTTTTTATTATTTCAAGAACAGTGTATATTTCTGAAGGACTGGGGAAAACATATCACTTCTTCAGTTTACCCATCTAATTTCTGATAATGAATTTAAGGTAGGTCTCTACTGATCATACTGATGATCAGGGAATAAACACTTAAATGGAACAAATTAAGAAGAAAAATTATACATCTGTTACCACAGGGTGGATAATATTTCTGGATGTTTTCAAAGGCTTGTATCTAATATAGTGAAAATCAGTGAAAAAAACTGAAGGTAGTATCTATGCACAGCACCAATATCTTCATCAAAACCAGCCAGTGATGAATCAAAGATTACGTCTCACACAATTAATTTTCTTGAGTAATTACACCTAAGTACTATTCCCTCCCTTTCCCTTTCTGAGCACTTCCATCTTTTTCCCTTGCAAAAGAAGAGGAAAATATTAAGTCTTAAATGCCAGCTCCATAATTGTTGTGAGCTATCTAAAAAGGTTAACAAGACATGCGGAAAACAATTAGCATGACAATGAATTCAGATCTTTGCCTAAAGAAAACATTATATGGGTTAAAAAGATGGTAAGGATAAATCTGTCTGAATTAACAAAGGTAAAATTCTTTGGCTCTTGCAGAGTCTGGTAATTGCACTGTTCTGAACTTTTCTGCCCTTCTTGCAAACCATTATTGGATACAGATACTGTGAATGGGACATTAAGTGATACATAAGTAAATGCTTGTAAGCAAAAACCTGATAAATACTGGAAAATTTCCAAAAAGCATTAGACTTGGCATTTCAAACCACTAACATTTTAATTAGAAAATCAGACAACCCACACATGTGATATTGTGATGTTCAAGGGAACAAAGGAGTTGGACTTTTAATGATCCTTTTGGATCCCTTCCAACTCAGAATATTCTAAGATGTTGTCCAAATTTGTTTTGTCATGGGCACTTCTAAGAAAAAAACTACTTGGCTTGAGACTCAGCATTTATCATCATTATAGGCTTGTAAAGGGAGAATTATTGTCTTTTCAACTAGTTTTCCTCATTTATTACTTTTTCTTCCACCTGTGATTCCTTAGGAATTTTCACCATTGATACCACATTAGCCATTACAGCATTGTTTATTACAATGTCATTTATAACCTGAGCTGCTCCCCACAATGACTAAAAACATCAGTTCACAGGCAGCATTTACATACTCCAATTCTGATACAGGCATATCATTTAATACTACACATTTCATATGATAGAGCTGTCAAATTATTGGGCACTCAGAAGTGGAAATCATGCAGCTTACAAAGTAAGCAGTGCTATTTAGGATGCAGCCTTAATAACACGAGTGCAAATGTACTAAATATATCTATTTTTAACAATTTTCTGGTTTTAAAATTTTCTAAGTATAACTGTCATTTAGAGATGATTACAGGTTTAAATATATTTTTGTTAAATTCTCTGGCAGCTAATTAAAGAAAGAGAGTTGGTCACATTTCAATTGGGTTCAATCAGTTTAGCTTCAGGTGTTACTAATTCTTCAGTCTATTTATTTACATAGAAATTACATTTTATTCCAGTTCTAAAATCCTCTTGTCTAACTCTTCTAAGTTCTTATGTAAATAAAGAGGTATTTCATGTGACTACATGTAACCATTTTTTCTATGCCATGTGCCAGGCTAGGAGCTAGCCTGATTGCTCATTTGAATCTCTCTCGAGGGGGCCAGAAGTTAGATTACATTAATCTACAACACACAAAAAAGCCCACATTTGTTTACACATTTCAGTGGAAATCCCCCATTCTAAACAAATGTCTACATTTCTGCTGATCAGAATTAAATTACTATGCTTGTGCTGCTAAAACACAAAGGAGAGTCTCTCATCTTATTTTCTGCCATACCCTGATTGCTACATATCTCTCAGGATATATCTATATATTTGAACAGATTAAAATTGAAAGATGGTGGTGGCATTCATAAATATTATGACACACAAACATGTTAAAGGTCTCATTCTTGCAGTATTTTGCAAAGGTTTCATGAACACATAATACTGACCAAAAGTACTAATGCAATTATGCAACCAGGAATACTGTAATTAGGTTTGCTTAAAATGAAGCAAACACTACATTTTAGTTTCAGTTTCGGAAAACTGAATTGACTTCTTAATTAATTTGTCCAAAGTAGTCTGAAGTAATATCTACTATTTTTATCAAAAACCTTATTCCTAGGGCATAAAATAGACACTGTTTATTGAATTTTAAGAGTTTTCATAGGGCAGTGGACAAGACTGACTTAATTAAACCAATCAATGCATAGCTCTCCTCTTACACATTATTTTATAACTTATACTGTATGTTCAATCATATATGAAAATGTGATGAAATGTCACTGTTTTCTGCAAACTTCTAAATATCTACAGATTTACAGGTAAACAACAGAAAATAGAACCACTCACCAAAAGCAGCAATCACTTTATATTCTGCTTTCTATTCCTTTTTATTTTCTTTTCTACCCACTCACCCCATTTCTCCCTAAATTCACGTGTCCACATTTTCCACCACTTTTTCTAATCTTCTCCATTCTCTTAATCTTCCTTCAGAACACACTAGATCTCTCCTTTTCCTTCAAACTCCAGTAATATCTCCTCTAAACTTGCCTTTCTGCACCAAACGTTTTCCTGATAGCATAATACCTCTTCACAATACCTCTGCTGCAGTTGTGCCACCTGACAGCTATCCAAAGCTTTGACATACTTCATTCGTTCCAAATTCTTGTCCATTCTAAAGACCCAGACCTTTCAGTGAGATATAACTTCTTTACTTGCCTTAGCACTGTCAGAACAGACAGTGAAAAAGATATGTTGAGCTTTTTCTCCTCCAAATCAGTTCTAGTTTTCATTATCTCTTCTTCTGTAACTGCACAGCAAACAGTGACTTCGCTTTTCCTCTGTCTCTGCCATGTACTTAGGATCAACCGTTCACTATCTGCTCCCTTTTGTTTTCAGTTTTTCTTTCTATATATTCTTCTTATGTCTTAGCTTCAATTTCTATGTTGAAGAAGCATCTTCTTCCTAACCTCCATAGTTAGTTGCCATTTCTTTGCTGACTCATTTCGGCTTTTCTCCAAATCTAGCACTTAAAAAAAAAAAAAAAAAAGTTCAACAGACTTGATCTCAAAACACCACTCCTTCTCCAGTTATGCTGTTGTGTCCTGCTTGCTTGCTTCAACACAAGATCATACACCCCTTGCAATACCTACTTCACCCCCAAATAGCATAAAGCTTCAGTATCCTCTTCAAAAACACCGCTCATTTCGCGGTAATTTGTTCTCCTCTTATTTCTGTTATCTCTGGAAACTCACATGTTTAAAACTCCCAACAACTGCACATTCAGCATCGCATGTCTCATTACCTGCAACATCAGTTTCTCTGCTCTTCGCAAGTAGTCTTGTTCCACTCATGCCCACTCAGAATGCTGCTACAAAAATGATTCTCCTGCTTTGTTGCTTAGATCATGTCATTCCTATTCCAGCTATATTGCAGGAAGAAGGCTATGGCTCTAAGTTTTATAGGTCCTCAAAACAGATACAAGAACCATGTTTTCAATTTAGCATGTATGTAGTATTAAAGGAGTATGGCAGGACAGTACAGCTGGGTTTTGTGGTTCTGGTCACTGCACACTGACTTAGCTTGAACTCCTTGAAAGGTGAAGATTTTCCTCCCTAAAAACAACCAGGTACTCGAGGAAAGAGAAACTTCTGCAGTGCTGGATAGGAACCTTCCTGCAGCTGCTCTTACACACAGATATCAGATACAAAAAATAACACATGAAAACTTTTAAAGATACAGAGGGTACATGCAAGTCACTTGTGAAATCTGGGGGCTCAACTGGGGCAGCAATAGAAATGGATGATGAGGAGAGGGAGGGGAATTAGTGCTGCAGATTATTTTAGGAAGCTTGTGCAAAGTGACAGTGAAATGCAGGCTTATTTTCAACAGACCCAGGAGCACTATCCCAACGTCTGGACTTCATCAGAAAATTTTAAAAGGCTTTTACATGTTTAAAAAGCAGGAAATCACCAAGCTAACCAATTGAAACATGAGCCTTATGGGTTTCAGGACACATGCAACATCTCAGTGTCCTGGTTACAGTTACTTAAGAGTCTAACATGGTCCAAATGAACATTTGAAGGTAAATAACACTGGTCAGGGAAAGTCAGGCAAACAGATATGAATGGCAAAAAGAACTACATGTATTTTTGATGAAGGCTAGATCCAGTACAGCATAAAATATCTCAATATAAAAACAAGACCAAATCACAACAGTCTCTTAATAGAAAAAAAAATATCTTACAAGAGTGGTCTTAATGATTTTCCAATACAAAAAATACTACTGTTAAAAGTCCACACTGCTAAAATTGATGTCCTTAATGACATCATACAAAATATAAAAATTTGGGGGTTTAAAACCTCATCAGTAACCACCAGCTTGTTCACACTTAAAACATCCAACAGGTATTTTTATTACAGTTTATAAATTACATGTTTTCAGTCTTATCCTAAAAAACACAGCAAAGAAATGAAATTCTTCCTTTCACACCTATGCTGGATGAACAGACATCCCAAAAGAACAAAAGAGAAGCAGAATAAAATGTGGCCTAATTGTCTGTCAAGGTGACTACAAGTCATCACCATAATGCAGCTGTGAAAGACTCGTATACTGTATTGCAGTAAAGAACAGAAAGTACTACTCTGATACTACACACACATCCAGCCAACCGTTCAGAGGCAATTCAGAACACATGACAAGGTGAGCTAATCGTGAGACTAAAAGTCACACTTATTTCACAAAAAACAACTAACAGAATTTGGTTTATCTGACAAACCAGAAAGACTATACGATATTTTTCTATATACACTAGGGGGCAGAAATTGGAGCAAAAAAAGGAAAGAAGTGTTTATTGCTCTATTTAAATACTGTGAGGATAGAAAATGTCAGAAATTATGGAAAATATACTAAGCCTGGGATTAAACAAATATTGCATTCATTTCCAAGGAAGAGCCCTCAAAAATTATAAGGAGAANAAAAAAAAAAGACTAACCTCTTACAGGATAAAACCTGAGAATTTTTAAGTATATGATGTTGATCCTGGGCATAGCCAGAGACTTATTTTTATGAAGCAAAGGGCCTATTTTTGCCTCCTTTGACCACATATGTGGGGAGACATCTTTGTACTATTGCCTCAGAATATGTTACTGATCAACACACTTTGTGATAGTACCAAATTGCATTCATTCTGATCACTTCCTTGGAAATGCAGATACTGTGTTATTTGATGAGCACAGTTTCATCTTTCTTAAATGTTCTATTCAGATGGGAACTTAAGGAAGAATATCCAGTTACTTCATCAAATAGTAGTTCATCTGTTGGATTCTCATATAAATGAAAATCAGCTGAAATATTCTCCATTTTAAGAAATGGAAGCAAGTTTTATACAGCTGGCATCTTATATAGCAAACAGAAAATAATGAACTAGATACAACTGTCACTCCTGAGTCACCACTGTACACTTCCCACACATTTTTAGACACTGCTGATTTGCAGTACGGTAGACTAACATACTGCAAGTCACAGAGGTAGCTGTAGTATCTTCCTGTAATCTAATCACATTGGCAAACTGCAAAACCTTCATCAACATTGATGAGCAGTTATACTTGTCTGCTCAGTGAAATCAATCTCTGCTGGGAATGCACACTCACCAGTAGCATAAACACTGTACTGCTGAACACAGTCCTGGAACTGCAATACTGTTCTGTCATGTGCTTTTGAGAAAACAAGACAACAGCAATATAACACAAT
Source organism: Formicarius rufipectus (assembly GCA_013399695.1). Lineage (NCBI taxonomy): Eukaryota > Metazoa > Chordata > Aves > Passeriformes > Formicariidae > Formicarius > Formicarius rufipectus. Next base: position 120,893 of record VXAU01001331.1, on the reverse strand, counting down.
TCTGTAAAACTTCTCGTGTTTTTTCCTT
>VXAU01001331.1:52087-120835 GCA_013399695.1 Formicarius rufipectus | reverse complement strand
TTTTTTTTTTTTTAATTGTAATTAATATCAACTGAAGAAAAAATTAAAAGTATTTGGTATGTGAAAATAGGGCTGGTCTTCTGATTCTGACTTTGAACTTTAGACTTTTAGAAAAAAAACAGTATATACTCATACCTATTATCAAAACAGATTGTTAAGCCATTACTTCCATTAATAAACATTTCTTCTCCCAATCAGTCATTTTTAAATCAGTGAGAGCATCCCTGGGAGGTTACCAAAGGAAGTCATGATTCCTGCTTGTTTCTTGACAAGTAAGCATCTACGATTAATATGATCCTTCTAAAGGGAACCAGTAACACTGTTTAAAATAATGCTTTTTAGGAGACTAGCAGAGGTAAATTCTAAACAAAATAACCTTGATGTAAACAATTTGCTTTTACTGATACTATCTTTGGTGTGATTTGACCAGATACTGAAGATTCTACTGTTCAATGTTAATGCTGAAATGTCCATAGTTCATCACCTGCCATTTCAGATATCAGTCTGAAGAAAATGGACATGAAGTACAAAAATTTAATATATACAGACATCAATCTCACAGTGTAGATTGTTTATTTAAATCATCATCACCTACAGATATGCCCACATTTGTCAGTGTGGCTATTTTTGACTAGCTTCAACCCTGCTCCAGAAACCTCTTGATTACATTCCAGCTCTTTTTTTTTTTTTTTTTTCTATGGTGTATACCCTTATTAGCACCATTTTATTTCTTGGATTAGGAAAATCCTAGCATATGTTGTATGGGGTCACACATATGCTAAAATGTGTCAACTATTTTAATCCAGTCTATGACCAATGACATGCAAGACTGACAGCAATTTTATTACTCAGCCACAGTCACACAAGAGTTACAAAAGCTTAAATCCCATAATGACAATGAGATGACACATGAACACGATGTCAATCATGGTCACTTTGGCAAGTTATTACTAACTGAATGATAACTACTCACAGCATAAGGGAGTGAAGTTGGCATTAGTACATACGGTTCACCCACGTGTTCATGTGGAAAAGCAGTATTTGGGCTGTTTGCTCTATCAGAGAGGGTACTAAAAAAGTGCTTGAAAAAGCTAAACCACTCTCAAGAATGAACCCGACTGATCAAGGCCAACATACACACAGGAGAGATTTAGTTTGGGTATCAGGAAAAGGTTTTTCCCCTAGAGGGTGGTTGGGCACTGGAAGAGGCTCCCCAGGGAAGTGGTCACAGCACCAAGCTTGTCTGAGTTCAAGAAACTTTTAGGAAACACTCAGTCACAGAGTGTGATTATTGGGGCTGATCAGTGGGGAAGTTGGATTTTGATGATCCTTGTCAGTGCCTTCCAACTCAGGATATTCTATGCTTCTGTGATTCCAAGTGATTACAATTATTACAGGACTACTTTGCATCCAAATATAAAATAATAACCTTTCCCATTTATAGACTTAATTTATTTTTATGCTTGTCAGATCCAAGTTTGATCAAAATTGCTTCAAACAAAAGACTAGTAAATCCATGGTCCATTGGACAGTTATTGAAATGTCATTTTTTTCACTTGCTTAGTTCTATTAATTATATTCACAATACTAATGAAGAACACTTTTTTTTTAAGGATAACTCTTCATGTATTTCTACATGAATGTCTATGTAAGATAAAAATAAAATAATCTTGTTTAAGCTCATTTAAATTTTCCTAGATTTTAAAGAAACAGCATTAAAAAGCTTAACACATCCACATGTTAAGTACTCTTCCCAAAGCATTAGGAAATACGGATAAAGCATGATGTTACACCATTGCATCGTTATAGCACTATAATAATTTTAGCAGCTTGAAGTAGTAAGGTAAATATAACATATGCTGCTGGTGACAACATTTGAGTTGTTGGATTCCTCTGTTTATATACAGATCTTGTAGATGACCTTAAGGAGATTTTATTTGACAATACCTAACTATACTGAAATCAACGGTTATCTGTCACATTCCCCCTTTTCTCTAAACATTCAGGAAGTCATGGATTCAACTAGCTATCTAAGAGGTCAAACCATCTGCTTTTATAACCTACAGAGACTTCTAAGATTAGCAAAAAAAGCAGCATGCTTGTCAGCTCTTAACAGACTTCCTTTGCTAAGAGAAAGGGAGTAATGATACTGGTCTCATCTTTCTGGAAGCTGTCTCTGATCTAGGTGAATTCTGAGCTGTCCTGTTTCAGCAACTTCAAGCTGCACTGTGCAAAAACCACAGGGTGAGCTGAGAGATATATCCCACTATTACTAAAAATGTTGGCTATTACCTTACACGTACGCATATGTATACACATACATTACATTAATTTAATAAATATATATCTAGAGAGATAATGACTACTGCATTTCAGTTGCTGTAAAAATTCCTTCTGAGACTGCAAACGTGTGTGAAAGAAAAAACTCAGGCTTATGCAAAGCTCCTATTAAATCTAAGTCTAAACTGAAGTTTGCAAGTAAAAGAAAATCCGTAACACAGTAAGCTTAAAGATGCTTTGAGAGTTTAACATGATAAGGAAAGAGAATGGGAAACAAAGTGAAAAAAGAAATAAGAAAAAATAAAAAAAAAAAAGTTGAAAGAAAAATCAGGAATTTGCCACAGACATGCAAACAGACTATCAGCTGAAAAGCTGATGATTCATGAAGGCCAGATCATGCAAGTGTTGAGCCAAACAAGAAATTACAATTAATTTTGAAATTCACAAGGCCAGAACTGGTGGGCATTTTTCCTCTCATAATTATGAATAAGAGTTGGGTTTTAAATGCCTAGTAATAATTTATAATAAGAGTGTTATAGTTAGTGACTCTTTTGCTCAGTTGTAATTGCAGTGTTCCCAAGACATATCAAAGATTTCATAGGACTAAAAAAAGACAAAATCTTAGTCATCAAAGAGTTTGAAAATAAATTATTAAAGTTTGGTTTCTATCACTTTTGTGGTTTATCCTTATGTTATCTTTAAACTAGACATATATTTTTACTTTTTTAGCATTATTCTAAAGAGAAAATCACTCTTTTTACTCTGACAAACCCTTTACATTTTTTTCACTATTTGAAAGACATATGGTTAGCCACTCCTGTATTGCTTGTGTAAAATTAAATTACCCCAACAATCCAATTGTTTTGCATAATGTACCATTAGTCCTTATTTGTAATATTTGATAATACTGTATAAACCATTCAGCACAAAAATTACAGGCTTTTACCTGCTCAAAGGGTTTACAGCCTCAGAAGAAACTAGGGTGATTTGACAATGAAGGCCATGAAAGGAAAACTGAACAATAATTAACACCACCACCACTTCAATACAGACACATGCACATTTCTTGTGGACACTGCAAAACAAATTCTTTTGTGTCACATATAGGGGTTGAGGGGACCTGGCACAAGAAATGGTTGAGGAGGTAAATTAGCTTGGAAAGTTCTCCTTGCTCAAGTAACCTGTCATGGCTAAAAGAAGCTTATGTTGAGAGAATGCATGAGAACAACCACCTTCTGTCTTTCCCTCAGAGTTGTCTCCCCATTAGGCAAAACAAGTATCTGAGGGAGTGCAAAAGAAGCATTCTTTTCTCACAAGGATGGAAAGGGAACACCTCAAAAAGGCAGCACTGCATCTGCCTAAAGCCCCTTTGACGTGTATGGCCAAGAAGCCCTGTGTTTGTGCATTTTACCACCCAGCTGTGAGTTCTTGCAGCTGTGTAATGTTCCCCAAATAAACTTACTTTGTCGCTTCTAAGTCCATGGCTCAGCTCTCTGATTACCTCCGTGCACATTTGGATCTCACACCACTGTAGCAGAAAAGGGACAGAATGCTTTTTATATAAAGATAGCACTGCAAAAATGCCTTCTGCCTCAGGCAGAGTAGCTATGCCTACTCCCATATAGAATTCCAGACAATGCTGGAAGAAGGAATCGAGGGCATCTTTGAGCATATGAATCTGCTTTTGTTATTCCTAAGATCAGGCAGGGAAACAATCTTCTCAGCCTACACTACAGATGTAGTTCCATATGTATCCTACTTCAATATTTGGAGAGTTTATTATTATCTGGTTTATTATCAGACACAGAGACAGGCATATTTGGTGAGCTCATTATGCCTTCCTATATTTGGAATAAGACTGACACTGACTATTAAGTCTAGGGTGGGAGATGTGCCCTCTGCAATAGTCCTGAACATCTGCTCTCCTGACCATCTACAGCTGGCCACATGAAGAGGTCCTCTCTGGCCAAGGCACCCAGGTTTCCGTCCCAGGGAAATTAGGACTGAAATAGAATGGGAATGTAGCTGTGGTGTATATCTGTTTTCCACAGTGGGAGATAGTCCCCATGACTCGACTCTAAGAACAAGATTGGATTAGCAGCACAGTGCACTGAAAGGAGAACAGATTGTGACTACGTAAATAGTAAGCTGTTGAGTCTTCAGCAAGAAATCAATGTTGAAAGATGATTTTGGCCCTGAGAAAAATTGTGCTTATTGGCATTAAAAGTGGAATAGGACAGAAACTGTAGCACATAAGAGGGTAAAAATATTTCACTAGGAAGAAGAAGAAAATATTTACAGGCAGTGAAGGCTTCTAAAGATAGTTTTATGGGTTTGCTTACCTTCAAGGCACCAAATGCATTTATTTTAAGGAAGTAATGAAAACATTTATTTTGGTGCACTGAAAGAACAATCTCATACTATTACTACACTGTAGTGAAGTTTAATCCATACTGACCTCATCTGTAGTAATTCCAATAATACATAAAAGTACATTATCAATGCCTGGAAAACAGCAGGGAAGCAGCTAGTCAAAATAAACCGTGTCAATTCTGCCATTTACATACAAAGATGATTGAATTTCTTTTCCTGTGTTATTATAACTGCTCTGCTATAGCAATTGCTTAGGTCTCACAATGACAACATGGGCAAGAAAAAAGAAAAGAAAATGAAATAAAAGCAAAATGACCTAGTAACAAGAAACATAAACCCCATTTTCCCTGTAACTAAAAGATTATATTTAAACAACTGTGAGCTTTGAATTTGCATCAAACTACTTCAAAAGACCCTTGACCAAAGACACAGTAAGTGAATGGCAGCTATTTCATGCAGTTTGATATTTTTGAATTTGAATCACTCTTTTCTGTTCACCCAAAGTCCAATAATTCTCCATTAAAATAAAGTGTTAAAAACATAACACTAAGTACAGAGGCTTAAGGACAGAGAAGTTCAAGAGTAAGAAATGTTCCTGCTTTCCTATTTACCTGTCACTTACATTTTAAGCTCTGCATTGTGCATGTTATTCAGCTCAGATAACACATTACAACTGCACACTAAACTAACAGTTCTGTCCTGAGTTTCCATTAAAATGCACGGTTGAATATGAAGAGGTTCAAAATTCACCCATGAAAACATATTCCAGGGAGGCATTTGATCTCACACCAGAATTGATGTTTTTATTTTTTCAGAGCAAGCATCTGAGGACAAATTCTAAAGAAGAAAAAATAATTCTGAAAACACAGAGTGAACTAAATATCGATTTGAAGAAGGTCAGTGTGACAAAGGAGCCCTCATGGGAGTGAAAAAGCTTCACTCACTCAGTCCAAGTCCTCACTGGGAGGAGGCTGGAGTCCCTGACAGCAGCAACAGCAGCAGCCTTGGCTTCTGCCCAGTGCAGTCACAAAGCTCTGATAACACGTCTGTACGGCAGTACAGATGGATCCCCTTCAAGCATATGTCCCTAATGTGAAAGGCTGCAGTACTCATACTCTACCATAAGCTTTCCACATCCTGTTCCGTTCTACAAAGAGGAACCAGATTTACTTTGCTTCCTTCTGCCATATGTGCTTCTGTACAGAAAAGAGGATTTGTCCTAGTAAATGAGCACATCATACAAAATGAAAAATATTAGTCTCATTTCTCTTTCTCTCACACACAGACTTGACAGAGAAAAAAAATCATTAACAATCAAGTGTTTAATGAGGAATCCTGCTTCTGATATTTTTAAATACAAATTAATGCTTAAATTTTCCAAGCAATACAATCAATAGATTTCTGTAATGCTTTTTTGTCCATTTTCTAGCCATCTTAGAGAACGCAGTGAAGGAATAACAAGATATTTCCGATCCATGTTTTGGTGCCATGTTCTTGTGGCTTTTTCTCCAGGGTATCATTTGAAACAAGGTTGTCATTTCTCTTTAAGACTTATCAAGCATTGAAAGTCTCCCTTTGGAGTACAAACATCATCGGAGAAGAAGCAATTACGGAAAATGGCTCCAATTGCTGCTATAATGAACTGAATTTTCCTAGTCAGAATAATGTTTTCGAGTTTATTTTGGTAAATAGTTGCATGTGAACTGGTGCTATAGTGAAGCATCTTTGAGACAAGTGCTTTCAATAGATCCTTATAACAACAATACCACAATAATCTGTATATAAACTCAGTTACTTATTTAATTTCTTCTGGAAAGGGTAAGCTACAATGTGAGGGCCCTGAAATGCACAAAATTATCTTTGCATTCTATTCATCAGCCCATGCTTGAAAGCAGCTTGAATTTGTTTTATATAACAAAAGTATCCAAAGTCAAAATTTATGTCAAAGACCATTTTCTAATTTACTTCATGGCCTTACTTTCTTATTAAATCAAAAATAGGGACAATTTCAGGGCAACAGGTTGGCTTCATACCACTGGAAACACTTCTTGACCTAAATGAGATCTTTTTGGACTGATTAACTAGCTTTAAGGCCAAGTTGTACAGATGTTTGGCACAAAACAGTTACTCCACAGGATTTAGCTAAGAAGGCATTTGTGTGAGAAAGTTACTAGATTGATGACAGAATACAAAAATTTTCCATGGATAAGAGTCTAATGAAAGTTTGGCTGTGCACTAGTCAGAGTGGTGCATACATGTTTGTGCTTGGAAACACCAAGTAACCCTGTCAAGCCTCCAGAACTGTCTTCTGTTCACTCTCTCTGACTGCCAAATCTGACACAATTTGTTTCACAAGTAGAGGAGCTGGAATGTGAAACACCAATTACCAGAAACGGAAGATACCCTTGGGAGTAGTTATTAAATATGCATGTACTTCACACTTTTCCACTGACCGTACTACATGAACATTCACTAAAATATGTAAGAGTTCATGAAAACTACATGAATGTCAATGAACATCAAATGAGACATTTTGTATCACTTTTTGATATGTGATAACTAGACCTTCAGGGATACTTTCTCCATGTCAGATTCTTCAATACCTAGTTTAGAATCCCTGAATTACCCTCTGCAGGAAACTGTACTGTGCCTTAACATGATGCAAAGACAACATGTAACACCAAAGTTACAACCTTGTAAAAAAACCTCCAACACACATGCATCTATATACACCACCACAAGGAAACATCCTTGCATTCTACATTCAGGCCATCATTTCTCCAAAACTATGCCATTCTTTCTCATGCTTTTTCATCAAAGAATACTCTCAGTATACTCTGGACAAAACTCAACTTCCCCACATTTCAAAATGTAACTAAGTCTCCACTATTAGCAATTACATGGCATTTCCATTTTGTTATAGCATATAACATATGCTATAGAATTGTTAAGGCTGAAAAAGGCCTCTAAGAGCATCAAGTCCAACCATCAACCTCGAACCATCACCATGTTTGCCATTAAACCATTCCTCAAGTACCCTATCCACATATTTTTTGAAGAGCTCCAGAGATGGTGACTTCACCACTTTCCTACAATCTCCTTAAAGATAGTTGTAGAGAGCAATAAGGTCTGCCCCAAGCTTCCTTTTCTCCAGACTAAATAACACCAGTTCCCTTAGCCACTCCTCAAAAGACTTGTCTTCCACACCCTTCACCTTAGCCTCTTCCTTGCTGCTGACTTTTCCAGACTGCTCTTGGGGATCCTCTCTCAATCCAGCCCTCCCTCCTCTCAGGACTTTGAAAAGCACCAAATCCAGTAACAGTTCTGAAACAGTGGTCTCAGACATGACCAATAAGACAACTCAAATCTACCCTCTCAGAATTATTTTTCTGGCCTTCTACACTCTCTTCCTTGAGGAATATAATGACTTCTCCATTACCTCCTAGTCTACCTACTGCATTGCAGTATCGATACATAATTCACGTGAAAACAGGCAACTGTCCATACTGTAAACTTATTTGCTCTAGATCAGTTGCAATAGACTCAAGTGTATACATGGAGAAACGTGCACTGATCTAACTAAATTTATTTACATATCAATGTAATTTAGATCAGCGTCATTTTTTTTCTGGATGGGCATTAAATAAGCATTTCTTCCCAGTCAATATAGGCATTCTCTGGATGCAACGCAGGACTTTTCTGTTTGTTGCAGCACAGATATCCTTTACATAAGTTTAGTTTAATTCCATTAAAGGGAATGAATACTCTCTATTGATTCTGAATAGCTCTGAATTAATTCTGTGGTGGAAGATATGCCTTTAAGGACTAAATACAAAAGTACTGCATTCCAAAGTTACTTATCTGTCTAATGTAAACTATCCCGTTCTCGTTCTCTTATCTCAAATAATCTCAATTCTCTTTCTTTCCTCTTCCTATGCCTATTTGTAGCAAACAACCTAAATCCTTTTTTTTTTCCTTGCATGCATTATTTTCTGCTCCCTATTCAGTTGTTGTTCCATGTCTGACACTGTATGCTATTAAAAAATAGCTGTATTTACTCCTCAAAACAAAGTTTCTTTTCTACTCTATTATTATTTAAAAATACTGTTGACAGATGCATCAAACTGTTTGCTCCCAAGTGCCATTATGAGCAGATAATGTAAATAAATAAATAAATAAATTGCAACCTATATTAGATTACAGGACTGAAAGCAGGCTGTTCTTGTAGCAATTACAGAAAACTTATTTACATATAAATAGCCAAGAAATTTCAACAGAAGACGTACCAAAAGACATAAAATAAGTTCGGTAAAACAAGGCTTACGTGCATCTCAGTGCTTGGTGAAGTTACTACAACAACCATGTATCTAAGAAACAAAAGATATATAAAGTCACTATAAAGTTCTTATTGTGAAAGGAAGAACCATGGATTTTTTTTTTTTAAGTACTCCCACAATGATCAGAGCTCCAATATCATGAATGACTGACTCTTCATTCAATGATTTTTTGAAAAGTTCAGTCCTAATGTCAGACAATCATCCTCATATAGAGAACAACATTGAGAATATAGTTTGAACACATTGCATCTCTCCTTCTGCCCAGAAATAGCTTAATTATAGCCCAGGACTCAGTCAGCTGGACAACTACAAGTCAGTGCTCCCTAACTGTTTTGTAGGTTCACTTGAGAAAGATGGCAATTATATGAACCTCAACAGGATCAGCTTATTTGCTTTGTCACCTTGATTCCTGTCAACCCCAGCATGAAGGGTTCAGTGCATAGAGACAGGGTAGATCCAGCAGTATTTATATATGTGGTTTCCACATTATTCCATGGATTTATTCCATGACATTAAAATAAGCTCACCAATTATGAGCTACCCAGCTGAACTGCGGGAATTGTACAGAAATGCTAAATATAATTAATAATGCTATGTGAGAGAGAGATAAGATACGAAATCTTGCTTTACATACGACAAATGACTCAAAGATACTCACCTCCATCAGAAATAAAACACTAAACCTGCCCTTATGGTATTTCTGTTTGCCTATTTTCTTTACATTGTATTAAAACTGAACTAATTTTTTCAAGATATAAGTTGTGCTATAACTTTTGTTTTGTTTAGTAAGTCCTGAGATTTGTAGTTTAAAAAAAAAAAAAATTACTTCTTTCTAATAAGAAATTGCCCCAAGACAAGGAAAAAGCATAAGTTTTATGAACACTTCCCCTCAAAGCCAGGAGGAAAAATATTTTCCAGGTGAGTGAATTTGGAGGGGAAAAAAAAAGCATATTCTGTTCTTCAGTTTGGTAACTTACAGTTGGTAACTGTATTTACAATTGTAATTACTGTTACAGTTGGTAATTGTACCATGGCTTTTAGTAAAACAGCATCACTCCATATTCTTCCTGAAGGCGTTGCGGTAGAAATAGGAAAAGGGGAAAAAAAAAAAATTAAAATATTAAAGGTCTTGTAACATCTTGCCATATCTGGATGCCTTTAACCCACTTCTAGAATGTATAAAATAGCAATAACTCTTATGGACATGTTATTTTCAGCAACCACTTGCTGTTAAAGAAAATTAGTCCTATTGGCAATAGTGAATAATGTGATCAAAAATGCTATCATTTAGCAACAATTGTTTGATCAACAGTTGTCTCTACTACATCATTCCCTCAGTCACTGATCAAGACCACTCAGCTGTCAGAGATGCACACAGGCAGACAACCCAGACTGCAGACACGACCAGATGCCAGCTCATAGCCGTTGTTTAATTACTGTGAACAAGGGTCTGTAAAGGATGCTGAATTCTGTCATCAGGAACAGGATGACCTCTCTTTGGAAAGCATAAATATATTAACAGTGGCTTGATACAACAATTTGAAAATGAGTAATAACAGAAAAGGCCCAAATGTAAAGGAGTGGAACATAAGGAAGCAAAAGAAAGACTGAGTCTCTTGAAAGAAAAGATTTTTCAACTAAACTGCCTTAAAAAAAATAAAGTCAGGTGATAAAAAGATTTCCTATAAATGTAAGGCATTTTTATTCTGTAACTAAACTCTAGGGAGATCTATCTCGATGAGCTTCACAGAGTGTCAGGACAGATATGCTATGCAAAATCTTTCTTTTCTTCTAATCTTGAGCAGCTTCCGTGCTGTTAATAAATCCTGGTTTTAATTAGACCACTTGAGTCTCAGACTTTTATAAGGAAAATTTCATACATGTTGTCCCAGAGAGACAAAACTTTCGAACGCAAAAAGGCAGTGGAAGAAAAGTCAAAGAGAGCAATTTTGCACTTCTTTTAGTGAGGTTTATTACTACTGCAAGACTAAGGTCATAGGCATGCTTCTTCCACTGACCAAGTGCAAGAAGCAAATTCAAAAGAAACAACAAAGAACAGAACATCTGTGCTCTTTTTTCCTTCCTCAAACTTTAAATGTCTAGGCAGATAAAAGGATAGGTAAGCACTCGCACTATTACCAAATAACAAAACTACGAATACAAGACAATAATTTCAGAGATTAGGGTTGCAAAAGATTTTCAAATGCAGCTCCTGATTTTATCAGACTTTTTTTTTTGTCCCAGTATGAAATGAATTAATCATCTCTTTTGAAAACATTAAGAATGCTTATTTAGATTACATTAACAGTGTCTGTTCAAATAACAAACCTACAACAAAGAGGAAAAGGACAGAGAGACTTTCAGTCAATAGAATGGTGAAAGACATCAGCTTTAACAGCTAATGAAATATAGAGTGAAAAAAGTTTGAAAGATGAGGAATTTAAAAACTTTGACAAAATATGTGACAAGTAGCAAATAGCTACTAGTGTGAAATAGCAAATATATGACAAATATTCTGTTCAGCCACTCTAATCTCCTATAGTTTGCATTCCTTCATGATTGGACAAACACAAAGGGGAAAAAAATGTTTACTAGATAAAAAGTTACTGAATGTGACTCTTGAAATACATCTTGCAAACACAGAAAAACACTTCGCCAGTTATAATACATGTGTTATTTCTACTGCTACAATAGTTGCTTTCTAGTCAATCCCTACTTTGCGTACAGTTCTGAATAAAAAGTATTAGCAGCCAGTAATATTACAGCAAGCAAACTGTCACAATATTTTCAGGACATATTTGATCTGCAAATTTCACAAACTAGCTCCTGCAATCAGGAGAGAGGCATGGCAGCTGTCACCACCTTTGAATCTGTTTAATAATTATCCTCTAAAGAATACACAAACAAACGAACACCGGTAATTAGCCATAAAATTAACATGCAAAGAGAGCATTGCAAAATGCAGCTATAGTATTCTGCAAGCATTGCTGTAACTACTGACTGAATTGTGGTTCTTCCAAAGGGAAAACAGCATTAAATAATCATCTCAAATTGATGCACATGCATCTCATTCTCTTAGAATATGTTCCTCTGCTTTTTTCCCTTTTAAAGACTAAAATTATATATATCAGTAATAAAATTCTTTCTTTTTCTCAAATTAGAAATATTTCTTTTTCTTTACTTTTGAACTGCACGTCTTATTTGACACACTGCTGTGGCAAAAGCTGTGCAGACAAGGGTTGTAAAAGGCATGTCCAACATGAAAGACAAAAATGGTCTAAAATGGGAAGTCAGTGACAATAGTCTGACTCACTGAAAACTAACTTTGGGTTGAGGCGGGGAAAGAGGGACGAAAATCAAAGCTTTTCATATATTTTTCTCTTGACCTGAGAAAGAACAGGTGTGACACTTAAAGAATCTTATGATGGATAATGAAGACCTTCATGAAGACTCTCAAGTTCAACTGAAATAGCAATCTGCTCAAAAAGAAAAAAAAACACTTGTCCCCCTTTTTTCCCCATTCTAGATATACTCTGTGGATCTGAAGACTGTTTCTTCTGTACCTGTTTAACCAGGAAAGAATTCTATGTAAATTATATTCAGCAAGTGATAACGAAGAAATTAAAACCAAAAAGTAGGGTATGATGTTACAAAGAGACCATTATGACAACTTCTGATCAGGAAATAACTGAGGCTACAAACTGAAAGCCATTCACGTGTCCATAATATTTTAGCGAATTTCAACAATTCAAAGGGAATTATGTATAAAAGTTTAAACTACCATACCCAAGAATTTCACGGTCTAGCCCAATATCTTTTTTATTTTTCTTATTTAATTCAGTAAGATATGTGATACAAGGGCCATGTTCAATGAATATATGGCTTTAAAAACCACTGACATAGTAAATGTCAATATTCAAACAATAATGCCTCCAGCAACTCAAGCACTACAACTCTAAAACAGAAGTATTAATCATATTGTGAAAATACCTGAATTCACAGGTAAGACTACTAATTTGAAGTCATGATTTTGCATAACTCATTATATATCAAGAAAATAAACCAGATTTGTGTCTTTATTTTCACATTTGAACACCTACAATAGTTGTGAGGTTTATACATTTATAATGTTTTTATTGTTTTTTTTGATACTATGAGGCTTACCACTGCATATGATCCACTAAAGACTTGCACTGCATTAAATCAACTACTTCATTACTTTTAGAGACCAAAACCATTTTATTTTTCTATTTGTATTGCAACATCAATCATTTAAAGTGTATTTTCAATTGTGTTTATATGATGAGATATCTAAAGCGCATGAGGAAATATATTATAAATAAATTATTATTACATTACTAGATAGCAATAAAGGTNAAAAAAAAAACCACAAAAAGAAAGCCCATTACTCTCTCATGGTGAGATTGGAGCAAACAGCAAACTGTTTAATCTATAGAGACAGGACAAATGTCAAACTAAATTCTTGAGCAAGACTATATAGCTCCAGGGAAAGATAATGGCATACTGTGCTCTTCAGCTTCTAGGTCAGAGCCTGACACCAGCCTCAGATCATTGCTCTTTTATGCAATGGTCCACTGCTTGCATACTCAGATGTCAGAGCTGTTGGTTAAAGGCTCATGAGGGATGCTGGTAATAAAACTCAGCCCTTTCATTCCTCACAGCATTGCCAGCAACTCACAGCTCAGGCCAAGTGGTTTCTTTCCTGTTTGAAAACCAGGCACTAGGTAACGGTACGGGGACCATCTATAAATGTTTGAGCAGGTATGAAACAGCTGCTGAAAAGAGGACTGTAGTTCTTCCAGGCCATCTGATGGCTCTCTACTGCCCCATGTGAAATGAACACTTGACATAATTTTCCCTGTTTCCTCATGGACCAATATGAATAAATACCCAAGAAAATCAATGACCTTGGCAGTATAGCCAAAAACAATGAAAAATTCTGTCTTTCTTACAGCACCTAAGAGTTGAGCCACGTTACTGGAATACAAAATAGACACATGCACCAGAGACAACACTGTTGTGATATCCCTGCGTCAGTGTCAGTCAGTGGATGCAATTACAGACACACAACCTTGGCTTTCAAATTACAAGGGAAAAGCAGCTAATTTTCATATACGAGAATTTTCACAAAGTTATCTATTGATCTTAACTTTAAAATATGCTCCTGAGAGGTGCTAGAAAGACCTCTATAAAATATATATACACCACAGGAAATAACTTTCCCACTACTACCAAAATTTTTGAAAGAACAGTTCTGGCAGTTTCTAAATGAGTTATACTGGCCAGAATTTCATAAAACAGAATTCATTATCCAGCACCACCTGACAGCTGTTGCTACCACTACTGCTACTAAGACTGTTAGCTACTGTCCTTTTCAATGGCAGTAAATCTCTAATCAAGAGAATCCTTGATAGGAAAATGTTCGGCCCTACTCTCAGGACACAGTGGTACAATTTGAACACATCATTAAAAGAAATATTTAAAAAAAACATTAGCACTGGTGTGATGAAGTTTATGAATATTTTTGTCAGAAGTAACTACACAAACCAAGCAAGATACATGTGGAAAGGCCACATCCTAACTAACAGGAAGGATGTCAGAAAAGGAATATAGGACAAAATGGAATCATCAGCAACCTCTTCAAAAATCAATTATTTTTAAAAGTCCTATACATTTCTTTAAAGATTATATATTATCACATATATTTTTTATCTATAGTTGAACAACAGCTAGAAAGAGAAAACAGAAGGACTCCTCTAGAGTGAATATTAACTCCAAGGAACAACAGGGTTGAGAACGTCATGGTGGGTGAAAGGCAATTTGGGTGAGACTGATTATTAATTTATAGAATTCACATTCCTTTAAAAGGGGAGAAATAAACAGCAAAAATAGAACAATGAATTACAAGAAGGCAAACATATTTGAATGGTCAGTGGACAGCAAAAATAAGAAGAGAATGTCAAAGGCTAATTTTTTCCAATGGGAGAAAGAAAGGCTGGAATTCCACTAAATCAGAGCTTTCATACGTCATCAAGTATCAGAATCACAGAATATTCTGAGTTGGAAGGGACCCACCAGGATCATCAAATCCAACTATAAGTGAATGGCCCCTGGAAAAAAACCACAACTTTGGCACTATTAGCACTGTGCTCTAACCAACTGAGCTAATCTCAGGGTTGTATAAAGTGGACAAGTAGAAAAGAACGTGCAGTGACAAAAGAAAAAGACAACATGCATTATGGAATACAAGTAAGAAAAAGGAACAAGATTAACATGAAAAAAAACCCACCTCTAAACACACTGGTGAGAGAATGACAAATAAAATAGTGACCTGCCATTCAATAGAGAGGAAATGGTACTGACAGAGAGAGTACAGAGAGGCGACCAAAGGATTTAATAAGTTTTTCCACCAGTTGTCACTAAAACAGTCAATTGCAAGAAGATAGCCAACCCCATTTCTACCAAAGACAAAAGAGAGCTCAACTCTTGACTCTGATTAAGTTGATCTGAAGATGTGGGCTAGAATCACAACTGTCTTGACAATTTTTCCAATCGTTCAACCTCCCAAAAAAAGAAGGTAAGGAACACAGAGGCCATTGGCAAATTTGAAAGTGAACATTGAATGGAGAGTGCAGTTGGAATTTGTGTGTGAATACTTGGGGAGATTAAGTTTTGCTTTATGTAGTAATTAATAATAGACCAGTGTCCAAACCAAGAATAAGGTAATGAAGCAGAGTTGAACCATTCTAAAACATCAGTGATAAGCATCTGTTCCATGAAACATTTTCGCTATTACAGAGGCTCTCAGCTGAGCTGAATTAGATTCATCTAACTTAGAATTTAAATAAAACTTTTTTAAATGGTTATGTTTCTTCTCACCAAAACACAGCAGATAATGAAAGAAAACAGTATTTTTATCTATCTCAAATGTAAGGGAAAAAAAAATCTTTATGGAGCAATCACTTAGATTCACTACTCATTTTTTACCATAATTAATCTTGTTTGTTCCTGGTTGTTTATCACATGCTGTCCATACATAAATCAGAGGTGACAACACATCTGACATAGTCCAGACTAAATGAAATCAGTCTTAAGATACTTGGGATCATAGGAACCACTGAATAAATAGAACTTCTATGTAATGGTCTAAATCTCTACCTCTTTTTACTCTTCACTATGAGAAAACAGAAGACAAAGGACGTTAGAGGTAAACTAAACACAAAAGTTCAGATCTGATTGTGAAATCTGCCACAACAATAAAGCTTAAAGACTCTAACTTCAATACAGGAGCTCAGCCTCCTCAGAAAGGAGCTGTGAGTATAAACACTGCATACACAGTATTTGCAGGGACTTCTTAAATATAAAATGACTTTACGTTACAAGGCCGTAATCAGAAATCTATAATGTTGGCAGTTGCAGGCTTTTTGTTCGTTTATTGAATGAAATTACGCTATAAATATTGCCCCCATTTTTTTATTATTATTATTAAAAGCAACACATTTTACATTAGGAGAAATAGAACATTTTTGCATACATTTTATAAAAAATCCAAAAGAAGGTTCTTATTAATTTACATTTATAAATAAGCTGTCTGCATTAGACATTACCTACATCTTACTAAAAAATACAAGTGTGGGATTTGCAGTTAGAAAGAACTACTTATTTCTAAATTTTATTTGTGTGACACCATTTTCCATTGGAAAAAGTATGCATGTAGACTGAGTAAGAGTGACCATGAATACTTATAGGTAGGAAGCAGATATTTAGCTTTCAGCTAATGACACTGTTGTCCAGGTTGATCAGGCCGAAAACATGTTTTTTTCGCAGTGGAAAATTTAATTAACATTTTGCAGTCATTACACTGTTCCGCTGTTAAGCTGATTTTGATCAAGCTGTTAGTTGCCGTAAAAGACTAAGATGTCCTCAATTACTATACACAGCACAGTGCATTAATCATATTCCTGACATTTTCAGATCTGGGTGGATCTGTTTTGTTTTGTGAATACGTGCTGTATCTGAAGCATGCGCTTCAGATATCACCAAAAGGATATGGAAAAATCACAGAAGAAAGAACAGAAAAACTGTATGAAATTGGAGAATCATAAGATGTAATTGAGGCCAGAAGTAGAAGTCATTAATTTCACAAGAGAGCTTTAGATGGTATAAAAACCCACTTCAGATGCATTAGTTGGATATCATTTTCCTTTTCAGTAAGAGTAAGATCAAATCAAGGCAGCCTCATAGTAAAATCCTACAGTTACACTCTGCAAAGAGGGGTCATTCTAATTTCAGGGTCTTTTACTACACAGTAAGACAACTGACTGAACTATGAAATAGCATTAACAACATAAATATATTCCGATGTCCTCTCTTTAATGCATTCAGAAATTACAGAAGTATTTTTGATTTTGTGTTTGCAGGAATGATGATGATTCTTCAATTCCTTTTGCCTGACTTTAAAACACTTATACGAAGTGTTTTAAATATATATTTAAAATATATATTAAAATATATATATATTATATAGTTAAACTATTTTAACTATAGTATTGCTAAATATTCTGCCACTGCTAAATGTTGCACTAATTACCAAATTAATGTTTTTAAAGGCTGTGATGACATAATAGTTTCAAGGGTTAGAAGCTCTTGACCAAAAATGAACTTGTTTACTATAAACCCATTACTTTTTTCTTATCTTTGGATGCTTTTTTTCTTGAACAAAATACTGTGATTCAGAGCAAGAAAGTGGAAAATTATTTGTACTAGTATATACAAATTACTCAAAATAGAAAACTATACTACTTACAGCCCTCAGAGAATCTACTGTCAACAGAAAGACAGTTTGATACCCTCAGAAGAGTGGTTTCCAAAAATTAGGTATATAGCTTCAACTTAACATGCAACTTATACTAACTAATCTACAAAGGTGGTTTTGGTAAGCACAGATGTTTTAGTGTTTATACTGTGCGAAGATTCTGAAGAACCCAAAGTTATCAAGGTTCAACTAAATCATCATTCATTCAGAAAAAAATCTGAAGTGTGTGTTGATGGCACACTCATTTTGACTAGACTGTGTGTTACATCCAGGCCTTTTTATGAAATTTTTGAGAAGATGAAATGCTATTTATTCACACTCAAGAAAAATGAAACAGAGTCACTTTTATCCTAAGACTCTCAAGTTCCTGCTTGCAAATTTATAATTCACTTGAAGACAATACACAGATTTTTGAAACAGAAGAACTCCCAAGTTTGTCAGATTATGATAATGATAGAAATCAGTGTGTACTGTAATGGTTTTAGCATCAGTGAGGTTCCATTGCTCTCCAGCTACAATCCCATTAGTCTGAGCTAGGATGTTGATCCCAGATATTTCTGGCAGGTATTACACTTTTTAGAAACTTTTATGAAAACCTCAATGCATAAAATGCACTCTATTATTTTTATTTTAAGGTCTTAGACAAGTATGTGGAACGCCTCTCGCAAAAGATTGTCTATTAAAGCATGAATATGTGCTGAGACACTGTGCTGTACACCAACAGTTTAACAGTTCTGAATGTACTTAGCAAGAAACATCCTATCCCTTTTATTTACATGTACCAAAAATATCTTTGGGAAAATATATAAACATTAAATGAAATGCAAATTTGGCATCTGTCAGTTCAACCTTCCCCACTTCAACTTGAGTCACATGAGTTGGCTGAACTGAATATTCTGAATCCAAGCAACCTTCTCTTTACTCGTAGACTCATTCACACCTCACCTCAGTGCCAAACCACCACCGACTAAGGGACAGATTTGTCTACTGAAAGAATAGCAGATTGTAGGAATGAGGTTAAATACATTTTGCTGTTACCATAAGCATGTACAACTAACAGAAAAAGGAATACATTTATTTGGCGTTTGAGACAGACTATTTCTGTACTACAGTAGTCAGTTACTATTCAGGTGAGAGAAGTAAAATACTGAGAACACAAGAGTTAGTAGATATATCACTTTGGGTAGGGCAAAGAAGATCAGAGGCACTTCAAAACTTTCAGTGCAGGCATAACACTGCAGTATGTAGATCCAGCTACTGTGTTTCAATAGCAAGACTAGCAATAATGGTAAATATGTCTAAATTTTACTTAAATTTTCCACAGACTTGAGCATCTGTCACTAACAGTATTTAAATTTCCTAAGTCCCATAATATTTGTACATCTTATAGCACACTCCTGGAAAAGCTGAAAGCCCACAGCTTGGACAGGTGCACTCTTTGCTGACTAAGAACTGGATGGATGGCCGGGGCCAGAGAGTGGTGGTGAACGGCACTGCTTCCAGTTGGTGGCCGGTCCTAGTGGTGCCCCTCAGGGACCAGTGTTGGGGCCAGTCCTGTTTGATATCTTTACGGATGATCTGGATGAGGGGATCGAGTTTACCATTACCCTGTGTCAGGAATAGTGTGGCCAGCAGGACCAGGGAAGCGATTTTTCCCCTGTTCTCAGTGTTAGTTAGGTCGCATCTCAAGTACTGTGTCCAGTTATGGGCTGCTCAGGTAGGAGGGATGTTTGAGGTGCTGGAGTGGGTCCAAAGAATGGCAGTGAGGCTGGTGAAGGGTCTGGAGTAAGAGAAGAGGAGGCTCAGGGGAGATTTTATCACTCTGTACAACTATCTGAAAGGGGGTTGTAGCCAGGTGGAGGTAGGTCTCTTCTCCCAGGTAACTAGAGACATGACAAGAGGATGCCGTCTTATTCTGTGCCAGGGGAGGTTTAGGTCAGACATGAAGTAGTTCTTCACAGAAAGGGTGATTAGTCATTGGAAAGGGCTGCCCAGTGAAGTGGTGGATTCATGGCCCCTGCGAGTATTTAAGAAGAGACTGGATGTGGCACACAGTGCCATGGTCTAGTAACCAAGGTGATATTAGGTCACAGGTTGAACTTGGTGACCTCAGAGGTCTTTTCCAGCCTAGTTCATTCTGTGATCTTCACGACTCTTCCTTTAAGCCATAAAGAACTATCAGTGTTTTTCCCCCAATGAAATAAGTATCTGTACTATAAACTTTGATTATATTCCATATATAATCACCATCTATACTTCAAGATTATACTGAACTCTGAAATAAAAATTCCTGTTTCCTGCTTCTCTCCACATGTCTGTAGTGATGCCTATACGTCTTCATTTAACATTGTCCATGTATATTTCAATGTCACCATAAAGACTCTTTAATCTTTTCAGTTCTCTATGTGATATTAACTATTTCACTGTTATAATACTTTTTTGATGTTTTCACTGAAGATTTTTAAGTAAAATTTGTATTCCAGTCCAGTTTTAGTTTTTTTGTAGAAATAACTACTCTTTCAAAAATACAGAGATAACAGAAAGAACTTTTAATAGAATTTTAATAGAATCCATAATTTTATTCCATTAACTTTAAAAAATATCCCTCTTATCAAGAGCATTACAGTCTTATTTTTAAATTTTTTGATCTCAAGATCACCTAGACATGCACGCTCAGAAATTAATCTTGATTTTATGCTCTAAATCATTTCACTTGGCTATAGGAGAACATATTCAATTCTCAGTAAAGTTTTCCCTACTATCGCTTTAAGCTCAGGGAACAATCCAAAGGCAGCACTAGCATGAATAGTCACGAGTGCTAATATGGAATTGCAGCTACTTAAATAAATATTTGAATCAAGATAGCTGCATTTGCAATTCTTTACATTTGAGGGCTCAGATGTGTTATTCACTTGTTAAACCACTTATGCTTAAGAGTAACATAAGCTCTGTGTAAATAAAAAGAAAAGGCATCTCATCAATGACAGAACAAGACACTCAGCAGAAGAGAATATGATAATATCCTCTGCCATTCTATTTTTGCAGAAGAAGAAAGGTGGAAACCTTTTTATTTTTAGTTCTGATAATTACAATTTATGTTAATTCAGCTTTAGTTAGCAAAAGAAAACAAATTTTAAAAACCAGATAATTTCCTAAATTTAGAGAGATCCAGTTTTAATAATGCCTTTGCCATTTATCAAGGAAAATTTGATTAGATATTATTGCTGAATTAAGGTGAACCACCTGCCAAACAAAATCAATTTGTGTAAGTTTTATTTCTAGATTGAACTCTGCACTAGACACAGAATCAACTCTGTTGACTAGTTTAGAGAAATACCCTCTGAGGTTCAGAAGCTGAACATAACGAAGTTACTCATATGGAATTCCTTTAGAAGCAAAAGGCTGCTAAAATTTTCCAGTGTGATTCTTCTTCCATTTTCTAAGGCACTTCTCACCGACCAGCCATTCTAAAATACATCATGGAAGCATTCTCTACAGATATTGAATTATTTGATCAAATGGCTCAATCAAATTATGTGGCAAACATAAGTGGACCATACTTTTTCTCAAACTACCTAAACTCTGACTTCAAGTATTATTTTTCCGTCTCGCTTACAATGTACCAGATAGCACAGCTGGATACTTAAGATCTAAAAAGGATACCAAAAGGCAAAGGTTGAATTGATTTTTCAGGGTAAATGCAACAAAGAGGAATATTACTCCTACTGCAAATAACGATGAAGACAGCCTCCTCAAAAGCAAGAAGAGATGCCTGTTGCAATACATCTGTGCATCTTTTCCAAATATAAAGAAGGTCTCAGTACTGTATTATGCTATTAGACAAACATCTTACTTGATCTCAATAATAGCTAGTGGGCCCCAAAGTACTCAATTACTTTACTTACAACAACAACTCACTGACCTACTGAAGTGAATTAAAATTGTCATGTGCTTAAGGTTTAACTGGCTTAATCTCTTACTGAATCATAATTCCTAGCAAGATAGTCTTTATACAATCCCCTTACTGACTTTTTTTACAGTCCTGGTTACTTCCATTACCTCATATTAAAATAGCAGTATAACTGCGTGAAAATTCTTACTAAGGGTCTAACTCCATTTAAAGCAAAGCAATGTGTTCTGCACATAAATCATTTTTTTCTTATTCCTCCATTTTTATAATCTCTGCCTCTGTGAAGGGAGGCAACAGTGTTTTTCATTGTTGGGAAAGTACTAGCATACTGGGTGCATATTTGATTAATGCACATGAAGTGAATGCTGTCTTTTTTTCTAGAGTCCTTCTTTTCCCCAGTACACCCTCTTAGAATAGTGTCTATAGAACAGGCATTTTTGAAAAGAGGTGCTTAAAATGTGAACAAAAAAAATAGAATCATATGTATTACAGATAAAAATTGCCTAGTAGGCCACCTATTCTACCTACGCACTAGAACAAGATTGTTCTCCATGGTACATTTTCTAGTATTACACTGGTCATATTTTTCATGTGCTAAACAGGACTTTTACCATTTCTCTTGAGAGATAATTTCCACTTTATATATATTTATGAACAAGTATTCTCCAAGCTTCTAGCTACATTTTCTGTCTTTTAATTTTACCATAAAATATTCTATATGAGAACACTCTACATATTCCTTCCTGTCTTTGGGTTTTATACCTTCTAAATATTTCACAGATCATTTCCTCAACCCTCTGATAATCTCTTAGCTGACATATAAACATTTGTTTAAAAACAAAGAAACAAACAAAAACTAACAAACAAAACCCACCAAAAACCCAAACAAAAAACCAACCAAACAAAACAAAACAACAACAAAAACAAACAAACAAAAACAAATAGAAACTGTTTTTGGAACACGTCATTTGAACACATATTTTAAACTATACATATGCAATATATATACACACCAAGAGAAACATATATGCATATAAGATAAATATGTATTTAATGCCTTCCTCTTAAAAAAAACCTGCCAGCATCTTCACTTCATTCATCACGGAATCATTCTCAATAACATTTTAGGATATTGATTTATGTATGTTTGGATGGCATTGCATCTACAGTCTGATGTGGAATGTCTTGTTTTCTACTACACAACAGTGAAAATTTATGTCTTATAGATATATATAACAACGCAGCATCTATAAAGTATTAAATTATAAATTAGCTCCATTATATAGTAGTCTGGAATCATAACAGATTTTACTGAAAAAGACAACATTTTCTTTTAGTCTCATTATGGAACAACTGCAATCTCACTCCTAAATGTCAATAGCATAATTTTTTTTAAAAAAGATATCATGGATAAAACAAAATTAAAAAATTCCACAACTTAATAAAATTAGACTTTGCTACTGACTCCTGTGCTATTACAGAAGTTAATTCAGGAAATATGGTCTAGCTTAAACCACTCAGTAACTGAAAGCTATTCAGTCTGGGTTAGGCAGAAAACTGTCAGATATAATTTAGATAAAGCTGATTCATCATTGGTGAGAGGTAGCTATATTAGAAACAACTCAGGAGTCAGGCAGTCCTGTTTTCTATGGTTCATTTAATGAAATTATAACAATCGTAGCAAGTAATCTTAAATCATTGAAAAGTTGATGACTTAGTCCTGTTATGTACCAGTAAGTATATATATGCTAATCTAAAGAATATGGAATTACTAGACATACAAACACAGAAATTAAGATCTACATTTCTCATATAGCATATGAAGTGACATCTGACATTACATAGGAATATTTGCTTTGGAAATTACACAAAGACAGACTTTTAATGCAGTTTCTATGTTTTCTTACCACTTATCTTGGCCAAACCCAGATTACATGAATTCATAAAAAATAAGTAGGTGAGAGTTCTTAGAGACATCTAATAATTTAACTATTGGGTTTTCCTCTTTGATAAGCATATACTGTTGCTGAATACATGAGAGGAAAATGTTTTGTTTTCTTTTTTCGTTTCCTTAAAATATTTTATCAACCTTGTTTGTCAACCAAAGTCTCACAATTGCCATGTTACAGTTCTGTTTAATGGCTCAAGTCTGCTAAAAGTATCTGAAACACTTCTAATCCCGTGCAGAATTCTAGAGATCTCTCTTAGCACAAAGGGAACAAAAAAGGCACAACAACTACCTGTAGAACAGGCCCTGTACAGTATTAGCCTGATAGCAATCCCCGCACCCACCCCCCAGGAACACCACATACACACAGGACATTCACAGCAGTTGAGAAGGGTCATAAATCATCAAAGACCACCAAAGAGCCCCCCCAACTCATTCCTGAGGCCTTCCACCACCAGAAGACTGCACATGATCCAAGTGAGGTAAAATATCTAGAGCCTGTCACAAGAGACTGCAGGGCTTCCTCCCCACCAGGGAGGTACCTTGAAGGTATATTACTCCACTGATTCTGTGTTTTGTTGATTCTGTGTTGTTTTCTTCACCAGAAGAATGAGACCCACAGGATTCCACCACATTACACAGAGTGATGATACCTTTTCTAATTTAATCTCTGTCACTTTTTTCCTTCCCTCACCCCCCGCCTCCTTTTTTTATTTCTTTCTATCGTTCTTTCTCTGCCTCACATTTGCCATTAAATAAAACCCAGACTATTGACTTTGACACCTGGTCTCATTTGTATCTTAGCTTGGGCAGAAGCATTTCTAATAAATTTAGTAACTGGATCCTAACACATTGTTTACTCAAATACGACAAATACCATATATGACTAATCTTAGGTCTAGTTAAAGACTTCTGAATTTCAAGCAACAAGGAAAGTGAATAATTACATTATTGAGAGCTCTGGATGTTTAAAACATTTAAATCCTACTTTATAATGTCACATTCAGTATCTAAAACTTATATTTACAGCTTCTGATGTAAAGTGATCTAAAGGCATTTCAATTTTACAGTGAAATGAGATGTCATCCATGGATCTTTAGTATCAGCAAGAATCAATGAAGTGGCAATTTGCAGTAATAGGCAAAACCTAAATATGGCACACCTGGGAAAGAAGCTCTGAGGACAGAGCTAGAACAGACTCATCCCAACTGTCTTTATTCCAACAAAGGCTGCATTAAGCCAAGCTCTCTAACTCCATTAAAGTTTTAGCATGCAATAAAATTAACGTTCCTCTACATATTGATTTTTCATTTAATAAAATGCAACACTCTGCAAAAGAAAATTTCTTCTCATTGCAAGTTTTTGTATTTGTTTCTTTCTTTGGCCTAATTTCACCTGGCAACCAAAGTGCCCCACATCCAAGGCTGTCCCATTGTCATTAATCCCTCTGTCCAGGTAAAGTAATGCATTGCAATTGCTCCGTCATTGTCACATGCAAAACTTCTGATGCAAAGTCAGTCCAAATTCACATCATAAAATAGATAGCTTCACTGGGCTACAGTAAAACATCATGAAGTTAGAGGTTCCCCACTTCAATTTAACAGCAATGTTTTTCAATTACCTATTGTAAAGGAAAAAAAAAATCATCTCTCAGACAGGACAGTCAGTTCTTGTCTTGAACAACACTAAATTATTGTATTTGTTACGAAGTATTTTGGAACGTAAAACAGACCAAGACAGTAAAAAGAGAACAGTAAGTCTGGAGTATCAGCAAAGGGACCAAATAACTACACAAATTCACAAATGCTGCCACAATATGAAAGACATACCACAATTAAACACAAAATCATTCTTTGAAGAATTTTTTAAGTGGAGGGTACATTTAGGAACAAAATAAGATGTAGTTACCTCTACATCTGTAAGAGATATGGAGACTTACTGATCTCACTTCGGTATTTTCAAATTATTTGTCCTAGTTACAGCGGCCAGAATCAGTTTATCACTGTGTGGGCATAACCCAAACTGTGTACTCTACACCTTCTATCTCATTTCTCATGAACTGCTAATAATGGATCATTTGCAGCAGCTGCCCAGGGCACACCTGACACCTCAGGCTACAAACTGGGTGATGAAGATCACTGTGAGACAGGGGAGTGCTTCTGTCTTCACACCAATGACTCAGAGGTGAAAACTCCCCTTCGGCGAGCCATTAGCACCTTCACACTCACCTGAGGGGTCATGTCTGCTAATGGGCCATCAGGGATTTCAAAAAGATGCATGACTCACAGAGTTAAATCACACCTGCCCGGGGGGAGGTACTCAGTATTTTTAGTTGAACCTGAGCATATAAAATCCTCGGCTTTTGGCGAACCACTTGTTGGATCCAGAGGAGGATCAGAACCTCAGCAGGACTGTGACTGCCACTCTTGACCATTATTCTCACTAATATGTTTTCCTTTCCTTTTACTTTACACTCAGGGGGACTATGTGGTGCTCAGCACAGGGGGTAATGAACACCATTCTGTTCCTGTCCCAGGGCGCTGGGTTATACATCTGGGTTTTATGGGTTAAAACCCAATTTTTCTCTGTATCATTGCATTTATTGTAACCTTTTTAGTAAATTATCACTGTGACTCGTAATCTCTTTTTCAAGTTGGGTTCATTTCTTCTGTCAGTTTACCTTTAAACCAGCACACAAAGCTGACTAACAACTGCTTTATAATGCAATTCAGACACTGTAAGAATGTAAAAAAAAAAAAAAAATTATAACTGCTTTGAATTTTATTATAATTTTCCCAGATTATTTGTGTTAAAAATTATTTCCTCCCTCTACTAATCTTTTCTAATTATTTTTCTTGGCACAAATATTCTGTCTTAATACATCTATAATGCAATTTCCCTTATTATCTTTGCAAAACTCAATTTTGTAAGTATTTGCTAGGCTTCTTCAGAGTTTATGTGGCCTGTTTTTTTTCCATTTGAATCCTAGTGAAAGGTGAACCTCGCAACTAAAATGTCTGGATTTCATATTTTTTTCCTTGATATAACTCTTTATGACAAAGCATTTAGTATTGATTTTAATAAAAGTTAGACCAGTAATGATATAATTAAGAATGCTTAAAATTATAGACATCTTAGAAACCAATTTGTAGAGCAAATTGGAAGAAAACATTATTTCTGTGTTACAGATTAAAAACTTAAAGGTACAAATTGATTAAGACATGAACAACAGCTGGCATATCTAGCAGTGTGCATAAGGAAATTTGACCCATGCTCTAAGTTCGTTGAGCACAGTAGTAAATAATGCAGATGGTCACTGAATTCTTTTTCCCAATGGCTCAGCCACTGCTGGAAATATGAAATCAAAAGAGTAGGACAAGCTGAAAAAAGCAGACAAAGCTTTTCAAAGGCTTACATAAAGCAAAGTACACATCTCAGTGTATTTATCAGTGTTATCAACATTAAGAATTTTCTTCAGTTACCACAGAACAAAATTTATTGTTTTATGGTCATGATAATGTGGCACTGTGTTTTGAAATTCAATTACTTAGCACCACCTGAACTGGAATCTTACTTTCTTTGTTTAGTATGAAATTGTTTTGTCAGAAGCTTCTTCTCATCAGTCTCTTGTTTAATTACTTTCGTCTTTAGCAACCACAGCATCCACAGTTTTTTAATTATATGTTTGGGTAGGCCCTAAATCACTGCAATAGACATGGACAGGACAACCATCATTTGTTTCTGTGGTAAAGAAGAACTGACTGTGGCTCAACACTGCCATTTGTAGAATTTACATAAGCACATTAATTAGCTTTCCTTTGTTTCTCTTCAAAACCGTATTAAAATACCAGACACAGCTGTCTCTACAAAAGATTAAATTCATGTCCTTTCTAATTCATGATGTCACCCCAGTCACAGCCAATTTCCAGTAGTTTTACTTTCAAAGAAAAGAACCAATAAAAACACCACTATAAAATTTTACATATGGAAGTTTAGTATTTATTTGAGACCCTTTTGTCACACCACTGAGCAAAGATATATAGGCCAGTATTCCTGAAGTTATATCAGACTTCATTTGCAATAAAATAAGCAATTGTTATGACACAAACTGAGAACTTTTCCTTGAAGAAGATTGCTTTCTCACGTACTGTATCAGTTTTGGCTGGAATAGAGTTAATTTTCTTCACAGCAGCTGTTACAGGACTGTGTTTTGGATTTGTACTGGATACAGTGCTGATTACACAGGGATGTTTTAGCTATTTCTGAGCAGAGCTTACACAGAGTCCAGGTCTTTTCTGCCTCTCACCCCACCCTGCCAGTGAGGAGGCTGTGGGTGTACAAGGAGTTGTGAGGGGACACAGGCAGGACAGCTGACACCAAACTGACCTCAGGAATACCCCAGACCCAAAGGCATCATACTCAGCATATAAACCTGGGGGAAGAAGAAGGAAGGCAGGAACATTCAGAGTGATGGTGTTTGTCTTCCTGAGTCTTTGTTACGTGTAACGGAACCCTGCTTTCCTGGGGATGGTTGAACACCTGCCTGCCCATGGGAAGGGGTGAATGAATTCCTTGTTTTGTCTCACTTGCATGCTCAGCTTTTGCTCTACCTGCTAAACAGTCTTTATCTCAACCCATGAATTTTGTCATTTTAACTCTACCGATTCTCTCCCTCATCCCCCTGTGAGGTGAGGGAGCAGTTATGTGGAGCTGAGCTGCTAGCTGGGTTTATCATGACACAAACACATACAACGAATCTACAGTGTAACATTTAAGGCTAAGCCAAATCACTGAGGTTTTATATTTTCTGATAGGGATAATCAGAACACTTTGTGGATATGTATCATATTCAAAGTACCATATTAATTTATGGAATAAAGTCAGTGGTTTGATGTGATGGCCAAAAGAGCCTTTCAGGAGACTGAGAACAAAAATTTCTCAATCTGAAGAGTTACAGTAACAGTAGCAGAGTCAAAATTAGCACAATTATAAAATCAAAATAATAAGGACAAAAATGAATTATTTTATTGTTACTGCTATGATTTCTGGCACACCACAGTCAATAACCTTATATCTACAGTGTTCCAACAAATGAGGACAAAAGGAAAAGGACAATGACCATGAAGAAAGTCCATTAAGAGACTGAACCCACTTGTCCTATGTGTTGAAATTACTATGATTCCCTTTATTCCTTAGTTAATATTAATAAGAATATTACAGTTAGACTTAAACACCACTTACACATCATACAGCATTCTTAATAGAAAATTTAACAGGTAAGAAAACCATTGTGAGGGGTGGGGCCAGTTCCGCGCACACTGTGCCTCACCTAAAAAATCCATTGTGCAGGCTTATCCCAAGATCTTCGTTCACGAAGTCTAGCCAACAACAACAACAAACCATTGTGAACACTCACTTTTTCACCTGTTTCTGCAGGTTTCTATATTTAAGAGAAAGAAGCAAGAGAATGTTTACAAGTAAGAAAGATAATTAAAAAGAAAAAAAAAGGCTTGTTAACAATCAATAGTGAAAGGCGCAGTACTGACAACACCTACAAAACAAAGGATCAAGACAACACAAATATTTTTCAAGTTAGATTTTTCCCAAGACCAAACCCCAATCGTCCATCCACAGAAAGGTATATTTGTACTTCTGTGCTTATAAACAAACCCTCATATAAACCCCATATAAAGTGTTTATTACACTACACACAAACTTTATAGTCAGTATTATCTTTCATCTCCACTATGGAACTGAGAGTCAGACCTTGCTCTGGAATGGACCTACCTCTCTGTCTACCCCCCAGAGACTCGATATTGGCCAGGACTGATGTTTAATTAAACAATTAGCTGAGATGTTTTCAATACTTAACAGAAATTAATGGTCATCATAAACTGACCTCACTGTGCTGCCAAAATACATTTTAAATAAAGACAGCTTTAAGAAAATACTAATTTTACAAATTTAAATGCATTTAATTAGCAAGGAAAAAATAATTTAAAAGCATTGGTCAACCAGCATCATTATACCTAGACTCTCATAAAGATATTTTAAATTACTATCTAGGTAAGTATTACTTTGTAACCATAAAGGTCCAGAAAGAGATTGGGGCCCCCCAAAATAAATAAAATAAGTGTGAAGGCCCGCGAGTCAAAGGAGCTGCTTTGAAAAAGACTCCTAACTGCATGCTAGACCTGTAGCAGTAACCGCATTAAGCAAACCCAGAAGCTGTAGAGAAGGCAGAAAAATGTAAGTAAGGGTAGACTATTGCTCATGACACATAGTGTTAGTAATCTTCTCTAACTGGCCATGCTTCTGCAAAGCATTTAAGCGTGGTACTAAAGGGTTCTCCTGGCTAGGAACACCTTCTTGAATTGAGCCTAAGAACCCTGTGGAGTTAGGGCCAGATAAAAACAATCTTTTAATTTGTTTACAGCCCTTAAAGAAGACATTTCTCATTCCAGACATCCTTATATAGCCTGACTTTTTGTGCTTTGAAGGCTGAAGGGGGGAATTACTGCAATAGACAACTTTCACTCAGAAAATCAGTCCTTTGTGTCTAGGAAAATAAATCTCAAGAGTCATTAAATATGCAAATATATATCCAATTTCTTTCCATTATGAAGACAATGTGTTCCTAGTTCCTCCCACTTTACCCTCTAATATTTCAGTATGGGGTAGGAGGAGATTAAAGATCTTTGATTCAGAAAGAAAGAGCATTTTGGTTTCTGTCTAGTTTCCAGCTTTTAGAATTTTGTATTTTAGATATTTAATGTGACAAAAAGATCAAGTCATTTCATACACTTGGACACAGAACCAACCCAGCACATTTACTTCGAATCTCACTCCCAGATGGTTATTGTCTGTCATTTCTGCAAAATAAGCCATCACTGCCAGCATATACACATTTGTTCTTCTGCTAACATTGTTTTACAACTTAAACATTCTCACTTTGCCAGTGCTTTTCTCTGTGAGGAGAATAAAAAGACAGTACAATTTCTTTATTCTGCAATGATAAATAATGAGAACTTTTAAGTTATTTTAATAATACCTGTATAAGACAGAATCTCTATTTCCTCAGCTTTACCTACCCATCTTGCACTTCTTCCTTTTAGAATTCATGTTTTGATCACAAGTGACCAAAACTACAAACAGAATTTCAGATGAAATCCCACCAGCACCATGTACATTGCCTTTAATATTTTCTTTCCACTTCTAAAAATGCTGTAATACATCCTGATATGTCTTTACACTTGTGTTTTTTCATTGCCATGTCACATTTATGGCTTTAGTCACCCTGAGACTAAGAAAGCCAGATCTCTCTCTTCTTCTGACACTTTCAATTACAACTCCCAGCTTATAACAGAAAAATGGTATTAGTTCCTAATTAGACTTTGTACTGCACACTTTTGTTTCACTCACCCTTGCCTCTCTGACTTTTCCATCTGACTTTTACATCTTTTTTATCAGCCAGTTTCCCAGACACTAATTTGGATTCCAAGAAATATTTCCTATTGGCTCCAAGTTAGGCCACAGTTTAATACAAATTTTTTTCATCAGTAGCACTGATCTCAATTCTGAAACTAATCCAAGAGTGGCAAAAAAATGTGGCTCCACATTGGCTCCCCTGTCCAGTTTATTATGCAAATTCTTCTGCCAACAGTCAACATTAGAGTGAAAACAAGCCTAGAAAGGAGGATGTGCTTCTTTCAACAGTGATGTAATCCAAAGATACATCAGCCTGCTCCTGAGGCATTACCCTTTAGTTCTTCACTAACCTCAGTCTGTCTAACAGCTGATTGCTACAATCTTCTCTTTGCTATTAGACTTCATCATTGCACTGCTTCAGGATGCTAAGAATGTAGGTCACCATTCACCTGTTGCCAATGTCAACCACCAGTGTACAGACAGGGCTGAGCAATGGGTGGGAGGACGAGAACCCATGGAGGGGGTGGGAAATGCAGCTGCTGTGCCAGAAGGTTGGAAAAACCACATCCATCAAGTTAATCTGCAAAGGTTGCTTTACAGCCCAGTACCAGACTGGTAAGAACTTGCTGCTCCCAGAGGACCAGAACTTTCTCACCTTGTGCATTTGCTTGCTAATTTTGTCTCTTTTCCCTGCTCCCAGCCATGCACTCTTACTCTGGGCATTCCTCAGTCCCTTTGTGTTGCTTGCACCCACCTCAAAGCCAACAACTGCGTGAGACACTCGAGTGCCTGCATGCACCTATGCTATCCCAGGGGAACACTCAGCAGGGACTCAGCAAGGAGGAGAGAGGCATGAGCGCAGAACCATCCAGCTCTTTTCTTTTGCATCTCTTCTCCTTTTCAGCTCTGTTATCAATAGATCATAATACAAAATAAGAAACAGTAGTACTAATAATGAACAACTAAGCAATAAATTTGAGCTGCTGGCTATAAACCAGCTATAAACAATTGCAACTCAAGACTTAAAAACAATATGCCAATCTAAATGCTTGAAAGTTTTTCAGAACTTGGGAAGGTTTAAATCATTCACTCAGACAGATTCCACAAGGTTATGGTAATTTTGATTGCTTGGTGAGGCAACAAGAAAAGTTCAGGGAAAGTTAGGCTTTTGTTCAGAAGAAGCTCAAAAGAGAAGACGAAATATACTGAGATACCACCCTGCATCATTGAAATAAACATTCACCATCTTGTTATATTAAAGTGCAGGCATACTTGCTGATATAGAAATATATCATTAAATAAGGAGTATTTCCCAAATATTTACTACTTAATCACTTACTTGTATAAAAACAAACCTGCTTTAAAAATCATGAAAGTTTAATGAGGACAGAAGGCAGTAGAGTAAGACTCATGAAACAAACTCTATCTCCAGAACAGCAGCTGAGAAAACATCCCACAGTTATTACATGACTTGAGAACAGAAAACAAGTTCTGACACAATTAACCTTTCAGCAATATAGAAAAGTTATTAAAAAGAGTAAGTGCTGTTTTCTTGAAGGCCAGAATCTGTATACTTTGCAAACTCCACTCAAAATCCCCAGTACTTTGAAACTGATAAACCACAGGGAGCAGTTACGATTCACTTCTATTTTTAAAAGAAGTAATGGAAGTACCAGAACATATTCATAGCAGTACTGTTGTGAATCTGTGAAATGGATTACAGGCTTAAGACTTAGTAAATTTATCTCGTCCTGAGCCACCACCTTACATCCTTATTAAAATATATATTTTTGTGACCATAGCATATGCAGTAATCTCTACCATGACATCTACCATTTTGCATTTTTCATGGCTTCAAGATAACCAAGAATAAATTTCTCTTTATAAAACTTTAGTTCTGAACCTCATCATGTAAAACATTTTATTACAACATCTCTCTCATTCCCTATAAGTATGTTTGGGAATGATTTGTCAACAAAAGTCAGAATGATTCCTTGAGATGTTACCAATAAATTACTGCAAATGAGCTACCAAATAAGCCCCATGATGCTGATGCTAAGTGTTTCATTTCCACAAGCTCTTTCAAGAGCCAGTGCATTATCCCACTGAACTACTGAAATATGGAATTACACGGTATTAAAGGTGAAGTATGTGTTTATAAAGCCTACTGAATGCTTTCAGAAATAAAGACCTATAGCCTTTTATTGTTTAAAAACATTTTCTCTTTCTTTAAGCCCTTTTAAAAGCCTATGAAAATTTTAATTTTCACAGGATTTACACACAGGTAAAATAATAGAAGTGTGGTTCTCAGAACAAAAATATTTGTCACGTACTATAGAGCTCTCTAATACTAGAGTTATTCTGAAAGGCTTGATTAATCATACTATTTAAAGGCTGTGACACATTTATTCTCAAATTAACACAGGCAAAGCTAAGAATTCACAGTTAGAAACCTGTAGAAGAGACAGCTTATGTGTTGGGACAGTTGGTTTTAAATTCTGGATCTTTTTGTACCCTGCCTGTTGCTGGTGTTGAAACCAGTTAATTCAGACATCTTAACTCTTTAGTGATTTGTGTGTTAAGAAAAAGGGGGGAAGTCTAATTTGTTTTTATTTGATTTCCTTTAAAAAGCATTTATACAGGTTGACACCCAAGAATCATAAAAACTAAAGAATAAAGATAATAATTCATATTTTACTTCACCTTAGCCAAGATCATAAAATTTAGACTCCATTTAAAAAAAAAAAAAAGGCAAGCTGCAGGACATTTATTTAAAGTACAGAAATATATATGACCATAAATATACTGAAGATGTCAGACAAATTTATAAATAAATATTTAAATCGGTTTTAATAAATTCTGAACATAGATCTTCAAGCTTTATAGAACCAAAATTTATTCAAGGCAGAGCAGTATAGACTTCCCTAGAGAGATACTGGATATTCTGTGCCATCAGCACCCTAGAACCCTTGGAGTGCAGTTGTGCTTATCACGGCTAAAGAAAAGGTCATACTGGCGTATGCCAAGTAAAAGTCTCCCTCACCAGTTCATCCAAGCCAGAAAATTGACCTTTCAATTTATTTGCCTTACAAGCTTTCAAAGCATTTACCCATGAAATATATACCTTGCTTCAGCTTTTTTGCACCAAAAAGAAGAAAAATGGACTGCATCCATGATTTTAGCCTTTCATGACTTAAACTGAGAAATGGGGTTGCAGCAGCTGACTCCGGGAGCATTGCAGTGAGGGGCAGCTGTTGCTCAGGCACCACTTATCCGTAAGTGTTTCTCCTGCCTGCCCCATGCACAGTCTGGATGGGAAAGAAGGGAAATCCACAGGAGCAGAGCCTATTAAACAGGTCTTAAGGCAGGCAGCAATGTCCTAGGGTCAGACTGTCTACGTGTTAAGCCCTACTAAAGTAGACCACTCCAGAGTAGTCTTTAAATCAAGATTACAGGAGTCTGCCACAGCCAAAGGAAGGAATAGATTACACACAAGTGCCAGACCTGCCACTGACACCCTTGAAAGTGTGTGATGCAGAAGACACCTTGAAAGAGGAAGCAGAGGACTGAAATCTCCATCCCTCTGGACAGAAGCTAACAAGGACAAAGACCTGAGAAGTCAGCAAGGAAGACTTCAGAGAAAAGGTGAACTGCTTTCTGTAAAAATTAGGGGCAAGGTGGGAGAAAGCAATTTTATATTCTTTGCACAATCACAAGAAGAAGGACAGTGACTGGACACAGGGAAGATGAATCTGTGGAAAGTGAGATTCAAAGCCTAAGGTAATTTATAGTTAGCTCAGTTAGGAATATTCAGTGAAAGTCAGTAATAAGAAGTTTGGCTTTTCTCCAAAAGTAGCTGCACTCATACCCAGAACCAGGATGGTCTCAGGTGGGGTTAATGGAATTAATGGAATTATTAGAATCTCCTCTCCTGGTTAAAAGTTACTGCTCCTGCCTGATGTACCAAATTATTCACCATTTAGGTTACCCCTGAGGCACATTTTTAAATAGCAATATTGAGTCTCCTTTATGTTTAGTTCAATATTCTCCATTTGACATAACAGCAGCCATGACAAAAATATGTGTCCTGAGAGTACAGTTAGGAAAATATAAGAATGTATCAGCAGTTTGATTTCTCCCTTTTCAACCCATGCATTTTAACTTCTTGGGTTTCCTGTTTGAATGTTATTACTATTTCATTAAGGCCATAACTATCTGTGTTCTGGTTCCTGAAAGCCTATTTGGCATAACATTCAAATTAGCAGTAATGAGAAGAATACTCCCTTCCATCATAAAGTTTGTTACATTGATGAATATCTCTCAGTAGGAAACTATGAAATGAGTTAATGTACCTGCCCATTAAAGCCACTTCAGGAGATGGCTGAACATATCGATGGCCTATTAGCTAAAGAAAAGTTCAATCTAAGGCCCAAGGAAGAAATACACATGTAGCTGAGAAGGGGATTTATTGCAGCTATTTCTTACAGCTACTCAAAGAAAAAACATATGTCAGCAAAATCAGGAGTGCTAAAAGATCACACTAAAAAGTTAGGCAATTTGGGGGCTGTAGGATTTTGCATATAACATAGGGGGTCTTATATGTAGTTTTCTGTGTGTATGTAAGGCTTTTTGCAACTTCTTTGTTGCTGAGTAGAACTCTGGGTAAAATCTAAGGCCTGACAATTATTTTAGAGAATATTATCAAAGGGATTACTTTTTTCAGAACTATCCAGAAAAATGGAAATCAAAGACTATAATATGGATTAGTTTCCTTTTTTTCTTCTGAACCTCCTGCAGTGCCACTCAACTCTTTGCATGTAGAGATAGACAAACCACTGTTTCAAAATGGCAAGTAAATGTAAATTACTCAACTTATATTTGCTTTATTTATACTTACATGGATAAATATTGAGAAAAGTTGTTTTAACAGTGAAAAGCGAATATTTCCACCAGTGTGGGGTTAGAAATTCCAATAGTCACAAATATTCAAGACTATCAAAAGCAGCTTAATAGATTTTAGAACACACAGATGAGGATTGACTTTATACAGAAATCTGATAAGTAGGTTTTATCTTGGATAAGAAAAAAAAGGACTGGAAAGATCTTGCTAGAATAATAGGTCTAGCATCTTCTTTTGTAGGCATGGTCAGCTATTTTTAAACACACCTCTTTTATAAATATGCCAACCAATATCTTTAAAGAAGTGTCTTAGCTAGTGACTGAGTTCATCTTGGTTGTGGTTGTTTTAGTTTACTCTTGTTCTTGATTCTCTACCCAAACTATTTCCACTGAAAATTTATCCCAGCATGTGGTGACTCAAACATGAAGAAAACAAACAAACAAAACCAAAACCAAACACTTTTCTAATTTCCAGACTTAAATTGAATCACAGTCACATATAAATTTTGTTCTTCTGCTATCTTTACCTCATTGTGTACCAGAAGGATGTATTTATCAGCAGGAATCTCATTTTCCCTCCAACTCTCCTACACTATACAAGGAAGCGTTTCTAAACCCCTCTGTAATGTGGGCTCTGCTGCCATCTGAGTAGTATTTAACTGGATGTGTTCCAGTTAGAGTTCAGGATGTCTTTCAAGTACAAAATCACAATTGCATTAATTATTCCAAATGAAGTGTCCTAAGTGTTACTAATTCCTTACTTCTCCCGGAACAACTGGGAACAACAATCCTGGAGCATTCTAGGACATATTTGATTTTTTTCACAGCTGTGGTATGCTGTGAACTCATACCTCTTGATCAACTAGCAATACAGAGGTATGTTCTCCTCCTCAGTTATTTCTAATAAGCCCACAATTTACAGCAGAATTATGTTTATTGGCTCCAAATAACCTTTCATTGTCAACTGCTTAGAGAGTAGTCCCATTTCTATTATTAAAGTTCACACAGACTTTCTGAATAATATTCCTGTGCCTTTCAGCTGCTTATTGTGGGAAAACCTCCCTCCTCCCATTCAACCCATCCTTTGCCTCCTCCTCACAGTGATGTCGTCATAAAATTTACTTGGCACTAAACATTTATATTATCTGCTGCATTTTATATTATATTTTTACCCAATTATCAAATATTTAAATTATTACAAAATGTTAGTTCCTGTTCTCTGGTAACTTGAATTGCAAATTAAACTACTAACTCTTAATTATCTCTCAGTATTTAATGGTCTTGATTCTTACCAGGTAAACTGACACTTGTAACAAAACAGATGTTAGGTCTCCCTGCGAGCACCTATCCCAGTTATTTTATAAAAAACTATTGGTTTCATCTCTTTTGTGATGATACTGATGGGAGTTAGATGCTGAATGCATCTTTTGAAAACATACCCATTAAACTGCAAAGGAAATGGTCATTATTACCAAACACTGAAGATCTTATTTTCTGCTACAAACAAAAATTTAAGGATAATGAATAGCAATGCTTTTAATGCTCCTTGAGACATATTGCAAATTCTTGCAATAAGATAGTAGAAAGCAAAGGTAACCATTAAAGTATTGAGCAAACACAAATATTCTGAAATATTAAAAATTGATACTTCTTACCTGAGACAAATGAGTTCTGATATCTCTATGTAATCTAAAGACATTTATTTTGCTTCATCTGAATTTATTCAGCTAAGTCAAGACAATGACACGTCAGCTTTATCAGAGCTGTCATGTTCCCCCGCATCTAACAGTCAAGAAGCTAAAGGAAAAAACCTATAGGGACAGGCTGCTCATTAATTGTGCACACAAGCACACACATAAATCCCATTGAGACATATTAGCTTTAAAAGTAAATTCTTGTCACCCAAAATGGCTCATAAACTATGCAACATATATTAAGAATAATTATTCATCAGACATATTAGATAGCAATGACTGATGACTTCAACCTTTTCATTTCAAAATAAATTGGCATTTATACACACAAAACATAGAGGAAATTAACTTTCCGTAGTACTGGTTTTGTTATCATATGATCCTAAAGAGTCACTGCCTTTGTAGGCCTTAAAAATGGGAATTTCCATCCTTGTCTTCAGTTTTCTAACCTGTTTGACAGAAAAACTAACTGATAAACTGATCAAATATATGACATGCTGGATAAGAACACTTGCTTGCCACAAACTTAATTTCCCTACAACTCTCTGATAATCTGTTATATTTTACATTTCTCTGGCATTTTGATCTTATTTGTGAACAATTCTGATCTTTGAGGAATATTCTGAAGTCCATTCCAAGCTATTTAAGTGCTTATACTTTAAAAATACACCCCATCAAACTAGATTCATCTGGCTGTACTAAGGCAACCTTTTCTTTCTGAGCATATCAATAGATATCATTGTTTGCTAATACAGGTGTTTGGTCAGCACTGAATATATGTGCTGTTCATGTGAGGTACATGTGCTGACCCAAATATATTTTGATTATTTACAGTCATATCCGAAACTTCATCAAGGAATTTTGCCGAAACAGACTAATTTTCCAGGCAAAGGTTAGAACTCTTGAGTGCATAGCCATCTCTTCAATCTTATTTTAGCCATTACTATTGGATAGGGACATCTTTCCACTTCAATCTAATAACCTGTTTTATTTCAGGGAATGAAAATCAGAACTCATATTTGTTGCTACCTAAATGGTACACCAGATTTCTCAAGAGTCCTTACAATAGAGGCAGGCAATGTGCAGGCCAAAACAACATCTGCTTTCCCTGCTTCATTTATTAATATTTTCATGTTGGTTTCTGTAAGAACAAAACAATCAAAATGTATACATATATATACAAATTTCTCAAATATATACCAATATGTATACTTTCATAAGCATGTAATACAATATTCTCTATTCCTTATAGATGGAGTGGGTTTATGCCTCTTTTGTTTCCTTTGCCTCTTTCTCAGTGCTATAATGCAATCCTCAGTGTCTG
Organism: Formicarius rufipectus; assembly: GCA_013399695.1. Classification (NCBI taxonomy): domain Eukaryota; kingdom Metazoa; phylum Chordata; class Aves; order Passeriformes; family Formicariidae; genus Formicarius; species Formicarius rufipectus. The sequence continues at coordinate 81,806 of VXAU01001331.1, read as the reverse complement.
AGCACTAGACTTCCAATGAGAGAACTATTCAAAACATGCACAGACAAAATAAGTGGTTTCCTTAGTAATGGGAACTATGTGCAAGCCTCTGAAACAGCTCCTCCTCCAGTAAGTCATTATGTATATGATCCCTTTCATCCCCCATATTACTGATGTAAGAATAGCTTTACATTTAAAGATAAATACCTAATGTGCACCTCTGATTTTTGGTAGTCAAATTACAGATGAGAGGGAAAATATTTACTGCATTCCCAAATACATTGCTTGGGTTTTAATCAGTAAGGATGTTGTATGTCCCAGTGACCTTTTAATTAATTTTCTAGATCTGCAAGTTGAAAAAAATAAAATTGTGTAACAAGACTAATAAGAACTTCACTTTGGTATCTTTGGTATCTTTTTTGCTATCACAGTGGTAAACTAAACTATTGCACTCCAATAGTTTAGTTTACCATATTCTGAACACACACTGTGCTTGTCCATGCTATTTCTTGTCATCACCAAGACAAATTCTTGCTATAGATGGCATGAGAAAATAACCCTGATACTTCTCTAAGTCACAGAGAAAAAGTAATTAAAAGCAAAATTACATTCTAATGTTAATATTTAGCTTAGTGACTCTAAATTTTTCTAAACAGCCAATATAGAACTTGTGCAAATAGTGATGAAAAGCATATAATCTAGAATTGCTATTGTTGCCCACCCACTTTTAATATTAAAGCACAATAAAATGTAACAAAATAGTTTGTTCAATTTCATCAAAAAAGGAAAGAAATTCAAGTTCAAAGTTCTGCCCTTAAGAAACACAGAGACTTGCCATATATATATATATATATATATATATATATGCTATTTATTGCCAAAAATGTGACATTATCAGGGAAAGTGTCTAAATTAAAGAAAAAAATGAGAAGGAAGTTCGCTCTCACTGATCATGTACTATTTGCCACACCACACAGTATCAACAGAAAAAGGATAAACCTGTTTCAGATAAAGAGTCAGTTAATATTCCATAGAAAGGAAAATAGATATGAACAAAGAAATGGAGTACATACACTCTGTTAAGGACTAAAAGATCAAGACCTGTCACCACCCATAAGAATTAGAACAAATCACTACCAGGGTGAAAATTCCAGGCCTTATATGCAGATCATTACTGCCACTATTTTTTTCATCAACCTTAGATACAGATTAGCTCAAATCCATGACACTAACAGATATATCCCATGAAAATTCTGGGTCCCATGAATAACAGGCAGATTCTTAAGAAGTCAATAAAGGCATCTCAGTCTTAAATCTCCGAGAAGATCCCAGTAAGTTATTACTTAATTACTGAAGACTGCAAAACCTGAGATGTCACCACAAGCAAGACATAAATGTACCGATGAAATCAAATTTTAAAAGAAATCCATACATTGAGCTTGAAAATTGCTTTACAGATATTTCACCCACCTAATCCAGCTGCATATAAAGATTCTCTAGCTGCTTTTCACTACTCCATCTTCATTAAGAGTCCCACATGACATAGCCAGGTTGTGGTTGCTATGTGTGACTCACTTCCAGCCTTCAGCAGATGCTGGTATGCCGGGAATTCTTGCCTATTAACACAGGGTCAAGGATGAAAATTAGAATAGCTCACATATCACTCTGTGTTGGACTCAGTTAAGATTTTTTCAGACCATAAGCCACTCCTGAGGAAGGCTGACTATAGCTCTGGGACCTATAATGAGGAGAGAGAATATAGCTCTTGCCTGGGATCTCGTACTTTCTGTTTCATGGAATACAGCTGCTAAATGAACAGGCAAATTTGCTGGACTGTGCAAAATCTCTTTGGCCACCAAGATCACCTCATCACCACTGCTTTCCTCAACTCCACCCCACATGACTGAATTTTCCTGTACTATAAAGGTTCTTTACTATGCAGTTACAGATTTTGCTAAATCATATGGCACCTACTACCTACATCCTTTTAATGAAGTAACTGGGGCTTTGTGTAGATGTGAACTTTTCCTTATGCAAAATTCTTTACAGATTCATGGCTTAGATTTGTTTCCCTCTGCTTTAGGAAACTATGCTATCGTATCAACACTAACTCAGCTATGATAAAAGACACTTGGTAGCAGGTTAAGTAATCTGAGCATAACGCTTTCCATTATGAAGTGCAACTGTAGAAATTTGGATTAATAGTTGGCAACAAGCCTTTCATCTTCAAAAAAGACAAAGAATGAGAGCTAGAAACGTTACTTTTGCTTATCATTGCAAATTATTCAATTTGGGAGGGATATAAATTAATAAAAATTACTCCTTCTTTGTATGGAAGCATAATCCTTTTAAGAAAATGTCGGTAGTCTGACCATAATATCTAAAAATGTGCATGACAATGTCAGGTTGATGACATTGAACTGAAAATACTGGCAGAATGGAGTTACACGAAGTGGTGACTCTTTTTTCTCTCTTCCAGGCAAATCACACAATGACAATTGGTTATAATTAATAAGGCAAATAATAAGTTAACTGATGACACCACTAAACAGATTTCTTTGAATCTGAGAAATCCTGGACCTTCACTCAGAAAGGAATACCTCCTCACGTCCCACATGGAAGACACACTAAGGGTGTGCTTTGCAGAAATGGTGAGAATTAATCTGTCAAACAAATACCAGCTTGTGTCCTTTTTTTACTCTAAAAGCTGCAAGAAGAAAGTGAGAAAAGCCACCATTGATCCTCCATTTCTTGTAGGCATGGTGCCTCACAAAAACAGGATAAGGACACGTAGTCATAAGTGATAAAGCTATTCAAAAAGTGTTTTCTCTTTTACACGTGGCCATAATCCATTTGCATACACATTTAAAAGAAACTTTTTTAACTGACAATTTCTGACAAAGTGTGTAATCTAAGAATTTAAATCAAATAGTTGTGGGGCTTTTACTTTAACTGCATAGTATTTATTGCAGTTTTTAATTACACTTGCTGCTTTCTAAGCACAGTTGTGTTCTCAGAGCCCAAAAACACTAGAAATGGTCACAGTTAATACCCTGAACCACAACAAGCCTACAGGTCACAGCACCAAGCCTGCCAGAGTTGAAGAAGCATTTGGATGATACTCTCAGGCACCTGGTGTGGCTCTTGGGGATGGTTCTGTGCAGGGCTAAGGGTTAGACTCGATGATCCCTATGGGTCCCTTCCAACTCAGCATATTTTGTGATTCTGTGATATTAAGGCCCAAGGATGCTCCACTTTTCTATGTTAAGAAAAAAGGGGGAAAAGTTTGAAACCCTCTTTCAATTCTGAGAAGAATGCAGACAGAAACTCACTGTATTTTAATAACTAATGTTTTTATGCAGTGTTCATTGTCCATTACAAACCACTAATTACTTAGTTTATTTCATGTTCATTCAGTAAACAGATAAAATGCAAGGTCAATAAATTGCTGGAGTTAGTCTACATTAATTTCATCATCTCTCTATCAGTCTGAGAGAATTTTTTTTTTAATATCCTGTAGCCTATTAGATTATTTAGATGATTCTGGTAAAATAGTATACATTGCTATTTTAAAACCACCAAGCATCTTAGTGAAATCAGCAGGAAAATAACTTAATGAACTTTAATGATCATAATTGTATTGGTTAGAAAAGATACTTTTCTCCTGCAGATAGTTTGAAAAAAATATTCTTTAGCATTATTTAAACTATAAACTTCTATTATTTCACTTTTTTTATGAAACAGAACTTTATTATGATATAATAACACTTTAACTAATATGTAAATGTATGCCTATCAAGGAAGCACTTCAATTGCATACATAGTCTATCATAAGAACTCACTTTCTTTATGCAAGTATACTTTAGCTGACTTAATTATCTAGCCCTCTAATTACACAGTCCATACCAATCAACCAAAATGAAGTGCTTCTATAATCTTAATTTCACATGTCAAATCATTGACTATGTTTTTGCATGATTCTCACGTTAATTAGAAAGAGAGTTTTTGAATGATTGACAGTGAGTACATGAGGAGGGTAGGGGCAAAACCCAAGAAAGCTTACACGTAGGGCAATGCTAGTTCCTGCCTATTCCCTTTCCCCCACATTTGTTTCTCCACTGGCTAAGAGAAATGGTATCTATTTGGCTTTAACAGAACATTTTCATATTTTCAACTTTGCTCAAACTTTTTGAAATTTTCTTCTCTCTTACTCCAACCATTATCCCACCTCTAGATAAGGTTATACCTCTGAGGGGGGGATAGGTAGGATATGTCTGAGATCAAGAAGGATTTCCATTTTTCCTGTGGGGGCTAGCATGGCAAGAAGTCTTACTTTCCTGGCTTTGACTTGTGCTTACTCTAGCATATCTTGAGAATTACCCCATCTGACATGGGACATTATGTTGTGCTGCAGGGAAGGATCATAAGTTTACTCTGGCATGTTTACAGTGGGTTGCATTTGTAGCCCATGGTGGTGAACATTATACACTATCAGAGGCTCTAAGAGCCATTGCATGGGGCAAAGGAGAAATAAGGTTTCACCCATGAGCCCTGAGGGTACAGAAAGGCGACACGACTTGTCTCTAACCTGAGGCGTTCCCTATCCAAACTCAGGGAGGAAGACCTGAAAGGCAACTAAAGACAGGTTAGGCCCAGCGTTTTTGTTGTAACTCTTGTATCACATTAGAAAAATTTGAATGCCCTTAGTAAGAGAATGGGAGAATATCAAATGGCCTTACCCACACCTAGAGTATCTCACATACTTGCATATATCTGTCACTTAAATGCCATTATTTCATCTGTCAAGCAGTCCCACTCAGTTGTATGAACAGCACAGAATTAAAAAAACAAAACAAACAAAAAAACCCCAACCCAAAACAAAACAAAGAACACACACACAAAAAGAAACAACAAAAAAAAAAAACCAACCAACCAACCAAAAAAAACCAAAAAAACCAACCAAAACAAAACAAACAAAAAAAAACCACCACAGCTTTGTTCACTGTACTGAGTTTAAATGCAGTATTCTAAAATTTGAGGCAGAAGGATAATACTGCTTTATTACAGACGCAGCATAAACACCAGTGAGTCTAACAGAAGTGGTTTTGCCCTAACCAGTCATAACAACATGAAATTTATTCAGGAAGCTGGCATTAATTTAATTCATTTTTCATAAAAATGATTTTATGAAGAGTAAAATAATTTTCATGCAGAATAAAAAGACAAATAATGCAATCCCAAGATCTCAGAGTCAAAGTGAATCCAGATGAAATGTAGTAATCATAAAATAGCAATGATTTTATAATAGAATTCTGGTACTATTACTGTTGCAGAGTGCACTAATTTACACCATTTGCTAATCTTCAGAACCTTTTTATACTATTATTAGGCAAGACTTTCTTCAAAGTAGATGTGTGAAATGAGAGCTACATCTCACTTCAGTCCACTAGAGGGTGGCCTGCCTTGCTCAGGACTATGGTAGTGAATTCACACAAGAGATCCAATATTTTCTTTTTTTGACCTGTTGATAACCTATTCTTTGCTTCATTATCATTTGTCTTCTATTTTAAAGCAATTTATTTTATATAAATAGTATGTATTCTAAAAAAAAATCTGAAACTTTTTCCTAATAACATCTATCTAATTTATTGTGTATATCTGGGAGAAGGGAGGATGATTATTACAGATCATTTTACAATTTTTAAAACCCTCATAGTTTGCGTACTCTTTGTTCACGGACACAGAAAACGGGAAAAAAATGAATTCTTCACCAAAGAGCATGGCATAAAGGGAGAAAGAAGGCAGACAAAAATCTGTGCAGCCTGTTGTTTATATAATTGGATGGCCATAAGAGAGACTCAACTAGACACAGACTGAAATAAACTGATTTTATTTAACAAGCCCTTTCTCAGTTTATTCTGAATTTCTATTTCACAGCAAAATCTGTAACTCCTCCTATTTTCTTCTGATAAATCCAGGCACCAAAATGTAATATTTGACAAAATTTGGAAAGGGTGGAGTCTGTAAAAGATTTTCCTGTCTTACGCTTTAAAAAAGGGCGGAAAAAAAAAAAAAAAAAAAAAAAAAGCAGAGGCACAATACATTTTTCCTGAGTGGTTCCAACACAGAGTGTCCTCTGAACTAGGGCAGCCTTCGCAGAACTTCAGTGATCTCTAATAAGTTGTTCTGAGTACAGATAATATTCCTCTAGAAAAAAAAAAAAAAAAAAAAAAAGGAAAAAAAAAAAAAAAAAAGAGGGTTGGGGGATGGGGAGGGGGAGGAAATTTGGACCTCCCGATGTGTACCGACACAAAGCGTGCCCTGGAGCTCCCCCAGATCGGCGGCGCCCCGCGGATGCGCGCACAGGCTGCTGGCAGCGCAGCCCCGCGCCCGTGTCACGTCCCAGACAGCTTCCCACGGCCGCGCCCGCTCCGCGGCACCGGGGCACGGCGGAGCGCGGCCGCCTCTCCGGGGAGTGCGAGGGGCTCGCTTATTAATGACCGCTGACAGGCAGCACCGTGTCACTGTGACAGACGAGCGGGTGAACGATGCACCGCTAACCACCATGGAAACAGGGAGAAATAAGAGGAGCTAGCGAGCATCTCTCTCTCCCCCCCGTTCCCCCCGCCGCTTTCTCCACTGGATTGCGAGCCTCAGCCAGCCAGGCAGCAACAGCGCTCTGGCAAATGCAAGGGATCTCAGCTGGCAGCACAGAGAGTCTCTCATGTTGTAGGATATCAATAGATACATCTTTGTATTATAGACCGCTAGACACCGATTCACACCCGTACGCACATGTGTGCACATCTATTCAGACTCTGGCTTTAATGCAACTATGTGGCTACCTGAACTAAGGATGCAAAATTACTGAGGTGCAAGAACTCCTCCAGCTCTGAAAACTCTTATTATAGGGTAAGTTCCTTTTTATTTTCAATTTTACCTTGAGTTTTATCTTAACTGGTAGACTCTTTTTCCCCTTTTCTTTATGTAAAGTTATTTTCTTAGCATATTTTCACATATTACTTTCTGAACAGAAATGCAAATGGAATTTGGTTTCCCTGTCAGAGGTAATCTAAATATTATTGCAGTAGTATCAGATTACTGCAGTTGTTAGCTTGAAAGAATATCAAAGGATAAAAAATTATAAAGAGAGCACATTTCCACTGATGTTTCAGAGACAAAATCAAATTAAACAGTTGGTCTGTGTTTTGAAACCAATGAAACAAGATACAGGACAGCCTCCTTTCTTCTCTCCAGTGCTAGGATTAAGGGAAATGCTATTTATGTCAGGACCTAAAATCCACTGAGTAGCGAGGCTGAATGAGCATATCACAAACAGTTATTGAATTTCTGCCAGGCTAAAGCTTAAGGATTGTGGCAAATGACTGCTTAAAAACATTCCCTTTCCAGTCAGAAGGGACAGTGTGAATGTCTGATTACTGATGCAGCTAGAACAGATGAGTTAGGTAAAAAGGATTGCATTAAGCAGAAGAGTTCTAATCTTCTTTGGTAATTAACAGGATCTCAACAGGGTGCCGCTAAAGTATACTTACATGTAAGGAGACTGTTCAGATTCATCACTCTAAAAGCTTTGCTTGGTGTAGTATAGGAAGGCTCAGAACTGTTTGTCTTTGCTTTCCATGTCTTTGTTTTCACATGTCTAGCTAGAGTTTTTGCCCAGCACTGCTGTTGGGAAAGATAACCTAACACAGGGGGACGGAGGAGGCAGCAAATATAGGGGGCTAGAAAAAAAACAGAGATTTTCTTTTTAATCAATTTAATCATCATTAAATTTCGTGCTAGCACTAATGTTGCTTAATGTTTTTATGCATGTGTATGCCATTTCTTTCATGCAGTATAAGAGTACTTCAGTATCGCTTCATATGAAAACACATTCAGTAAAGCCCATCACCATGGATCTGTGATTCATGAATCAGTGAAAGAGAGAGATTTTACTTTACATCATAAAGAAGACAGGTTAGCTATTTAATGCATGCTTCAAAGTGAAAAAAATACAACCTGCATCTTCCTGTATGCTTTTGTTTGCTTTTTAGAGCACTATGCCTGTACTAAAAACACCTCAGTGTTTAGATTATTTCTCCTACCCCTTTTTCTCCCCTCAGCCCTTTCACTCCTGTACAGTCTGAAGAATATAATAACCCCTTTTTTTCCTTTGCAGAAATGCAATTATTTGCTTGAAATTTTAGAGTTACTGTCTTTTGAGAAAGTAACATTGTGAAACAACCATCAACAGATAGCCACTGGCTTTAAGTCTGCCACCTTTCAAAAAATGTCAGGCAATGGGGAGCTTAACAATATGTACAATAAGAAGTCAATTAATTCAGGTGACCTTTGTAAAATGGTGACAGTAAAGCAACTGTGACAATATGCCACAGCATTCAACATTCTCTCTGGAAAATGAATGAGCTTAAGAAAAGGCTTTCTTTTCTGTGTACAAAATGAAAGGTATTGAAGCATTAGCTCCTGCTATTGGCAGGCTTGCTTCCTCTGTTTCAGATGGTCTATGAAATCTGTTCATGAAAGAGGCGAGCTGGTTTATTTTATTATATGAAACACGATCTCTGGTCTAATTAATTCAGTATCCTGTTTTCATCCACATTATATTGCATTTTAGTTGTTAAAACAAGAATGTCAAGCTGCTGGTTTGGGTTTTTACAGAATGTGCTATACAGTGAGTAGAGAAAACCTGATTCTGATTTCTTCATGCTACGTGCAAAGAACTACTCAGAGGAAACTTTTTCTACATACCATGGTACCTGCTCAGCTTTTCTGATTCTTTATCCTTACTCATTTTTAATGTAAAAAGTAAGGAAATGTGAGTAACTTGACACTAATACATATTGAGTTTTGCTATATATACTCTAGTGTGCTACTTTAAAATATTACATAGATATACCAAAGAGTTTCAGAAAAACGTGGTCATTTCAGTCATACAGGTACAGAGAAAATATGCTGTAGAAGCAGCATCTCAGGACACAGCATAGACATTCTTAACCAGCAAAGCAGGCAAAATGTATGGGGACTGTATTTTGCTTAATACTCCCTCAAAGCTCTTGCAATAATGTTGTAGTGTCAGACAACGACCGGATGATGTTGTTATGGTAACCCCAAAGTCCCGCCTTTCAGGGTGGCAGCTCTGAGCATGACATCAGAGCATGGCTGTTTGGAGTACCCTGAAGTATTTCATTTTTGCACCAGAATTAGACCAGATCAACTAGGTGATGTTGCTAACCTGTAATGCAGATCAAAAATACATTTGCTAACTCATCAGTATTTGAGCAGTTTATGAAAATACTCACATACTGTGAATCACTTGTGGTCACTTATCCCTTGACTCTAGGGAACTAAATTAAGTGTTTGCAAATGAGAGCAAACCATTTAGCAGTGTTGGAGCCACTTTCTTTGACTCTCACCCCTAACCTTTATTATATTAGTAATTATTCTACAAGCACCAAAAACTTTGCTGCTTACTGACAACCGCACTAACTAAAGTTAGGCTGATATTTAATAGTCAAGTTTTAGAGCATCAAAAAACCAGAAGATAAGCAGTACAAACCAAGAGTTTTTCAAGACAAGCTCCATCTAACATCTGAAAGAAAATTCACCACAGAGAAAAAATGAAATCTTTTTTCACTATAGGTATATGGTTTAAGTGATCTATGGCATATCAACGTTTTAGTTAATACATATATCCTTCCTTCAGATAGTACCATTGAAAGCTGAAGGAAAATAAAACTCTGGAGAGAGACATTGTCAGAAACTATTTTAACAAACCCTTCCACATCAAATTACACAAACTCTACTGAATATCAAGTAGCAAAAACTGACAATGAAAAGCCAATTTCACATGTAGCTCTCAAGGAACTATTTTCTGCAGACCAAAGAATGGACAATTTCTAAAGTTTTTCAGAAGACCAAAAATCAGACAGCTCCTAAATTTTTTGGGTTTTAAGAGAATTAGCCTTCTACAAGCCTTTATACTACTTTTAAAAGAATATTCTCATTCTAACAACACAACAAGCAATTAAAATTCTTTAATGAAAGGAAAATCCCAATAGAATTTTTTAAGAAACAGTAGTGACAGATGCCATTAGAAAGGTCATTAAACACATTAATATTAGGAGAAAACTCAATACTTCGCATTACAACTGTATGTTGTAAATGTAACTGTAAAAAGGAATTACTGTGCCTTTTACATTCAACTGACCAGTTTACAAACTGTTAAAAGTTGTTATTGTGAAATGGTATAGTTCATAAAGAACTGATTTAAACAAACAGCATGACCTTCAGTGTTATACACAAAATCTGCAAATGATTTCATCAATGTTTTTGCAATAAACTCATGTCCTCAGCTGACCTGAACTGATAAGTTTATATTCAATATGGATGTCAATAACATTATTCCACTTTGGGTTCTCTGTAGAGTAGCTGAATGTGACACCTGGTGAGAAAGAAAATTTTCATGAGGGTGAAATACAAATTATTTTCATAATTTTCCTTGATCCAATTACCTTCTCCCAATAGGATTTCCTATTCTTTATACATGGAAGATAGTGCTGTGTAATAAATCAACCATAATACAAGCCACAGACATGCTCTCACCTCTAACATTCCCAAACCTGCTTACTAGTTTTCTGCAAAGCAAAAACAAATGCAGACCTTAAAATGAAGGGAAATACTAATTTTATAAACAGAAATTTATACAGTGTGTCCTTGAAACAATTACCCTTCATTTAGAAATATTTCTTTTTCACAGAAGATTTATCTCAATACCACTCACTGTCTTCAATCTTGGCCACAAGCAGCAATGTTCTAATTCAATGAAAATAAGATCTTGATTCTCATTTTTTCTATTCAGTTGCAGTATTTTTGGAATTAATTAAAATATTTGGCCCAAATTTAATGGTAGTTTAACTCTGCTGACCTCTGTATTAGAGCAGAAAAGAATTTTTGCGTCTTTTCTGCTCTCAACTCCCACAGACTCAGACAAACTGGAAAATGCTTTTTTGACAACATTGACACAAAAGAAATCATTTAGCAGTTCTCTTTCCTGCATAAGCATCTGTATTTAGAGGCAGACATTGCAGAGCTGGATAAAATGCTACAGGGAATATTTTTTTCAAAATGTCTACTGATTATTAGTATTACTCCAGGAGTCTTTCACTAGAGGTTCCTTGTTATGCAAATAGCAACCAGTCTGTCAGGATATACTTCAAAAGTCTCTATAATATTTGGTATAAAAAAGGGTAAAAATCTTAAGTTTAGCTGTACCAAAAATCCCCAGACATCCAGCTACCAGTATGGAGAAAAAAAAAAAAAAATAAAAAATTTTTGTATACAATTCTTTGTCTAGGGATCCGAAAATAATAAACCAGAATAAACATGGAATAATAGAACAGATGAACAAAGTTGTGCACTGAGACATTTTAAAAACCAATGTAGTATTCTATGCTATATTATTCTATTATTGCATCATACTGGATGAGAGAAGATGACTCTCCAAGTAGTCTTCACACAGGCAACACAAGTCAGACTTTACTGGGGCTCTTCTAGTGTGGTCTTGAGAGGTCATAGGTAACCATGTTGATTAGCTTTGTCATCATTGTGCTCAAACAAAAAGTCATCCTTATTTGAGACAGCACAAGAAATGTGCTGATGTTCCCTGATTTGGGAAGCATTTAAATAAATGCAAGTATGGAACTTGCTCCCTGTAAGGATAAACACAAATGTCTTCCGCTTTAGAATAGTAGCACATCTCTGCTGAAATCAGATAGATATAGGTGTGTTTATATTTATATCATAGTTGCATGATTTTTTCTGTACCTAAAGACCTAATAAAATTTGTCATCTTGACAGGAATAATTTTCATGGGAAAGCAAACTTTCCTCAAAGATTTCAGAAGTGTCATGGTACCTGTAAATAGAAGGACTAGAGAGAGACATTTGTTTCTCCACCCCTGAGTTCTCTCTCATCACTGAACTTCCTCTCCCCTCTGGAAAGGAGCTTTCTCAAGAGGTCATGTCAACCATCAGCAGTTTTTGCAGATGACACTTAACAGTGAGCAAAATCACCAAAGTGCAGTGCAGTGTTTCCACCAAATGCAGAATTACCTGCTGAGCTCCCCACACCAGCCATCTCCATGATCCCTGCCACAGAAAGAGCAGAGAGGCAAGACAGCCCACTCTGGCCAAGGCTCACATAGAAGCTGAGCCTTCCAGTAAAACCTCTTTTCTGTGTAACAACAGCTCCAAATCCACTGCACAATACTAAACTTCTCTCTTTTATGTGTTCCATGCAGAAATCAGGTAGTGCTGGAAAAATTCTTCCTCCCTCTGCACTCACTGCAAAAGGATGTTTCTGAAACAACACAATCACTTTATGAAGTACAATATTTTCTGCTATCAAAATCTAAACAAATAAAAAAGGTGCCTTTCAGTATGAAAAATAAAATTACCGTCAAGTGGTTCTTCATTACCACTGTAGCTTGAGGGACATTATCTGCATAACTCCTGTTTAATACCACTTTATAACAAAACAGAATTACTTAGCTTATCCTCTAAGCATAACACTGAAAGATTATCCCAGATATATTCGATCTGTTACACCATTTTGAAGATACATTTCTTGTTACACAAGATGTACCACAGATGACACCAAAAGACAGCCATGACTGTACAGCCACTATTTCATTACACTCTCAGAATACAGTAATTTCACTCCTTGCTTCATTTTAATTTGTTTGGCCAGTTAGTTGCTGGTGAGCCCAAATGCAAGGCTACAACTCAATAGCACTTGAGAGAAATGAAATTATTAATGTCCATTATACCATTTTATATCTTATGAGGTAAGAGAAGATAGAATGAGGCAGTTGCAAATATAATGATCTGCTAAGCTAGAAATGTTTGTCTGAATAGCAATTTCACCCAGCATGTGTAACTCAGGTAACATGCTCTTCTGAATGTTGCTTTGATATAGATTATCCAGTCATCAATATTTTGTCAGACAAACACATTTTCAGTCATCTCATTTTTATTGTGCAGTAAGAGACAAAAAAGGATATTCAGCACACTATCCAGGATTAGACTGCAAACTCTAAGCACCAAAAACATATAAGAAAAAGTTCTTTGTCCTCCAAGAGCTCCAAGTACTTTGTCAGCCAAACTGCTGAACTCTCTCTTGTTCAGAACAAGTCCTGGTATACTTGGTTCATATCCCCACCACTGCACCATTTCAGTAGCAGTCAGGAGAGCCAATGCATTTCTGCTCACACAGGTACAGATATTTCCACACCTTTAAAGAATGATAAAAACCGAATACAAGTTTTCATTCTGTAGCAGGTACACTTCCATTTTGTAACACACATTATGTTACAGCTAACTACAAAAAAAAATAAAAAGGGCACAAAAGCATCTAAAACAATTTTAGATATAAATAAAATAAAATCTGATCAAGTACAAATCACACAAGATCTCTAATTTTGCCAAAGACTTTAAAAATAAATTGCCCTCTCTTGTATCTCTAAAGCTCATTATATTGCTGGTGATTTCTGACATGTTCAAATACTTCAGTAAAATCAGACTGGATCAAAACCACTATTGGAGCCTCACTACAATTGTTATCTTTTATTCCTTCTTGATTTATTTTTGCTAATTGTGTTTGTTTCCAGTTTCTCTTTACATTGTTTTAACAAATTTGGGTGCAAAATTAATTATAGGAGTAATTACCAGCTAAAAACAAGTAAATGAAACTATTACCATTAGTATTTCCATACTAGTCAAAACAACCCAGAAAACTTTCACTAGTAGTCCCCACAATTGACATCTTTGAGTGCGATTTTACTTCCATTTGTGGTAAATGGCCAAATTCACATTAATGTCAACAGATGCAGAAGGGATTTGGAACTGCTTTTGCTCTCTGCATTTTTGTATTTTCATAATTTTTCTATCCAGAAACATATAATTCATCTCCACTCATTTTACACACACACACAAAAAAAAAAAAAAAAAAAAAGGCCAAAATAACTCCTTGACAACTTTTCTTCTTGTTAAGAATCCAAGACTTTCTGAAAAAAAGGATTTCTGATAATAGGAAGTCTACATAGACACACACAAAAAACTTGAAATCACAGTCCATATTGCCCAGAAAAGTTTGTTAAGTCATTTCTTAAGTACTACAGCCTGAGGCACACAGGAGGGGCTTACTATAAAACTCTGGCTTTTTACACTTTAGTCATGACAGTGAACTCACAAACTTAGAATTTATTGCAAAAAAGTTTATGTTTTATATCCTATTTTCTCTATTTCTAGTCTAGACCAGTATACCTTTCTCTTGTCCATTAATGAGTTATAGCTCTTGAAAAATAAAATACTGAGATCCTCTGATATTCAGATCTTCATGTTTGCTGCAAAAATCCATTCTCTCCAGACTATCAAGAAGAGTCTGACATTGGTGTGTGTCTATTCTTAAAGAATGCTCCATTCACCAGACAGAGTCAGTATGTCTCAACAGTTCTGTTTGTGATCATTGTTGTCACACTGGGGAATAACGGAAATGGGGGGCAAAAGAAAACATAAACAGAAAACCAAAACCCTGAAATCAAAGTAAACACCCACAAAACCAGGCACAAAATTTAATTTAGATTTTTTGACCTCTGTTCAAACTACTAGTTCAGATGTGTTTGATATGAAGAGAAATAAAATATTTCTGGCTAAATTTTTGAAATTTTCTTTGAAAGAAATAGGCAAATTTTAATTTCTTCATGAAAAGGATATTAAAAACATTTTCATTATTACAGTAGTGCTAGATTCTTTGTTGCTCCATTCTAATTATAGAAGTTTTAGTATTTATTCATATATGTTTCTATGATTTGGTATCATTTCTAAGTTTTATACCTATTACTACTCCTGTTCACTATTAGATTTAGAAGCTGTTCTAGAATGGATTGCATTATTTATACGGTTCACCAATAAAAAATGTGTATTTCTACTGGAAAAATATGGATTTAGATAGAATGCATTCTCTTGAAACTATGTGTTTGGCTTAGGGGTTCTGGAGGTGGAAGTCAAAGATTTTTCAATGTATATTTATGTACTTATATAAAAGAACCACTTTTATATAAGTGGTTCATTCAGTATAAAATTCATTCAGAATAAAAGTATTCATTTTAAAGTTTACGATTGCCAGTGCTCCCACTGCCTTCAGAGGCTACTCAAGGTAATGCAGATCCAGGTGCCTTTACTAGTTATTTAAATACTGTCTTCAGCAGTCCTAATTATTGAGTACATTTAGGGTCCTGGGTCATTTCAGTTCAAATAAAGTATATAAATGTAAAGTATATAAATCCACATACTTGGAGTTGACAAACTTGGAGGTCCTGGTCTTCTCTTCCATACTGAAATACCTTTTGTCCTTATAAGGCTTGGAAAATCCATGAACTATCATTTTTCAAGTGTTACCCTGCATTACTGTTCTGATGGCCTCTGAGGTTTACCAGAAGTTCATAGAAAGAAAAAAACTTCCATTTATCATACGTGAATGTGGATTAAGTGTTTGTAATCTTTACTTTGTCCTAAATTTGGTTTACATATCCATTCTTCAGACAACATGTTGGTATGTCATTATGTTAGCCCTAACAACAACAAATACACATAGGAAACATTTAAAAATGAAGAAAAATTGTTAGAAAGTTTATATAAAAACACACCATATGTGCCTGACACAAGCATGGCAGGGAAATTAGCAGTTTTGTTGAGATGGTAGACTATTCCTCTACAACTACTCAGTGGCACAAATCCACTATGCTGCTATTTAATCTTCCATGTGAAGGTTAGCCAAACTTTCAAAAAGCCTGTAAATTCTGCGTAAGTCATCTGGCCCATCATTAATTGCAGTGTAGGTATTTTAATGGGAACAATAAAGAGCAATCAATGCTCACGGCTGAAGAAAATGTTCAGTTCCATAAAAAGTAAATTTGCATTAGGATTGCTTAAAATAAAAACAGTATTGAATCCAACACGATCTGTGGAATAGTGAAAGGACAGGATTAATAAATCCTGCTTAACAAGTAGTAAGAAACTCTGGAGTTTGACTTTTACTGTCCATAAGCTGGTTGGAAGTAACGGCAGACTTTGCTTTGTGTGGGAGGTTGGACTAGAGGGTTCCCGAGGCCCTTCCAGCTTGACTAGCCCACAATACTATGATCCTCTTGGTAGAAAGGCTTGCCCCTTTGCCAACATTGCCTTAGGTAATGATCTACAGCACCAGTGTCATCAGAGTGCTTAGATGTCTTGGAATGGCTGCATCAGAGGAGAGCAATTTAGATGTTACTACAGGTGAAGGGTACTGTTCAATCTGTCTCCAAGCTAGTTGTATGAAGTCGAAAATTCTGAAAAGGCAGACAGTCTTCTAGAATGCTGAAAGAAATAAAACTCCATTTGGTCAGGAGGCAATATTTGCTTTGGTGTTACCTACCAAGAGAAGGGTAATTCGATTACATCCCAGCAGGATACTAAAAATTGTTTAAATGCCCTACTAGCTTGTTTAAAATTTTAAAAATACACACTGTATTTATTCAGATAACGGAAAGCAGCTATTTTCTAGTAAGAGAAAAGAACAATTCCCTGAGACATTATCATCTTAATTTGTAATCTGTGTATTTCTGCTCAACCAGGTGTTCATTGTTTTCCACAGATCTAGGACTGAATATACTACAGTTTTACATACAGTTTTGAAAATACAGTGCTAGCAATCATGAATTAGAATTAGCATAAAAACCACTTCATGTTAAGTGTTAAACTTTGGCTTTTACTTCCTGGAGTGGTATTTTACTTCATGTAGTGAATATATTTAAACTGTTTCACAGTTTACGTTTTATAATCCTGTAGTGAGTTTCATGAGAAGTGATTCTGCTGAGAAAACCTGTCAGTGTGAAACTATTATTTGTGCTGACTTTCTCATAGTAATCTCCAATATCAAGATTCATCCAATAATTACTTCTACCAGAGTAATTTAAGAAACAGGAACTGGTCAATTAGAGTTCCCTAAAATTTAGACTATCCTTTCACAGATGATTAAATTTTTAGTCCTAATCTTTGAAAAAAGACAGCAATGTGCAAAGGATGACAAACTAGAACCGCACTATAATATAGGTAACCTCACTGAAGCCTTGGAGTGTAAAGCAGAGCAGAAACAACCTGCAGCATTAAATTCCAGCCTTTGTGCTAATGTTGTCAGTGGATAATGTGAGACAGCCCTTTGAGGTTTAAGTTTTGCATGTGCATAAAATCACTGTTATGAGATTTACTTAGTACTAAGTTGAAAGAGGGTTAGGAAGACCCTTAAAGTATTTTTCTGAGAACCATCAAGTGCGAACAGTTTGCATTTCCATTCTTTAGCATGAGTAAAAGCTATAGTTTGATAATGTTTTTAAAGAAAAATGTGTCTGGAAAAAGTCAATTATATTGCTTTTACTAATCACTGGTATTATACCAATTCTTTAAGTAAATATTCCAGCACAGGTATACTGTAAACTCAAAAGTATGTCGGACAAAGAAGTTTTAGAAAAAGAATTTCACCAAAATAATACCTTTGTAGTAATATAGGCTATTTCTTATCTATGGTTGTTACATTTGCCAGACAAAGTCTGCTCGTTGGCATTCAGTGGGGTTAAGTATTTGAATCTAACTCCAATCAAAATGTTAATGATACATTATAAAATTATTTCTTACACGGATGTATTTCTCATTATGCAGCAACTTGCACAATTTATTACCAAACATTTTCGACAATGCAAAAAGGTTTGCCTTAATAAGAACTCCTGTTCCGGCCCTCAGTGGGACTCTTAGGAGAACAAAATCTTGTCTTTCTAAATACCTGCTGGCTTTTAACTCAGACACTCAGATTCAAGATAGATGCTTAATGGAATTTGACTAATTACAGGAAGTCATATTTAAGGAAAGGAAAATGCAAAGGAAAACTTTTAAAATTCTATTTCATTTCTGCTTACATATCCTGATAATCACACCCAGCGAATATTATCACCACTTGCAGCAATCACAGCTATATCTTATTGACAATAAATCCACATAGTTTGACAGGGCAAAAACCAGTTTAAGCTCAGCAGCTGAATGCTTAAATGCCTTCCAGAGCCATGCAAAATACAATTGTATGGGAGATTCAAGGTAAAAGCTTAAGTAGATCTAATTCATTGTTACGTAAATACTATAGAGGAAAATCATAAAAGAACAAATTGAGAATATAAGACTGTATGTGATACTGCTTTCTACACTGCTAATTTACATGTGTTTTATTCTTGGACTTTTTCTGCAAAATGCAAAACATGGTTGCCATAGCAACTGCCACATGTTACTCAGTTTATTTCTGAGGTACAGAGCAGCCTATGAAAGAATAATACTGTGAACTTATATCAGGATCTCTCAGCACCACAGAGAATTGGGAACTATGTGTTGCAACATGTACATGTATTTTCTCAAACTTTTAAGAAAGCATATCAAAGAAAGAGTAGTTGTATATATTTTGTAATCTTGTTTTCTTTATTGCTTATATGCAAATTAAAAACAAAGATTAAGAGCTGTATGGAGAAAAATGTATACTTTGTCCAAGCCAACAGTTTTTTTCTGAATTTTTTTTTTTTTTTTTTAAATAACAGTACTGTTAGACATCTATAGCAAACAATTAAACTTTAAAAACTTCTTTAATGATGTAGAGGTTATCTTCCAAAGCATAATAGGGCCCTGAGCAACCTGGTCTAATGGAAGGTGTCAATGGCTGTGGTGGAGAGGTTGGAAATAAATGTTTTAAGGTCCCTTTCAACCAAAACTATTCTATCATTCTATGATAATCATTATATAGATTGACAATTCCCATCATCTGTTAAAGGTTAAGGTTTTGTTCAAAGCAAAGATTAAAGCGTTCCATGGTTACTCATTGTCTCCCCTCCCTTCCCAAAATGAGGTGAACCCTTTGTTACATATCCAGGCCCCACATCACTTATGAAGAGATCTCTTGCAATAATAGTACAAAATAATACAGAATGCTAAAAGGGGAGCCAACTGAAGTTAGCCATTAAAGAACATACTGTAAGGAAAATTCTGTCATTCCTTTGCTTTTGAAGCCTCTAAAGGAGCCTCCATGTTCACCTGAGAGCCACATTCCAGGTCCTAGAGACAGACCTTTATCCAAGCATTCAGCACAGGAACGAAGCCAGGAATCATAATTTATAGTTTAAAGATCAAGGGTAGGAATCTTAAGCTTTCTTCCTAATCTCCCAGTAAATTTTTTTCTGGTTTCTACATGAGAATACTTTTGAATAGAATAGAGGAAAATACTTGGTTACATCCTGACTCCTCATTCCAAATACATGACTGTGCCCATTAAGATAATAAAAGTATTTCTAAATTTGTACTTGAAACAGAATAATCAAACCTCAAAAAGTCTTTGGATGTAAATAAGCATTTTTATGTTTGAATATTTTTCCTGCTAGCTATTTTCACAAGCTCTAACCAGTAAATGCTACTCGGCCTATTTTACTTGTCTTTGTTGATTTCTTCTATATCATCATATACTTTAATAAAGAATACAACAACTGAGGAACAGCTTAGCAGAAGAAAACAAGCCCAGATACATGTTTTCGATGGTTATCAGGGATGGGGATTTTAGCATGTAGTTGAAACTGCAAATCATACTATTAGAATTAAAAGCAAAATGAGCAAATGTCCAAGTTCTGAAGATTAGAAATTTTGAACAGGTCTGGTGGCACAGGAACCTCCTGGATTGGGAGAGTAAACTAATAGATCCTAATTCTGTATTTAGGCTTTGGGAAACATTCAAACTAAAAGTGCCTCAGACATTATGCTTCCATTTGGATTCTTTTGATGCTTAGTTTTATCAAACTACAGAAACAGAGAGCTGGAAACATATAAACACACTGTTTTGTTTTTTTTTTCATTCTCTTTGGACACAGTATAGAGTAATCAATTGCAAATTAACTGGGGAAAATTTGTTTTGCATAGCATAAAGAGGCAAAACATTAATTAGGAATCATTTGCTTAATGGCAATTCTAATATGTCATGCAAGTATTCAACCTAGTTCTTTACACTAAGATAGCAAAACAATTATCAAGGTTGTAAATACCAATAAAATGCAGTCTATACCCCTATGAAAAGCAAAAGTAGAGTCAAAATACTAGATGAAATTTAATTTCTACCAAGAAGTATTCAGATAAGTTGAGTGCATCAAATCTTCCATCAAATCATGAGATTTATAACAATTTTATTCCTGTTAGGCACATGTGGTACAAATATGCAAAGTCCCTCAACAGCACAGAGGTTGCATTTTGCACAATCCATCTATCTGTATGTAAGCATTCAAGTCAGTGCTAGCTCTCTATATGTTACTTTAGTTTTTATATAGACACTACTAAGTGGACTTTCAATAGAAGTCAATACTAGCTATTAATGGTGTAAATATAGAAGTCTAAAAATCATTCTCTTTGTTTTTAAACAAAATCCTACACATGGTTTGTCTTGTATTGGTCTAGATGGATAAACAGACAAAATAAATATATAAAACATATATGATAAGGGGAGAGAAATAGTTTTTTTAAAAGCCACTCTGTGGTTGAAGACCCCAAACGTCTTCAAGGAAAAGCACAAGCACATAAAGTAATGAAAGAAAAATATGTATAAAAATAACACATATTTTGCAGTTTACTAGCCTTAGCAATTAAGTCACCTTAATTGGCGACTTACTGAATATGAGATTCAAGAAATGCCATTCTTGCTCTGAATAAATGTCAAGGCCATAGACTCCTTGTTGCAAAATGAGAGAGCAGCAATTTGGGGTGTATAATGAACACTCCAGATGATTTGTCTGCACAATACTTTTTTATTCTTATCAGTGAATCTTCACATTCTATTCTCTCAAATGTAGGTTCTTTATTGTTATATACTTTAATAAAAATTCATTTCTACTTTTAACAATAGAAACAAACAGATGTAAATTTGACCTGACTGTTGACTAGATCTCTGGTAGAAGGCAGAGAGGAAGGAGCAGTCAGAAATCTTACTGTACACATGGAGAAGAGTGGCTTGTGGGGGTTTTTTCTTTTTACACCATTAATGAAGTCTGAGGCCCTCATATTGAAGTTCCTGTCCTCCAATCCATCATTTCCACAGCCAGAGGCATTGTAGGTCAATGTGGTTATCTTAGAAAGATAAGCTTTTTGTGACTGTACATGTTTAAGCTCCAGAGGCACTCTATGTCCACGTGGTTATCTTGGAAAATAAAGCTCATCATCACACAATTCTATAATCTCTACCTAACCAGACACAGTCAAGCCCTCAGGAATTAATGGACGTTACTAAGTGACATAAAAAGCATCTCTTAGCAGAAAAAAACCCACTGTGAACTGGATTATTCTGTTCAAATTCCTTGCATGTAAGAATTCAATAAATAGTTGTAAATATTTCCAGAAGTATTTCTATATATTTAGAATTCATGCCTATAACATAGAAATATAAATACGAAAAAACTGCAAAAAATATTTGCAAAAGTTACATTGCATTCAGAATCCAGACATTCTGAATCATATTTGCTTCTTTTTTTTTTTTTGCTTTTCGAATTTATTTGTAAGAATAAATCTGTGTTCACACAAAAAGCTGTGAAAATGAATTCTGAGTCTATTACTTGAAATTGTTCAGCTGTAAAGCAAATTCTGACTTCGATTCAACAAAGTGTCTCAGCAACAGTTTATAAAAATGAGTCATTCACTTTGAAAGTAGCTCCAACAGAAAGTATTACACAAACAGTAAACTCAGAATATAAAACAACAAATAGGAATTATTGTGTTTTTTCAAATTGGTTCAATGAAATGAAAAACTAAAAAAGAAGGAAAAAGAAAACATGTTAAAAAAACTTGCAGTTAACTGCTGTAATCTGGAACTGGTAAATGAAATCTAATATATGTGACAGCCCACTGGAGAAAGCAGGAGACACTGATAACCCAAAGAGACATGGAGTTCAGTCTAGAATTTGAGATCTTTCAGATTATGTGTGATAAAAGCTGAGCTCTTGCAGCAGGCCGATGGCATGGTAATTGCTGGTTTCATTCAACTCTTTGAGGCCTAAAGGATTGAGAAGTCTAATTCTTACCACACAAGTCCCCAAACAGCCATTAGACAGTCTTAGTCTGAGGAGAAAAAAAGCCCTCAAAGGACAAAGCAATGATTATTTTGTTTTTCTGAGAAGTGTTGGAATTCACCAAGTAGAGCAGGAGTAGAATTAAGTTAACATCAATTTGATCTTACTTCCAGCTAAGTTAACATACAAAGATGGTGACCAAGAAAATGGTAAAACAGGGAAAAAACCCCAACCATTATTTTTGCCCTCATCTTACTCCCATCTGCCTCTAGCAGACAAAAACTGTTCATATCTATTCCCTTCAGAATAAATCAACATTTTAATTTATCATGTTATCACCTTAAGTTGTGCTCAGAATACTAGCCACTGAGGAGATAGTTAAAAATTTCTTACAATTTCCCAGATGTTTTACAAAGGCAAGGCGCAACTGAGAAGAGCAAATTAAAAAAAAATAAAATGTTAATGAAAATCATAGTCATGGAGGAGACTTTGACAGACTCTCTTACCAAATATATTTCCTTTAAACTCTGAAGGTGACTGGCAGGAAGATTATGAACACCACATAGCAGCATCCCCCAAATCAGGACATGCAAGGCTGGGAGATATGCACGGAGCTACCTTAAGTTGATTTCCAGTCAATAAGTATTCCAAATATTTTCCAGTCATGAAATTAAATGAGACCATAAATAACCCTAGTTGAATTCTAATTCATGTCCACCCTGCAGAATGCTCTATCTGTATCCTCCTTTCCTGTGGCCTGTCTGCAGTTTTGTTTTCAACTCTACTGACAATGTCTACTTTGTGAAGACATAGATGTGATATTGCAGCAAGTGTCAGCGGTGCCAATAATAATGTCATATCAGACACAAGTCACTGAAATCTGAGGCTAATAATTTTGAACATCAAAAAAAAGGATATATAATACAGACTTAACAACAACAGTTGTTTGAGAAGTATGTTGCCTGATGGGCCCAAATAATTGCCTGTGTTTGTCTGGTATCTATTTGTAACTCTACAAAATTCATTCTATAACTTACAGAACGAAAACCTAACACTTCCAAACATGAAAATATTAAACTAGAATGTGTAGTCTCTGGAATTAAAGATTTTTTTTTTTCCCAGTGAAACAAATTCTGTTTCATGGTGCTTAGCTATTGTTATTTTTAAAAGAGAAAGCAATTAAAACCATGGTGAAAGATTCATTGAGATAGACTTTTGTAACAAAAATATTACAGTCTCAATAGCAGTAAGATAGGAATGAGCCTGTTCCACAACAATCTTCCTAAACTAATTACCAAACTAATCAAGGCTAATCATTTCAAACCTTAATAACAGCTTGAAAAATATATTTCACAATTAAGCAAATGAACCAGAAAGATTTTTTTTTCACTATAATGTGCTGATTTATCTTTTCATTGGATTTCAAGGATCACATATGTTTATAATCTACTATATTATTTATACAGTAAAGCAAAATTAATCAAAACAAACCTCCCCATTCACTAAAAACAGTGGGTTGTAAGTTCCTTTTACATTCTATTACAAGCTCACAGGAGAGAAATACTGCCACTCCCTCATTAACAGTTCTAGAAATTGAGTCTGTATCTAGGGAATAAGTATTTGGGAGTATTAATACCGCATTTTTGCTTTAACAGAACAGAATTATTACTTCTTTGACACTAAGGGGAGGTCTAATAGCAATTCCTGAAAGATTTGAAGCCCTGAAAATAGCTTGGAGAAATTAAACTCATCAGGACTTCTTCATTTTAACACTTCCTAGGTTATAAGTTTGATAGGTGTATATAGTATTACAATAAGATCATTCAGCATAAGAAAAAAGAACTGTGAAGGCTTATCCATCAAGCATAGTTAATACTGAGCCTTATGATTTGCAAACATAGAACATTATCTATACCCAAAGCCCTTGGTACCATCTTACTTATTAGACCATTCTCTTACTGATGAGATTATTATTCCATCATGATAAGGAAAAGGATGCATAATCATTTTAGAGAAAAATTCACATATTTTGCTAATTCTCAACAAAACAACAAACAACTTCAATGCAGGACCTCCCTCGGCAAAAAAAAAAAAAAAAAAAGGGTTTGGTAATAGACCAAGCTCCTAATAACGCAACTTGCTCAACCTGTTGTGAAACCTTTATGAATTGGTGCAGATCACCACATGACAATTTTCAAAGGAATGCCAAGTCTTGCTTTATCTTTGTCACTACATAAGTGCAGTCTTCCCTTGTTTACTTCTTTAAAGGTAGTCATACATTTCTGCAACGAAATATCTATGTCTCCACCTCACTAGAAATTCCATCTTTCATTAAAACATTAGGCTAGTGAATATCACTTTTCTGCGTCCAAGGAGATTGAGACATCCTGACTATAGAGAGAATTCATCTCAATAAATCTACAGTATTTTGTTCCAAGATAGGCTTCTATTAACTAACTAAAAATGTTTAAAATATTTTTTTTAAATTTACACTTGAAGCATAATTACTTGTAGAAAAAAAAGATAACTAAATAGCAAGTTTATTTGTAACTTATCAATTAACATTCAATTCTAATTTTTAACAGCAACATGGGAATTATAATGAAACTAAAACCCAATTTTAAAGCCAAACATTTTTATGGCCTTTAGGGTATTTTCCTTACTGCTTGAAATGCAAGTCCTAAAAGCCTGCTGTTGAAGGACTGCCAAACAAAGCTATTTCACCTCATAACTGCTCAAGTTGCTATTCATTACTTCTATAACTTTCAAATGCTGTTTCATATTCCCTGGCTGTGACTTACATTATCTCTCATGAATATCAAGAGAAAAGAGCATTCTATCACCTTCAAGGAAATGTTTTCAGGACTTTTCAAGTTCTCAGGCATTCAGATGTGATGGTTTGTCTATTCATTTAATCCCAGAATAATCTCAACCTTTAACCAATTTAAAATTACTGGAAATTCAGAATTGGAATTTCAGACATGCATCATGATCATTCTCTACAACCAGTAGTGGAGACTGAACCTGATTAGTCAGCGTTTGAAAATACAGGAGTTAGAACAATCACAGTGTTCCACACTCCATTTTCCAAATTCAGATTTACTTTCAAAATTTGCATTTCCCACATACAAATGTGGGATACCATGATAAGGATAGTTTAAAGCATACTTAAACAAACTTAAAAGCTGGTATGCATTTTGAACTTCAGATACTTTCCATGCTTTGTTTTCTTTGTATTCAGAATGTTAAAGCAACTTAAGGTGACATTTCCATGCTCATTAACAGAGGACATAGAGTCATTTGTAAGGAAAAAGACAGGTGGTTTATAACTTCCATCATTATAATATTGAACAAGGTGACAACTATTGCCTGAAGGAAGGATAATTATACTGTAAGAGAACTTAAACTACATATTCAGTTCACGTTTTTAAGAACTGGCAGAACAGAGCCATACAAAGCTAAATTATCCTTGTTTACCTGTTTAAATTATGCTTAACCAAATTAACCCTCAATTCACTTTTATTGGTATTGGTTTGTGTGTTGCGTCAGCTAACTCCATCAAGTGAATTGCCTCCAAAAGTATCTGCAGTATCTATAATGCATTACTGCAAGAAAGGAGACCTATTTAAAATTTTAGAGAAACTCCTTGTCATCTTAATCTTGTTTTTGAGATGGTCGATCAAATGCTCTTGGGATGCTGTCTGCCTGGTTTTAACGTGCTAGATGAGGAAGGGCCAGTTAAGTAAATCAGCCCTTCCAATTATCAGAGTGTCCTCTGCTTTAAACTCATCCATGGACATGTTCTTTCCTTGTTTGAACTATAGCAACATATATAGTTTTAAATACTGGAAATTGCATAAATGATTTAAGAAAAACCAAACTCACCAACTTTGGTATGTGTCCAGAAATCTTTCTAGATTGAAAGAACTTTCTTCAAATGCTTTGAAAGCATTTACACAGGACACAAAGTATTCTTCCCTTATGTTTGCCTGCTATGTTTTTTCTATACTTCTACTAATTTTCAATACGTGATAGAATATTTTTTCAATTAGTTCCAATTAGTTTCCATACATATTCCTAGTTAACTGGGGAGAACCATTTATTAATTCAGTGAAGACCACCAGCAATGGATCTTTGTATGGCCCTTCATAGTTGACATCGTTTCCTAGAATTATGATGCACATACATGGCAACAGTTCCAGATTTATTCAATATATATAACTACTCCTCATCTACCTGTAAATGATATATCACTGTACTTAATATTTGTACAAATAACTAACAATTATTTCTCTGTTGTCAGCAAATCTCAAACTGTTTTACAGAGGAAGCAACTTTCATTTCCCCAGTCTAGTTTCAGAAAATTTATTACAATTTCCCTCATATAAACCGATTCTGCCCTAATTCTGATTTATTTTACTGAACCTGACTGACCAGCACCATATACATCCTTTCATGACTATTCAGGTCTTACCTGTAGCTGATAAGCTAAACATGGGTTTTAGCATGTTGTTGTTGGCTGGACTTCATGAACGAAGATCTTGGGATAAGCCTGTGCAATGGATTTTTTAGGTGAGGCACAGTGTGCGCGGAACTGGCCCCACTCCCTTTACTCCTGAGGTTCATCTTGCCACGGCCGAGCACGCTCGGACGGTGACAGCGAGTTCCTCCAGGATTTGAACCGGTGTCCTCAGAGGAGGATCCGGCTCCACAGGTGGTGACCTACACCACTCGGCCAATGCCCACCGCCTCTCAAGTGTAACATCTCAGATTAATAGTAAGGAAAAAACCCCAACAAACAGAAAAGCAATAATGTCAGGTTCTTGAGCAATCCTGGGAGCCCACGTAGGTCAGAGCACCAGGGGAAGACCTCACCTTATCCTCTCTGCCACCGAATGACATAAACAGGCACTGCAGCCACACCTGCAACACAAGCTGGGGCAGGTGGGTTTTAGCATATGAAAGGTTCATATTGCTGTTTCACTTCTCTGGTCCTTCTATGAGTAAGCAAGCATACCGTGTCTGTCTCCTTCTGATAATCACTCAGATGTCTTTCAGCTTTGAATCAGAAATTATTACTAGACCCTGAAATCTTAATTTGTCATTTCACATGGTTGAAAGACCTATTTTTCTTTACTTAAGTTGTTTTACTGCTGAAAAAGAGGACCATGCCATTGTCTGAAAGCCGAGAGGCTGAAGTCAGACTTAAAAATAAATGTCTTAGAATAAAAAAAAAGCAGGTTGCTTTGACATTATCATTATTACAAAATTATGCCTAATCCATCTTTGGAAGGACAAACTGGAAGGACAATTTGAAATGGTTCATCTATCCCACTTTAACACCTGTGATGAACAAAGCTTTTCATTCCATAATCACCACTAATAGGATCTTTTCAGTATCTTAATTCAAACTTACCTTTTGTTCAGTCTGAAGAACCATCTTCCCTTAGCAAGAGTCATTTCATTGCACAGATACATTTGTGCTTGTCTATCATTCTGATCATAATATGTGAGGTAGTGTTCCTACATGTCTCTATATAAGCACCTACACCAGATATGTCCACCCATAGTCTTTGAATCATAGGTAGGAATCAGAACAAAATGCAAGAGAAATTGTGCTTGTCAAAGAAAATCTAGCACAAACTTTTGATTACAGTGATCAAATTCTGGTTGATTGACATGAATACTTGAGCAGTAAATACCGGTCAAAATTCTCTGGAAGATCAGAATGTCAATTTTAGCACTGCTGTCAGATTTGGCATCCAAAGGGCAGCAAGGTCATATATAAGGATGATAAATTCTGGAAAGCTAAGAAAGAAATACAAAATCAAGATGTGGCTATATCGTGTAAGTTTCATAATTGAAATAATACTGTTCAGTGACAGCCTAATGAGCCAAATTATCTAACATTAAGGATTTGAGTCAATGTTTTATGCTAGACAAAATTCAAAAGAATCTTTTAAAATAACAGGAAACAGTAGAAGAGCTGTGCATTGGGAAATAATGGAGTGGGGAAGGTGGGTATTGTGTCATGCTGGAGAGGTACAAAAGTTTGAATAAATTTTTACAATGCTGAAAGGACATGGAGAACAGTTGAAAGAGGATTCAGTTACTGTTCCAGTAACAATATGATAATTTATCTGTAGTGCTTCACACTACAGAAGAAATATTGTACTTAAGTGTAGTATTGCTGTTTATTTATCTTGTATTTATCATCTTTCTTTTGCACTTATTTTAAAAAGTAAATATCAAAGAGAAAATTAGATCAGAATTTTAATGTATTAACTTCTGGGGAAATAAGAAGATAACTATGATAATCATATTGTGTAGATTAGAGCTGACAAATGGGTCATAAAAACACAAAAAACATAATTTTGGGTCTGAACAAAACATTAGTTTTGTAAATTACATGAAAAAACCTCCTTAACATGTAACATTATTAATGAGATGCTCAGTTGAGCAAAAACTGTAATTAAAACTAAATACAAACTGAAATACTTTCTGCAATGAGAAATGACAGTATCTCTGAGATTGTAATTTATGAGTATCCATAAATCATTCCAACTGTTATAACACACAGCAGAAAACAGAACTTTTTTTCCTAATCTTTACATAATATTCTGTTTTAGGTATCGTGAGCTTTTGCATCCTGAAGTATTACTTTTTATAAATCTATTGTCCTACACTGCCTCAAGAAAGATTACAAAAAAAAAATCCATGTTTGTTGAACAATACATTATAAACCTGGTTCCCCAGTTGGCTCAGAATTAAAGCAATCACCCAATATATTCACAGTTATAAGGCTAAAACAATTCAGCCTAGTTTGGTAAGAATATTCATGACATAGTAAATATCTCATTCACTACTGTCCCCTCAGAAATAAATTATTTTTGGGTTTTAGTTTCTGCTTACTGTAATGACAGGCAATAAATGTTTTCACGTTATGGAACTCACGCCAAGTTTCATGTAATATGTTCTAAGTCTACAGACATTACCGGCTCTGATAGTAGCAGGATGCTCCTGATATAACTGCATTCATTAAGCCCACTTATATCTTTGGATTATTATAGTTGATATTGAATACAGTGCACTCTGGAAATCATAAATTGTTTTAAATTATTATAGAGGCATTTACCTTGATAAAGTCATGTCCCAAAACAAATCATAAATATACCTATAAAGATTAATTCACTAAACATTAAGAGTCTGCCATAAAAGACCAACAATTTAAAGTAATTTATGTCTTCTAAGCCTACATTTTCATTACTGAAAAATTATAGAATAGAAACTGCAGCTCCTAAAGTTACCATGCTTCTTGTTAAGTTAGTTTTATTACAGTGACCTTTTCCCCATGGTAAATAATAAAAATAAAAAAAAAGATAAATTAATTCCTAAGGGAAATATTATCTAGTAAATACAGCCTGTAACTTTTTCTATCTTTATTAAAAATACCTGAACACATCTATTTCTATGGTTTAGGCATATCTAATATTTACATTTTAGGGGCCACAGAGGGGGAAAAAAGAAAAGAAAAAAAAAACAAAAACAAACAACAAAAAA